>JAYKKI010000114.1:3807500-4407500 GCA_039881145.1 Druceiella hillmani
GTAACCCTCTAAAATATTTAGACTAAAATATTTTATTTTAATTTAGCAATATTAAGAGTAACTTTTAAATTTTAAAATAATTTATTGTGGAAATTTTCACTATCCAGCCTAACGTTACATACGTTAGGGTGGATAGTGAAAATTTCCACAATAAATTATCTTAAAATTATCTTACACAATAAATTATCTTAAATGTCGAGCGCAATAAATCCGGATGGGCTGACGAAATCTACAAAAGGTTATTTTTTTATATATATTCTTTGTGTATATTGTTTTTAAATAAATTTTCTTAAGAGATGAAATGTATCGAAATATTTCAATTAGATTTCAGATAACGAAAATAGGAACAACGTCAACCCGATAAAAAGAAATCTTGCCTGTAAAATTATTATGCACGAAATTTAATGAAATATTATATTTTATGTGTAAGGTACATTTAAATGTCTTCCTAACAAAAATTAGGCTGGTCCTCTGAACTAGTATTAATACCTACGATAACTCGTTGCAAGGTATCTAAATATAAATATCGGATTTCTAAATTGTGAGAGAAATTACAACTTTTGAAACCTTGGAAACTGGAAATAATTCAACATTTATAACGACCAAAACTAGACATAATTTAATATTTTCAACGATTGAAACTAGAAATAATTTTATATTTATTACGTTGTGTTTAGACAAGTTTTTGGTTTAAGGTGTGGCGACGTTTTTCTTTAAACTAACCTTCAATTATTTAATTTATGCCAATCTTTTTTACTACATTTATACTATTGTCGTGTATTGGTTGTTCGCTTTATTTGTCGTGTATTGGTTGTTCGCTTTATTTGTCGTGTATTGGTTGTTCGATTATATTGACTCCAATAAATAATTACAGATTCCTAGGTTAAAGTATAAAAATTATTTTATTTGTATCGAATGTCTATTACGAGTTGACATCTCATCTTCTACATACACTTTCTTGTTTCCACAGGGAAAAACAAACTTTTACATTCTTGGTGTTGCCACAGAGTATCCTCTCACTGATTGAGCACTGAGAAGGAACGATAAATACATCCTATAACATCTTATTTACATGCATCACAAAGTGTATGACCAATTGAAAATAAAAATTAAATTTATTCAGCATGATTACGAATAATATCGTGTAATGTATGACTACAAAAACTATTCATTGGTGCCAGTTTTTAAGACTAAAAATGCATGGGTGCGATCACTTATGGTAATTGTACCCAAATGTAAGAATTTGTATTCAATGCTCTGATGTTAATGCAACATGATTACCACAAAACAAATTAACATAACATGAAATAATGACCTTTTACATATATGATATTTACACATTCCCCAGCAAGCAAATCTTTATAATTACATAATACACAATTTTATACTTAATCATGCCCACAGTGTTCCTCTTTATCAAACAATTTTATTAATATCTGACATAGTAACAATATACTAAAAGACAACTGAGTATGTAGACAAGTATGTCAGGAGATTTTTTTCGCACGTGCACACGCGCACCATCACACACGCACATACACACACACGCATACACATGCGCTCGCGCACAGACGCATACAGATGCGCTAGCGCACACATGCGCACGTGCTCGTACATCCTAATAAGTGTGTCAATTATAAGAGTGTCAATTGAAAGCTTCTTGAAGCGCTATTTCAAAAACAGAAAAATTATAAATAAAACCTTTTAATTTGTACTTTGTATTTAAACTAATGTCATTATTATACTACCGATAGACAAAATCAAGAGTTTTAATAATCACACGATTGCAGAGCAACGAATCATTCTCATAATCTTGAAATGAAAATTCTGGCTTTTTTTTTAATATGGCAAACTAAACTGTTGTGTAAAAATTTTTCATAAGCCAAAACCTCAAGCCTACATTTTCTATAAAGGTGATACCATATCTTTACCTTGTTCTTTAGTCAGCAACAAAGGGCAAAACCCCTATTACAATATAGATAGGGGTTTCTTTGAGGCATATTGTCATGCCAGGAATACGTGTAATACTAGAACGCTATCTATTATGATTTTCATGAGTTAAAAAATAATTTCAAGGCTTAAATCTAGTCAAATGCTTTTAAATTACAAAAAAAATGTTAACTCTTCTATCTGAAATAGGTTAAAGTTTGTTATTATAACATCCATGTTAAGGAAGAAATGCGAATATGACACTTTGGTTATTCCTTCTTCCTTAAGAGGGGCGATATGACAATTACGTTTACAGCAAGCATCAAAGCTTTTATTAGTTTTTAGCAGCCCTATTATAAGCAAAACAATTTGTTATTATTATTATTTCTAATTAAACATTTCTTCCATGACTTTAAGACTTCAGAAAACTCGGTGTGAAATATGACCAGAACTACATCAACTAACATAGCTATTTGCATCAAAGTTGTCTTCGTAATCACCTAACAAATAATTTCCACGATCTCTCATCTGTAAATTTCTTTAATTTTTTGTGCAAGCTATCCAAAATAATTTGATATTTAGTAAGTGCCATTATTCTGATTTTGTCATATTTTCGTCATGTATAGTTAAATATGATAAAGGTGAAGATCACATTGCACAATGTTTTGGAAGCTTATGTCTCGCTTAAGAGATTTCTTATCAGAATTCTTTTGTAGACACCAGGAGAAGAAAAAAATAGTTCCCAAATTCGACGTATTTGAAAGTACCTCACAAAATACCCAAATATATATTTTATGTGTTTCTTTGCATTTAACTACTTAGTTATTATATTGAGACCTACGAATAGGAATATGAACTTGGTAATGCTATGAGGAATCTACTTTTACGATTTGCCTACAGAGCCACGAAAAGCCAAAAAAAGGAATATTAGTAAATATTTTTATAACAACATCACTCAGGTTGCATAGGATTAAAATTCGACACGTTAGACTCAAACGTTTATAGTGATATAGTTATTACTCAGTTTATGAACCGAAACGTCACGATTGCCACTCAACAAAAGACTGGATTATGAACTATTATTTTATTATCGCATTGTAACTGCTATATGTGGGTATGCGTTCTCAAACCTGGATATTACTGAAATTTTGTGTTCGAGTGATGATAAAAACCATGAAACAACATGTTTTCCCGTTCGAAGTTAGTATAAAAAAAACCTTTACAATATATCTTTGAATTGCTTTGCCTTCACGTTGGGAGAATTTTTTTAGTCTCATCAATCACATGATTGTCTATTATTATTGATTTATTTTTGGGAATAAATATCAAAATATCTTTACTTTATAAGGAAGTGTTTAATAACGAGGCTAACATTATTAAAACCCTAGGAAGTAAGTTTAATTTATATAAACAATACGTAACTTTAATTTTTGTACGATATTTATTTCAATTAATTGAATAAATATCGTAACGTATACTACGTCTTGAAAAAAATAACATAGGAAAGTGTAATAAGGGCCAACTGAATACTTTCACGTACTTTTAAAAAATCCCTATGGTAATACGTCAGTTTCGACGCTATCCTCTTCACATCTATGACGTACTCGCTCACCCGTAAACACAACGACTAACTTTTCATAATTACGATTATTACTTTTATATATTTCTTTGACTCTATATCTCTTTCGTCAGTCAGTAATATACTATATTTTAATTTTTCCCCATATATCTATGGAGCGTTATCGAAATAACTTGTTTTTTTTCTTTTCACAGAAGTATAATGTGTTTATTTGATAGAAACTAGACAAAATTTACAAGATTCGCTGAAGTCAGATTCCGCCTTCACGTTTTCACAAGCATAGTATTTATTGCAATAATAGATAATTGAATATCCAGCATTTAAGATTAAGTAACTACTGGTGGAGAAAATGTACACTACCATTTCAATATAATCTTTGAGAAGAATCACTTAATCCACATCGAGCTTTGAAAACGGTCGTTTTTGATATTCATCCTTCTACTCTCCCAGCGATTTTTATGAAATCGATTATAGATTATTTCTGAAATCTACGTGAAGTTCAAGTCAAGACTTAACATACTTCATTTAAGGCTTTAATTTTAAGTTTCATAAAATTAGAATCGAAATCAATAGTTAATTTTTATGTCTTAGTTGTGGTTAAAATATTAAATTATTTGTTTTTTCATTGTCGTCATTTCAAACTTCTTGGATGTTATTAAGATGAAAAAGAAATTGCAAAATACGAAGACTTCGCTTCGTCTCACGTTTCTCAAAACATTAAATTTCAATTTAGACTTTATTCTACCCCAAATTAAATTTGGTACATAAAACCATTTGTACGTAAGAGGTACTCAATTTAAAAGCTTCATGGAAAAGCCTTTTAAGAATTCTATACGCATTTTAATATTTAGGGCAACTCTTCGTGATCACTTGAAACTAAGGACTGAAATGTGAAGCTTTAAAGAAAGTTACGAATAACATTTTAAATCGAGGACAAATCATTTAAGTTTAATAGGATGAAATGATTTTTTTTTTCAAAATAAAATATTTGTATTTCATATACAGTAAAAACTATGAAGCTAATAATTTGTAATTAAAATTTTTAATAAATCAGAGATAAAGTTTTATTTCAAATTCTTATTTATAAAAAAAAATATCGTTTGTTTAAAATTAAACCTTAGTTTTCTTTTTGATACGCATGTTGGAAAATTAATAAAATGTGTACAAATATTTAATTTCTAATCTTCGAAGTCTTTAGTTTCAGTAACTTCTGTAATATTTGATCTTATTACGTTTCTAGATTTAGATATTTAATTGCAAAATCAACGCTTTCTACGAGCAGATCTAAATCGAAACTAATCTGAAAATGATTCAGTTTAAACATTAAATTAATAGCATATATCAGGTATGAACAACGGTAATAAATTTTATTAACTTTACCACCTATAAGTTGAGTGGAACCAGAAATGATTAAGAATATCATAAAAGGGGTTAAGTTTTTCAAACTTGAATTTAACTACCTGTTAAAAGTATGTAAACCAAAATTGCCACTATTAGTATATAGAAAGCATTTTCTCGCTCGCTATGGAAAGCGTTTTCTCCAGCAAACTAGAACTCAGATCTTTGGATAAAATGGGCATTTATTTAAATAATCCTTTGTGGAATTACCATGAATAAAAAAAAATAACAGAAGTTTGTTGAAAAAGATTTTTATCATAAAAGAATAACAGTTCTTGCCTGTACTGAAATCAAAGTTTTCATAAGTAAAACTAATTTTCGGAAAATAGAGTTATATTGTGTATATTACTTTGCATCATATGAACTTTTAGTGTCGGTGATGATATATTTAAATTATGTACCAATAAAAGCCAAATTAAAAAGGTTCAAATAAAAGGTTCGTCATATACATAATTAACAATTGGCACGATATATGATTTTATGGTAATCGTTGGTAAATTATTTCATATTTTAATTCATTGAAAAAAAAACTATTACAGTCGAATCGTGCATGGATAAACATAAAACAAGTTTCCTTTGTTTTCTACATCGTTTAAATTTATTTGATGAAATTTAACTAAAATACACAATCAAAGTTAGTATTTGGAAAAACCATGGTGGAAAAATAAGATGGGGGACGGCACGTTGAATGTCATGTTGAAACTTAATACAATTCAAATGGAGTATTTAATATATATATATATATATATATATATATATATATATATATATATATATATATATATATATATATATTAAAACAGAAGAATTACCAATTTAAAATTTGGAAGTAGTATGCTGAACCAATAGGGAAATGCGTCAATTTTAAGTCATTTTCAGGTCTTATAGTACATTGTACGTAATTTAATAAAAAATGTTAAACTCGTGTAATTTTTCGAGCATAATTTCATTATTTCTTTTTGTCGGGCTATTTACGTAATTATACGTAATGGCTATACCTTTTTTAGTCTTATTTTACTTAAAAATGTGCAAAACTTCCAATTTATTAATCAATTGTTTGTAATTACACTTAATTTTATGGTCTGTTAACTCTTGAATCATTATATTACCAATTATGAACAGAAATCTGTCCACAAACTGGTGCTACACTAATTTCTTCATTTGCGTTCTATATTGTAATTATTATTTGTAGACAGTAAATTATTTGTTTGATCAGTCTTAGTACATTCAATAAAGCAGTAGATGAGCCAAGTACATACTTTGATGGATAAAATGAAATGCACCCTATTACAAATAGTTTACCTTTCTAAGTAGGTTTTTTTTAATAAAAGACATCGTAACTCATTTATCTCTTTTATAATACATGAATGATATAATCTTTTATGAAAATTATCTAGTTCCTCAAACTTTGGCACTACAAGGCAATGTAAAATCAATGTTTTAAAAAATTATGAAAATAAAACGTTACGAGAAAATAAAGGTTGAAAGCAGAAATCTTTTAAAAAATATTTGGTTTATACATTGGGGGAGATAATGAAACATACATGGTAAGAATTTTAAAAAATAAAGGAATTACGCTATAATCATCATTGTCGCTTCCAAATATTAGTGATATTAAAAATAAAAAATTAATTAGTTTAGAATTATATTCAGTGACATTTAATTAAAACCTAATAACCCTTCGAGTATTTCCTTATTTTAATAGGAAATTGTAATTATTATAATTAGTTTAAGGGTTAGGACAAATAACTCCAAATTAGAATAATTTTAACGTCTAAAAAATCTGATTAATAATATTTGTGGTAAAGAAAAAAATATAAACACAAATAATGATTTATCCAAGTGATTTTTTTAAAATTGCGAATTATAAACTAATTATGATGTCAAATTTCTTATTAATAGTTTCAAAAAGCTCAACAACTCTAAATTTCAACAGGTTTGATTATAATTAAGGTGAGTCTGTCTGTATGTATTTTTTTCGTAAGGTTTTTATCTTGACGTAGCACTTCTTCAAATGTAAAAATTATATGTGTTAGCATAAATAGTAGGAGTCTCTAAACAATGTATACTAAAAAATTTAAATATACGTAACATTCGGGCAATTGTGAAAAATATTTATGAAGTTAAACAAATCGAATAAATTTTTATCTCAAAATTATTTTCAAAATTTAAAGAATCGAAACTTTATTAAGACCACGATTTATTTCTATTAGAATTTTTTAGTGTTTATTTGAATTTTTTAATGTTGTCTCAAAAGTTGTAAATAATTTTACTTTTTTTAACAATTACAAAGAATAATATACGCGCGAGTTGATGGTCAGTACCTCACTTTTGGACTTTAAAGAAGTTATTGGGACAGAAAAGGTATATTTCGCCTGAGAGACTGAATACGATGCAGTTTTCTCCCTACTTGCAATTTGAGTTAGTTGGGCGGATATCTTTCATTTTAGTAACTTCAATTAATTCTAAATTTAGAGTATTTAATTACTCGCAAAAAGATAAAGTACGAAAACTAGTTAAATAGATTGATTCCACAATTTACTCGTTGAGTTGTCCACATTATTTGAAATGTGTTTACAGATTTATACTTTATTGTCAAGTTTCTTTTAATGATGATAATTGTAAATTATTCATTTTATTAAAGAACGGCAAACACTTAAAAAAACTTTTTCACTATAGTTTTTTTTTATTTTCAGGCGGCTTCTCTTATTAAAAAGCAATTTTTTATGCAAAATTAGTTTTTATGTTCAAATACTTATCTGTGTAAAGGGCACTTGTTACCTGCCGTTATTGTGTTAAGGGTGTTTTTTATATTGGCTTCAAAAAGGTGATATTTAGAATTAGTATATCTAGAAAAGAAACTGATTGCCTCAAGAAATTGCATATAGAGATTAGGGAGATAAAAAAATTAAGCTAGTTCAAAATATTACAGAATCCTGCTTAAAATATGTTACTGATAATCATGAATTTTTGTCGCAGATGAGAAAATATTAAGTCGATATTGCTACTGTTCGTTTTCTTTATCTATGTATGCTACTAAGGTTATTTCAGAGTTTGAATTTATTGAAAATTTATAGCTCTACAGCGATACTAAACCACAATGGGGTTAAAATTTTTATTATTAGAATGCGGCTCCTTCGAACAGGCAGTTAATATACGAATTATTAGGAAACAAATATTGTTTTTTTTTCTTATATATTATGAAATCAAATGAAATTGAAATCAATGCTCGTATCCACGATAGTTATTTACCTTCTATATATATCGACTTATTGAATAGCTTTTTGAAAAAAATCGCTGTTTTTTCCCTTAAATATTATTAATTTCTAAATTCAAACTGATGAAATGTTTGTGTTATTTTAGTATATTAATAGGAAAAAATAAACGCATCCCAAAATCTTAACCTTATACTTCCGTAATCAAAGCCTTGTGCTTCACCGCTGCATTATTCACTCAAAGAAGTGACTAAATGAAATGTACATTTATTATGTACATTTCTTAATTTACTCCTTAATAATAAATTTTCATATATAACGTCCGGTATGAAGTTTTGTTAGTAGTAAAATGAGTAGTTCAGAGCGTTAAAAAAGTGTAACAGTTTGTAAGTGTGGATGTAGAAGGTAATCTGCATAAATTCATCCGATAAAAAAATTCTTTCACCACTATTTAAAAAGGACCTTCAGGATGGACATAGGCTGTATATTATCCCGTTAAAAAAATGTATACATTGTACAAAAGTTAAATATTGTAAGTTTGGATGTAGGAGATAATATCCGAAAATACTCGTCCGGTTTTAATAATTCTTCCACCAATATTTAGAAAGTGCCTTCAGGATGGACATAGGTTGTATATTATCCCATTAAACAAATTCTATTGCTATCAGTTTTGCAACTGCAAATAAACAGTCGAGTAATTGCGTTTTTCATGAACGTTGCCTTAACGATAAGAGATATAATGATAGATGTTATTGATATTTATATTCATGTACAGTATTTTATATATTCCAAGCAAATCATAATTAAGGAATAAATTCCAGCGGCGCGTCGGAGTTGACACGCACAAAGTTTTTTTATTTATTTTAATTGTATGATAATTAAGAAAAGACTGATAATATACCGTATGTTTAACTCATATACTATCAACATCTAAAATTTCCAACTTCAAATATCCGATTACCAAGTTTCAAGTTCTTATATTAACTAGAAGTACACAAATAATATGATTTTATACAAAACGTACTATACTAACAGTAACTCCATAAACGGTTTTAATTTTAATATTCTCGTTCTCGCATGGACGTTGAATCAATTAATTAGCGTTCTCATTGTTTTATATTAATTCAAGTTAGTTTGAAAAAATACACTATGAAAATATAGCACAAAAATGATCTTAAAACAACACAGTAAAAGAACCATCGATTTATTTCTATTCATCAACGCCTGAGCAGTATGTTAAGCAACATTGGCATGGACTTTATTTAATATTCCAGTGCCGCAATAGAACCAAAGAGAACGTGGACGAATAGCTTCTAAGGGAGGGTCTCCAAAGTTGAAGGAGTTAACATAATTTTTATGGAAAAGAAAATTAAAATTAAGAGCAAAAAACATTCTGTTAAGACGATTTCGGAAAAGTATCTAAGAGATAACATTTTTTAAATCGAAGTAGTTCCCAAACATTTTTTTAATAAATTTACTTACATGTCATATAAAGTTTTTAGAACTGACGAATGTACCAAGTAATTCTCTTATCTGGACGCATCTTCTAGAACAGGTTTTATGAATAGGTTTTAGCTAAGGCTTTTAACTTGTCCTGACTTGATTGATATAGTGCACAAACTACAATATATCACTTTAAATTAAACGGTAATTTATCTCAGAAAAAATAACTGTGGTCCGTATACGTTGACAGAAGTTACAAGACATTTTTTGTTGAGACAGAATTCTGTGATTCTTAGCCTAACAAACTATTGAGGAATTCGCATAATAAAAAAAAAATACTAAAAATATACATAGACTCTGACAATAAATATTTATCTTCAGATTTTAATTTCCGCCAAAAAATATGATGTATTCTTCGAATAGTATTGTTAAATCTTCATATTCATTCACTAAGCTAGACTTAAAATGTTACATTTCTCTTAAAGTATAACCCGCACTAGATATATTCTAGAAGTCATTGCTTATGACTATTAGTTACTTAATTTTTATACTAGCTCTTGCTAATAGAGTTACTAATAAAAATTGTTGTTAATCATTAAAGTTCATCACTAGTCTACACCACATTTATTTCGTCAATTTAAAAGTCATCGCTCATCACTTTCAGTAAAATATTTTGAAAATCATTGAGAAGTACCATTTTTGACTACATCCTAATCCTAGCCATTCTAACAGATAACATTCCATCACCTGTGAAGTCATTGTTTACCGTACTAAGTTAATCCAATTCCGAACAAGACATATGTGTCGTTTGCTCTATGGTCTATCTTTAGATTCCATGATCAAATCCCAATGAAATGTTTGTAATACTAATTTGAAGTTATAATTTAGGCAGAATAGTTAGAAAGTTAGAGTAAAATAGAGATAATAAGGGGATTTTGAAAAGTTCAGCATACATTCTTAGGAAAAAATCAAGCAACAAATTTCTACGCGTCAAATGGATAATTTTATTTTTTAAAGTTGGTTAATGAATAAATGAAAAGCACAGGGCAGATGAAATAAAGATATTCACACACACGCATATATGTGCACATGCACACACACGCACACATACAAGAACACGCACACATACAAGAACACGCACATGTGTATGTACGAAAGCACGCACACGTGCGCATGTCGGCGCTCGCGCACAGAGGCGTGTGGGCACGCGAGGCGCGCACACTCGCAGACACACGTGGTCGCAGGCACGCGTGCATGCAGGCACGCGCGCACGTAGGCACGCGCACATTCAGGCATGCACACACGTAGGCATGTACGCACGCGCGTAACCATGCGCTCGCACGTACGTGCGCACGAACGTATACGCAAACCCACGCACGCACTCACACACCCACGCACGCACACACACAAATATGTGTAGCAGTGAAAAGGAGTTGGAGTCTGAATTTGCATAAATTCTTTAATTTCTTATGCCATTAGTGTCCAACAATATACCTATTCAAAGTTCTACAGACACGACATATATTTACCATATAAATTTATTCTTTACTACAAAGACATGAATAAAATCTGAACCATGAAGAAACGTAGAAAAACTTCTTCGTAATATGTACTTCGCCTTTTGAGCCTTGTTCAGGCATCAGTTCCGCAACGGAGCTGTTGTGTTATTGTCACTTATTTCAAGCTTATAACTGTTACACTGTTTCATTTTGTTGTTTCTCGTAAGTTAACGCTCGTTTGCTTCACTTTGTACTTTCTTAACAAATGTTTTACTGAAGTCAGTGTAAATTGTTCTCTTAATTAAAATCTTAATAAACGTTCATTTAATTTGTACTTTGTCTCGTGTTTCATATTTTATTTATGGTTGTGTTTCCCTGTTATCTATTGCAATCTGCGGTGGTATTTTAATGGAAAAAAATGTACTTTTGCGCATTTAGGGTTAAGATCTTTTATTGTTATTTAATTATAGTTTTTCAAATATATTCTATTTGGCATTAATTCTGCAGGAATTCATTATCATTTAATTTTTATTTTTTATCAACAATGAAATGAAACTACGTGATCTAGTATCATTTCTGTTTTATTTAAATCTTTAACCACGACCTAAGTTTCGTGGCATGACAATATATTCAGGTAGGCAATTTGTAAATATTGACTCAATCTTTAATATCTTATCTTATAAACTAAATCATTCTAAATAGAGTCAATCTTTACAAATTGCCCACTTTAAGATGTCATCATACAATGAAACCTAGGTCGTGGTTAATAATTAAAAAAAGTAAATTTTTTTAAATTATTAACATATATTATTCTGCTGATTAATCTTGAGTAAATAATTAATTTAAATTTTTTTTGAGTGTAATGTGAAACACCTTTGTAAAATAATATATAAACCTAAAATATTTCTCATCAAAGATATGTTATAAGTTTAAGGGTTGAATAAATTTAATTATTAATAAGTCATTTAGATATTAAGGTACCACGATCATATAAAATTACATTTCTGAATTTATGGTCGCTCTAATAATGCAATCAAAATTATACGTTTGAAAATTCCTTTTCGTTTACACCTTTTGCAATAGTAATAAACTAGCCATCACTTGACATCACAGCTTGATTTTTCATTTAATTTTTCAGCTTATGTTTAGAAATAATTGTATTATTAATCATTTTAAACATGATAAAAATTTATATTGCATGAGTGTGTTTTTGCACACCTGAGTGCGTGCTTGTTGTTAGTTATGAGACCGTGTTTTTGAATAATTGTATGTGTGCGTGTCCACCCATATGGGCGTGTGCTATCGCACGGGTATGTCTATACTTGTCAAAGTGAGTGTGTGTATTTAAATGTGGACCATATTTAGCCATAGCTTTTATTATTATATTTTTGTTTTTCCACGTTTTATTTCGCGCTTGCGCTCACTTTGTATACACACAATTCTGTCTTGTCCATATACAATAAAAACACGCAAACCCAAATATATTATATTTCAAATTTAAAGACTTGATAGTGACTAAATAAATAAATTTTTCTTGTCTCTAAAAAACGTTGACCCATATTCTATAGATTTTGGATCCTACAGTTTCCTACAATTTATTTTCAAAATATGATAACAAATAATATGCATTCATACCTTAGGCGTAATATATTTCTTGGGATCAAAAGTATTTAAAATACTTTACAAGTCTCATTTGATTCACTGATAATATTATTTCAAATGATAGTTCCAAACACCTCATATACATACGTATTTCAGTGATCTTCGTACTTCCAACAACCTCATCGTGGTGACGGCGATAACCAACTAAATTTATTTTGACTTGGCCGAGCTCTTATTTGCGCTACATACTGCAATGGCGAAATTATGTATTCACTGCAAATTTAATGCCTCTGGAGTCCATCTTGGAAGAGCATGTTATAACTATGTATATACATATCAACTAACTCTCTATATATAGCAAAGATCTAGATATCTATGCTAATATCCCACCTGAAGATGTTGTAATACAACGAAACCTAGTTCGTGGTAAAGAAATCAAAGAAAGTAGAAATAATACTACATCACGTAGTTTCATTTAATTGTGAATAATGAATTTCTACAAAAGTAACGCCAAATATATTCAATATTGTCTACAAATCTGTTAATGATTATAAATTTTATACTCCTGTTATTTTTACTAGCGCATTTGACTTAAACTCTACTTTTTTGTAATACTTATTTTGACATAAATCATTAGTCGGCAGTGCATGGCTCAGAAAGGGACGGAGTATTTATATATATTAAGAGATTTTCGACTGAATTTTTTTTCCATTTTTAAAACCTATGGTAAAATTCAGCTTATAAAGATAAGAAATACAATCAAAAGAATAGCCTGCGATTACATCTCGTTACACAAGAGTCTAGATACAATTTTGGTATTTTGTAAAAAGGTTAGTTTAACGGAAATTTATTTCAATTGATATCTACTTACAGAAGTAGCGGAACATCTGATGTACTCCATATTTATTTACCAATATTAGTTAACAAACACGACTAAAGTTATTAATATTGAAATAAATGTTTCAGTAACTATTCGTTTTTTCCGATTCAGCGTGAAAATCCGATTTAGCCTGAATAAATAACTAGAAACGAAGAAACTTTTCAACGACTCAGAAATATCACAGACGGCAATGAAATATTTAAACTTATCTCACGATAATTCAGGAGAATCCGATGAAGGAATTTACTCAATAATCTTTCCCCTTCTTCAGTTAGCACCTATTTTTTAATTAAACAAACTTTTTTCTATTCCTTTCTATTGAATAATACTAAAGTAACGTTCAGTATTATGAATACAAAGTAGTTGTCAGCCACAAATTATATTCCTTTCAATGTTATCTTGTCTTGAATGTAAAAAAATCTGTAAAAATCATAATATTAATATGTCAAAAAAATATATATAAAATAAACAATGAAAGATTTGGACAAAAACCCTCGTCGTATTGACTCTGATTTAATAAGTAATATAATAAGGCTCAAGTAAACGAAAAGAGAAGAGAACTTTAATGAATTATTTCTCTTTCAATTTCCATTTTATTCTAAGTTACTGTTTTATCTTGTATTTAGAAATTAAATTTTAAGTAGCCTAAACTAATTTTAATCTTCTACATTGTAGTTAAAATTTATAGAGCTCTTCCTAGAAATAAAATCTCGTTAAATCCTACAAAAATACGATTTTAAGATAGCAATTTAAATTTGAAAATATCCACGTAGCTCAGTTGTTGAGACATACACTAAGATAAAAGAAAAAATCCTTCTTTGCGTTCAGAACTCCCCGAGTTTTTCTTTCCAAAGCTAATAACGAGCCTTCTACAACCCGTCCGCGCCCCAGTATTTACCCATTTGAAAGCACTTAATTCGATTCAACTGCGGGGGGGAAAGGTGGGGCAGCTTGGTTATTTGTTTCATTTCAGATGAGGTTTCAAATCTGTTGTTATGTTTAACCTTTATTCATTACTGGATATAAATAAAAATTTATTTTTCATTTCGTACAACTATACATAATTGTTTTGTTCTTAGTTATACAATTAAAATATCTACGTAATTCTGAGTATAAACTGAAATAATAGTTTTAAGTTTGTTTTGCGTTTTATAAAAAATTTAATAAAGATTAATAATTGAAACTCATAATATTAAATATAAAGCTTATATTGTGGCAGGTTTATAAATTGGAGACGCACCGTAAAACGCAGATATTTTTTCAATTTAGATCAATGTTACATTTACAGATATCAGTAGTTCACTTTGCGTACACTGATGTTTCAAATTGGATAAAAATACCAGAAATATACTTGACAAAGGGCTTGAAAATAAAAATGTGTAAAAAAGCGTTTTAAAATAAAAATGTGTAATAAAATTAGTATTTAAAAGCGCGGTAAAATTTCCCGACTTACAGCATAATCGGAGAACACTCATACATGTATTTAGCAGTATTTAAAATATATCTGTATAAAAAAAATTAACCTAATTTCAAATTTTTTTAAATATTAGTAGAAATGGCAGTGCAATTATAAATAGGTTCCAGGTAAATTTTTGCTGATGCTCAGTATAACAAAATTGAATTTATTTATTTGTTTTTGATAAACAGAACTTTCTGATTGGTTTGTTTCTGATAAATTACAATATTAGTCGTAATACAGAAGTAGTGATCATTCATCACGTTTCAAAACCAATATTTGTCTATTTGTGGTTAAAGTTATCGATAATATTTCTGAGTTAGTGACAAAAAGACTATTTCTTTGCAAATAACTTCTAAAGGTGATTTATCATAATGTAATGATTAAAATGCCTGTATCGACTGTTCTTTTGCACAAAATGTATCGTCCATAATTCCTTTTAGATGTTACCTGCACAGAAAATGCTTACCTTTTTCCTTAAAGTTTGTAACTCTATTTTCAAATTATACTACAATTGTTATGAATAAAATTAATGACAAATCAAATTAGTGAATCAATTATTTTTCAATTTAAATTTGATATTCATTTGAAACCATTTTCCTAAAATGTAATAAATACTAAGAGGTAAATATTTTTCATCGCTTTCCTTTTAATAAAAGCCTTTCACTAGATTGAACGTGAAAACTTGAAAACCCGTATCAGTTTCTCGATTGGTCCCATTATATTTAAAAACTTGTTATAAATGACTTATAAATTTAAATAATGTTTTAAATTAAGTCATTACCATAGTACCTTTGGAAAAGAAATCATATTTGTAAATTAATGCCATATACCCCGTAATAATAGCGCAATAATGCCTTTGACCGTTTGGTAACATCCGAGTTTATATAGATGATAGCTGAAAATATAATTTAATTAACAAAGGACAGACTCTAGGATCATACTTGAACTAGTTTTTCATCATACTTCACATACTTTGAAGCATTATGGTTTTTGAAGTGAAAACTTCTTTAGGCGAACCTGCGCAAATTTCCTAAGCAGTGAACTAGTTCGTTCACTGCTCAGAAACCCAAACCCATAAGGTTTGGGTCAGTGACACTGAATTGGGTAAACTCGGCTGCCTTCAGCATCACATTTTTCTATTGCTTATAGTTTTCATGTCAGAAAAGCTAAAGTCAAATCATTGTAAAATGGTCGAGTCTGTCTGCTCATCGGCAAATCACAGTATCATAACTCTTTTATCTTAAGACTGACTATAATAACGTATTATAAGATAAGCAAAAAAAGAAAGAAACAATATTTTTAGTTCCTTTAAAATATCCATCCAAAAATCGAAATTGGAGATATATTTTACGGCCGTGTCATTAAGAAGACTCTTGCTGTCTTAAATTTTAATTCACAATTTTGTAGTGAGATATGAATCTCCAAAATATTGGGAAATGCGCCCCTAATTCTTCCCATCTCGTAAAAATTAAACCAAATATTTTTCTTAAAGATTCTTGATATCTATCTTGTTCCTTGTAAGCGTAATAGTCATACAGTCCCTCTCAATTAAGAATGATGAATATGACCAAAATATCATATTCGCATTTCTTCATTGAGACGAACTTTAGACTAACAAAATTTTACTTATTCTTAAGAGACGGGAAATAGATTTTTCAAATTTATGCATATTTAAATAGATGTTTTGCGCGGAAAATATTTTTCAACCAACGAAAGTTACAAAGAACAGCAGTCTAGCGTCACACGTTTGGCTGGCATCACAAGATGCTTCTAATAAACCCTTATCTTCATTACACCCTTTCTTGCTGACTGAAGTATATATACAAATACAATATAATTTTCTGTGACTTATATATGTGAGCTGTCTTGCAAGAATCGATCCAGAAAGACGTGGTCCTATTTTAACGACGCGAAATTTATGGAGCTATAATATTTCAAGTGAAACTTCTTTGAGCACGATGAGAGTAAAATTTATAAGGTCGCAAATTTTGGTGACGTCTGAATGTTATTAATCTATCGCAAGAAACACGAAAAATATGTAGTTAGCTAACAATAGAAAGATAGATGAACACGATACAATAAGACGAAAAGTGTATGTATGCGCGAAAACAAATAAAAATGGCGTTCACTATTGGTTTTACGTTATGAATGTCAAAATGAAATTGTCAAAATTTTGCGTGAACAAAAACAAAAATGGCGCCCAGTACTGCTGTAAGCTCTTTTGTACATTATGTGTGCCAAAAGTAACTGTCAAATTTTGTCTATTTACCATTTATTTATTACTAATTTTGCATGTTATTCATATGGGGTCATAGCTCTGTATTATTGAAACTGTCAATTTTGCATGTTATTCATAAGGGGTCATAGCTCTGTATTATTGAAACTGTCAATTTTGCATGTTATTCATATGGGGTCATAGCCCTGTAATTACTGAACTATCAATTTGAAATAATTATACCTTTCAAAATACGAAGAACAATTTACGAATTGAAACATAGATTATTATCCTTTTAGAAAACCAATTACAGAAAGTGAGATACATAGCCATACATCAAGTTACGTATCCTTGTTTATAACGACTTCTCAATATCCGACAATGACGCAACAATTACAATTTTAATTCTTTCTGTTTAAGTTAAATGACATCAATTAAGTCTTTTAAATTTTATATTAACAATTAAGTTTATTTTAAAAGCTCCGTCAACATTTGTTTATATCAGTTTTGGTACATAAACAATGTGTTTCTAAACAAGCTAGTAATCCTTTGTGTACGTGGACAAATATCCTCGTAAAGAAAAATTAAACATATTTATAATATGGAGGATGAACAATGGATAGCTTCCTCCTTCGTTGGTGATCACTCAATGACTCCCCGGATCATGCGGTCAACTCTAAAGCATGTCTAGCTCGTCTAAACTAAATAAATAAAAAAAGTATATTTCAGACGACGTATGACAAAAATAAACTTTATATTAAAATTACGGTATTGTGAGAAATAAATAAATTAACATGACTTGAGAAATAAAGGCATTGATAGTGGGCATATGTAATAATTACTGGCATCAAAGCGAGTTTCAAATTATAATAAAATATATATAAGAAACAATTTTTTACTATTATTGTATAAGCTTTTGTTGGTATAAGTGTGTTACATGGATACTTAAGTCGACAGATTAATACATACTATATGTCAATAAAATTTCTTTTGTTATTACAGTATTGTTTAATATTTTCTTTCACAGCTGATGAATAAAAATATATGAAAAAAATTCAAATCTACTGACGTTAGAATTAGTGAAGGATCGTGCACCATTTTTACGTATTAATGTTACGTGATATTTTAGATAATTCTAATAGTAATAGTCAACCGTGGATAAAAATTAATGTATTCAAAGAAAAATACGAACACAGTTTTTAATTTATTATCACGCTATTTTTACATTATAGAAAAATTTAAAAAGAAATTCTACTTACGAAAAACTAGTAACCATTCCACAAATACAGCGGAATAAAAATAATATTACTTTTTTATCTATGTGGTTGAAAGAATATTTGTACAGAAATTTTATTTCGGCCGACGTAAAACGACCAAGGACGGTTGTCTAATGCTACCATACGTGATCCTGGAATTACAAGACGCGTCCGGTATATCCTTCTCTTGACAGCATCCTCTGTTGTTAAGGGAGACCCCGTATACACGCGCCACCTGTGCTTTAACTCTAATTCAGGGTTTAGGTTTCTGCTCATTAATAGAACATAACAATTTTCGTAATGATTCTCTTTTTTTTCACATGTATTTTGTGAGAAATTTTTAAATTTGTGATTATAGATGGAAAGAACACACATTAATATCATAACCTGAAAAACCTGCAACAAATTTTGAATTCGTAATTTTTTCCAACTTGAAATTTTAGTACATTGTTAAAAAAGAAATTTTCAGAAGAGTACTGATATATTTTTATTTTTTTTGTTTAAAAATACTAACGTGGGAATTAGCAGTCGCCAAAATTAGTCATTCAGTTTGCAAATCTATTTCAATAATCCTGATAGATAGTAATATGAACTCCGGTATTAATAAGAAAAATATTACACATGACTACGATAGTTTACTTATTGTTACATATGTGCATCAAAAAAAAAATGGCTGTCACAATTTTTTTTAAATGAGGAGAAATATTTTCTAATTGATTAAATGATTACTATTTTAATACATATATTCGCAACGCGTGGCATCTCGCACTGGATTTTTTTTTATAATGTTATTAAAAACTAAATTAGATATCAGACTGAATATTAAGTGACGTGGAATTAATTTGGAATTCAAAGTTATGAGGATTAGCTTTCAGGAGCGTTCCATAGCTTTAAATTTTGGTAAAAGAGAGGAATAAATACTGACTGAAATCAAAAGTGATGTAATATTAACTATGCAAAAAATTAAAAGACTTATTGGAACATCTCATTCCATTGTTCGTCCTGTAATATAAAGGTAATGAATACAACCGTATAATTTTTAGTGGACGTAGAACTTATGGTCACAAGACTCGGTAAATAGGATGCAATTTTGCCGAGAGATATGGAAGAACCGAACTTTTTTAACAATAACGTATAGCGATAAATAAAAATTTCGGAATATTTAACCTGCATAAAATATATTACTGCTGCATCTAAAAATTCCATTGCAGATGAATGAAGTGAGAACCTTTTTATCGGTCCCCTTGAACTGTCCTCGAATTTAAAGAGAGCGCGATATTTGACGTCTCTGTGAAGAAAATTGACATGCTTACGAGATTATATACCATTAGACGCCCTCAAAAAAATGTAGTACTAGCAAGATTGCGCATCATCTCACTACATACGGAGTGTATGGTAACGTTTAAACCACATTTTTCTACATGATACTAGGGAGATCGTCTCTGTATGCGGCTCACCAATTGTAGTTCAGTACATTAGGAAAAATCAGTAAAATTTTATCTGTTTGCGGCAAATATTTCTGAAGCGATTTAGAAAGTATTTCGATCAAAGGGTATGATAAAAATTTCACTCATTTAAGATTCCATTTACCTTGAATTTTGAACACGCCTTGAAACATTGAAACGGTCATTCAAGAATCTTTGCAAATATTCTGTTAGAGTTGTCACTTAAATTGAATTTTGGTGTTCAAGATTTCTTCGTCAATAAATTTGTGGTTTATGCCAAAATAATTGGGCTTTAGAACTGACTACAGTTTGTTATTTAAGGTTTATTATTGTTTTTTGAAGGAAAACTACTTACTGTCATTTTAACTTGAAAGGAAATATTAATAGTTTTGTAAGAATACAAGGTATAAACAATAATTATGTTTGAGCTAATACAGTGAATACTGTGACTTCAATGATATTTTTTTGAAATATCTACGCTCATAGCTTCGTGCATAACAAAGCTAAAATTTCGCAAAATATTTACTCTACAAAAGTATTAATTCTAATGCAAAAATTGTGGATTGTAAATAAATATAAACTTATACCTTAGATTGTAAGTATAAATTTATGACTCGGAACATTTGGATATTTCAAGATGTATGAGAATTAAGCTATGTAGTAGACAGTAGCGCCATTGTCAATTATAAAGTCTATGAACTTTTATTAAACCTTTTTTATTTTGCACAATTTGATTAAGAGTATTGTATGGTTATTATAAATGAATAAATTATAATCACAATACTCTTAATCAAATACTATCATCAATACTCTTAATCAAATACTATCAGTAAATAAAAAAATTTTGTCACGACTGAACTTGCATCAGGGTCGAATTATTGAATTCGATTAGGAATACTCCTCGCTTGATATTTTGAACTGCAGGTAGAAATATCACTCAATCCATCCTTCAGATGAACTCTCAAATTTCTTGAGGTAGAATTTTATGGTTGAAGGCTCCAAGTAATATATATTAATGTATGGTTTAACTTCACCGATTCTACTCCGTCGTGTTTGCGATCGTTGTGTCTGTTATATATATATTCAAATTCCGTTGGACAGACAGGATTTTGTAACAGCATACCATGTTAAATTTGACTCCAAATTTCGTATATCCTCTCTTTCTATGTCTGTTCCTATATCTCTTTCTATAATTCCTTCCCCTTCTTCTTTCTTTCCTGATTTTTTTGTGAATGTGAATTTATAAGATAGTGTTAAGGATTTTGCTTATTTATGTCTATTGCTCATCATCCCGGTATAAGTTTTTTTTAGTTCTAAAGAGAGACAATTAAAATTGAATTGTTTCCTAATAATATATATTAAGATAGTTTTAGTAAAAACATATTTATTCGTGATGGGTACGGATCCAGAATCATTTAAGTGTACGAAAATATTGAAGTATATAGTGAAATTAAGGGAACATATTCGACGAAAGGTAAAAAGATTTTTAATTTTTCAGAATAAATTTTGTTGGGCGAATGATTTGAGTTATTTGAGTTGAGTTGAGTTTGTCAGTCGTAGAAAAAAATTGCTCAAATAAGATGGGTTTAACCACTTACGTTTAGAAGCTTTTAATACAACTGATTATTATTAAAACTTTATTTTGATAATAGTAAAGCGCATATTTATGGTAAATATTATTTACCATTATCTCTTGATCTAGTTGGAGTAGTCTTATAATCCAAGACTATCCATTCTCTATCTAGGTCCCGTCCAATGAAAGTGATCAATCAGTAAGGTGCAAAGTGAAACATGAGCCTCGACCATGGCAATTTGTTTTTATTATTTGAAAATTCTGAATGGATTAGAGGGGCATATTTATATTTTTGTAAAGTGGGGTAATGATATAATAAGGTAGAGGCATATTTTTGTTTCTAAAGAAATATTTCAAATAGTACAAGTGGTACAGTAAATTTTTATACCATTATGGAGTACAAACGGGCTGTCAGGTAGACGGGTGATCAAGTGTGTATACGTATGCATGTAACAGCAACCTGTCGATAGAATTGAATGAAAGAAGAAGATAGCGGCGCACACCGGCAACGAAGCCAAAATAAAACACCGTTTTGTTTTACGTTCACATATTATTAAAGTATATTTATTTGCATACAAATAATATAGATAATTGGTCAATTATATTCAATACAATTTATGAAACTTTTCAATAACAGAATAAAATCAATCGATGCGTGCAGTTAACAAAGTTAATAATAAATACACTCTAATTGATTTTACAGGTTGGTAATAATGAGGAACACCCGATCCGAAATGAAAATTGTTAAAGTATGGAAAGTGGTACACGGTGGTTGCATGTCATACAAACCTAAATATCGGAATCAATGCACTGTAAACAATGAGATTAATAAATATATTTAAATTATATCTATTAAATTAATATCCAATTACTTTTAGTAGTTCTGATTAAGTACACCGTGTCATAAGACACATAATTTATATGTAATACGCCCCAAGTTTTGCCAGTGGAACAGTTTTTCAAAAACATATTTGTTTTTATAAATCTGCATGCACAGCAGTGTACCAGTCGAATTTCTGCAGCAAATATCGTTTGTATATTTATACTATTTCATTTCAAATTTCTTAGAAGTATTCTGTGTTTCTTTCTGTTGAACTAGAAACACTAAATTTGTAAAATAGCATATTAACAAATATACATTTAAAGAATAATTATTTAGATTGAGTACCGGACCACTAGCCTCAAGCGTTTGAAAAATAGGTCTTCCAAAAATATTTAATTTTAAAGATTCAGTGATGGATTTCTCTATCAAAGCCAAGATACAAAATATTTTTCGTTAAACTTGAACCTTAAAGAGTGAAGCACTTCTTGTTCCTATGTAACAAATAAAAATAAAAGTGATAAAAACAAAATGTTCTTACTAAAACCTAAATGAAATAACGATTTTAAAACAGTTTTACACGCAACTCGCATCTCAAGTTTCATACGTAACTCTCATTTTTGCTAAGATATTAACAAACCATTAGCACTAAATATTTTAGGTTGCAAATAGATATACTAGAATCGGAAATTGGTGTAAAATTTATACTCTTTACTACATGATCAGCCGTTGCGAAAGATTTAGTGGAAATGGTTTTTTAGACTTTACTTATACACGAAAAGACCTTCTTATGTACTGAAAATAGTAGGCTATAACAAAAATTGTTGTAGTTGCTTCACTGATAGTCTTTTTTAAAAGTTTGTAGTTATAAAAAATAGTTATGTTGAGACTAACACTAAACGAATTGTACAAGTTTTTCAAGTACAGCTTTCCATATATGTTATAATTTGTGTAGTTACGTAAGTATTTAATTAACTAAATCATGTTCATTTATCCAAAGCATATTGATTGTTCAGTAACGCTTCCCATATTATAAAGAAGGTATTTTCTTTTCCTACATAAGGCGTCAGAACGATCGTCACGTAGTTCAAATAAATGATAAAAAATTATAATGATAGTACAACGATCGCACTTGTAATGGTAAAGCTATTTTCTCATAGTCATATTCATGCATATTTCAGAATAGTATCTTTGGTAATTTCAGCAAAAAAGTCCTGAAAATTGTCAATCTGAAACTTATGCGTTTAGGTCGTGAAATCAGGGGTTCGAAAAAGCTTATATTTTTAAATATTTTATCAAAAAATTAAAATATTAGACGTCATAAGAATATTAAATGTCTTTATAAACGAGGCCTGCGCGTTCGTGGTTTGGCTTAGTGCGAATATGGAATTGAAGTAAGGGCATGACCATGCCCCGCGGGAGATATGAGGGTGGCGGGGAGCTTTGCAGCGAATCGAAGCGAGCAGAGAGATATTCGAGAACTTGGATGCTGCGCAATTGTGTCTTGAATTTCTATAAAATGTTCGCTTCTTGTTATTTTACTATATAAAGAAAATGTTTTACTCTTATTTGCTATTGAATTTATTTGTTTTGTTGTATTGTGAATATATATATATATATACTATTTCTACATTTTTCATCTCTCCTTTAGTATCAACCAGAACACTTGTCAAAAAAGTAAAAGTTGGTAGTAACCAATGGGCTCTCATAATTCATATATTCCATAAAATAAATATAATACCCCAATAAATTCCTATGGACCCTGTATTTTCGAAATAGGTTATGAACGAATTATATATTAAGGCAAGTTGACACAAATGTTCTTTTATTTATTTGCATTGCCCGTGGATTCATTTAATGGTAGAATTTATTAATTTAGGAGGTTAGGATTGGGACTAATTACTAAAATATGGCATCAAAACGATCGCCGTGGTGTGTTCGGTTGATCACAAGGCATACTTCCTTTGATGGCGTAGCACACCACGGAGATCCAAGTTCGATTCTTAGCCGATCATCGATCGAGGCTGTAAGAGATTGCTTTCGTAGCAGTAAGTCCCCCATATGTGTCAATCATTAAAGTACATAAATAAATAAATACAATAAAATTTCACGGTGGAAAATTTGTTACCAATGCGAAATTTGCAATTAAAAAAGAATCATTTAGTTTTGGAAATTTTACAAAAATAATGAAATCCAGTCAAAAAATAAACGATAAAAAATAGAAGCCGAATTCTATATCTCGTGCTACTTCGTTTTGTCCATAAAGGAATAGAGGTGGAAAAGCTTATAAAGTTCTATTCCTAGATCAATGCAAATTTAATTTTATATTAGAGCCAATATTTAAATTTACTTGGCAAATTTTCATACAGATTAGGTATTTAAATGTTCAGAAAATTTCAGAAATTGCTAAGTAAAATGAAATATTTGTTAATAAATTTTATTTTTGAATAAAAATAATGGAACATGGTGGCAATCATGCACGTAATGTATAAAATATATTTCTTTCGTATGGACCATCGATTAAATGCTGACTTAGAATAAAAATAAGGAAAGTTTCTTCCAATTTTCTTTATTGACAAAAGATTTTAATATGAAGATGAATTTGGATTCTTCATATACATCAATAGTTCCGATGACATTATTATTAGTATGAATTAATGAAATTAAATACAATATAGGTGCGGTAATCGCTTTAACTGGTAGTTACTTTGCGTTCTTTAAATGTGGAACTTCTAATTTTTCGAAGCTTTGTTTATCATATTTCACTCCATTATGTAAGCATTAATATACCGCTAGCATTTGTCCTTCAATACTTTAAAAGATGTGGTGGAATTTGGTATTTGAATTTTTATATAGAATATATATAGAATATCATTAGATTGTTTTACATCATAGTTCTAATTTCAAATGTTTAGAATGACGGTTGCTTTGAAATCGTGTTATGAGTGTGATTTCCGTAATTTTATTTATATTTTTATATGCAGCATGTATATATTGATATGGCTCTTCAGTATTTTGCTAAATATTCGCAAAATAGATGTTTACACACACACACACACACACACACACATATATATATATATATTATATATATATATTTATATATATATATATATATATATATACATATATATATATATATATATATATGTATATATATATGTATATATGTATATGTATATATATATATATTTCCACTAACTCTAGGAGATAATAACATTTCAATATTATATAAGTAAAGTAACAGTGTCGTAAGAACAACCGTTCCCAAAATGAAATAATCGAAATTTAATGTAATTAAAAACCTTGTCACACCATAAATCAAAAAGTTTCCCCAATACTCCGTAGTAAATAAAATGTCTAATTCGAATCTTATGACGGTACGAATATTCCTAGTATGGGATAAATTTATTCTAAAACTTTGAGTTCTAATATTTCCAATAAAACGTTTAAGGTTACTTACTGGTAAAATATTCAATTTATACATTTTCATTAAATTTCGGTTAATGACTATGACGGTTAATGAAAGATATTTTTGTGTAGAAGTAATTGTTTATTATTATTATTCCGCAGCGAGTCACAAGAAACTGTGATCATTCTCATTGAATGAATCAATTACTGGAGATTGGTAACTTGTAAGTTATCGAAGATACTTACAAGAAGAAATTAGTGGAGATTGGTAACTTGTAAGTATCGAAGATATATCCTTGCTCGGAAATAGCTCTGTAGTTCTTTGAAAATTATATCACGAATTAACCATCCATTTTCTTGAAATTTAAATTGGTGTTACCTAAGGTAACCACTTTTTATTTCTAATGAAAACTTATTGAAAAATAACATCTACCGAATACATTTCTAAAATAAAGAACTGCTTGTAGATTACGTCAAGTTATCAGCCTATCAAACTACTTAAAGCGTCCGATTTTTCATTCAATCGCCATGCTGAACAGAAATATTAATCATAGGAATATTAATACAAAATTTGTCTTTTAATCTTGGTTTTATTAGATCAATGACATTTCATGTTTACAAACTTAACTATTCTTCTAATTACATGATTTATGACAATTATGATTTATTGTATTGGATCTAAATAATAAATTGCAGTTAAATATTTATTCATTTCAATTGGAATTAAAGTATGAAACCATAATTTCGTTATTAATGTAATTTGTGTTATTATTTATAAATGAAAAAATTTAATTTCAAACATTAACAAATAATTAAGTATTTGGCGATTTACAAATTCAGTTTAAAGATCACGCTGTATACCTAATACTATTAGCAGGGACTGTAGCTTTTACATGTTTTCTTTAAATATAATATTTGAATTCTTGGAAAAAATAAAATTTATCCATTAACAAACAGTTAATGTTTAACTTGGCAAAGTTTTGTGGTGTTGTTAGTCTGAGCAAACATTTTTCTGTAAGTTAATTTGCGTTTTTAAATTTACTTTTATTTGAAAATAAGGAAATTTAAAAATTAGGGAAATTTTATTAAACAGTCTGAAATAACAATCAAATAATAAATAAAGCAAAATATGTAAATCTCTAGATGTCACGCTCGGTCGTCGTGGTCTCGGTGATGATGAATTGTACATAGTTGATCTTCTTCCTTGTTCCCCGCGATTTGGATGGCTGCTTTAACAATGCGTTTCTACTTTTTAACCTTTCTAGATAACACTTTAATGGCGGTCGGCCGCCGTCTTTATCCAATCCATCCATCGGGTTGGAAATCGCCTCGTGATTTATTGCCTTCAACCTGTCCTTCCATCACTTGACACTTTATCAAGAATTGTCTTCTGGCGATATGTCCGAACAATTTAAGAATTCCTAATTGTGCAGCTGACGGAAGTATTTACAAGAGGTATTGGTGTGAAGGCAGTCCGAGGAATTTTTAACACAACGTTTCTAGCGAATAGGTTTTGCGACGCTCTTTTAATCTGAAGAGGTTTCTGTTTCGCAGAGAAAAATTAGAAAAACGAGACATTTTATTTGTCGATCTTTGGCATTTTTTATTATTCATCCGTCCTTCCAAATCTTAACTAGCTTCCCGATACCAGATCTTGGGATTTCTCAGCATCTTCCAATTCTCTAATATTGCTTCGAACCGAGGTAAATATAACTTTTTACTACTTCACAGTGGGAAATATTAGATGGATTTGTTATCACATGTCCTGCCCTGAGTTGAAATATAAACAACCTTTATATAATTACATCAGTGTACTTGACAATAACGGCGATTGGTGTCACAATTTACACAACAAATACTGAAAAAACACACAAGTTAACACATGTAACGTAATTTAGGGCAGGTACAGTAAAACGAGTTTATTTATTCATATATGAGTTACTTCAATATGAGTAACTAATGTGAGTATATTAGATACTTTTATCGGGCTTCAAAAACTGAATCCTGCTTTTTAAAAATTAGAGCGACTGATGTTTACAAAGTTAATAATAATTGTAATAAATATAATTTCAAAGTAATTAATATCCGAAATCCAATCCCAATTCATTCCTTTAAACCTAAATAATTTGTTTCCTTTTACCGATAGTAACATTGTTTAAATATTTACAATACAATTTTTAGTTACAAATGATTCTCAAAGGTTGCTTTGAATATGAAAATCGTTTAAAATCGGTAAAAGTTTTTTCCATTGAGACTTTCAAGTTGATAACCTGTTATGTACCTGTTATGTAAATGCTAAATTGAAATCTACAAAGGAAGAACATTTTCAGTGGCTTTTGTATGTTGAAATTTTCATCGGTTCATTTTCTGTAGTAAGACTTATTGTAGTTACCTAATAATAGAAACTACATGGTCCGTATTCAGGAAAAGAAATTATATTCTGATTTGATGTTGCCTTTATGATTTCTAGAATTTCCTTCTTAGGAAAGAATGATTATGGAAAAAATTAAATTTTGGCTGTTGCCAACTATGTTTAGTTCAAACTTCAAATAATCTAATATCCCGTTATAATAGAACATAGATAAACAGATATAATCATTATACCATAGATAACCATAAATTAGATTCAAAAGATCTTTAATTATATGATAACCTAGATATAACATGCTGGAAAAGTAATGATGTAAATTAATATTATCATCAAGAACCAATTTTTTTGAATGTTTCATTTTCTTCAGTTATTTTCGCGCATTTAAAATTTGCCCAAATTGTAATAATCATGTAGCATTAATTTATTTTATTAACGTCTATTATCCAAAAATTCATCCAAAACTATACATAAATTAAAATAAAATTCCAGAGAAATTAAGATGCAATTGAAAAGAACTAAAAGCTTAATGCATGGGTGTAGACACGTGCGCTGGAAACAATCCAGAATTTGGGTTGACGTTTCCATTGTCTCGCTGATTCGTTGTTAGTTTCGGCAACCAAAATTGAATTACTTTAGACGTTACTATCTTTTATTTTTATTCGTTTAAAGTGTCGTTACTCTATAAATAATGATAAATGTTTTAATTACTTCTGATCTCGTAAATATCTGTATCGAGTGACTTTAATTTATTTTCCGACCAATCTAATTCCTGGTTTATAGGCAAACATTTTTGCTAAATTGCATTGCCTTTTTATATTTTGGGTAAATGGACTGACAAATATTCATTTTCTTTTCTTTAGGATGCGAAAAATTAGCACACGCCACAATTCCTTTCTTATTGATATAAATACAAAAGAAATTCAATTAAAAATCATTGAGTGAAAAATATATTGTAAGGATTTATTCAATATTAAATCGATTGTTTTACTATTGAACTTATTTTATTTATTCTTTCACATTTTTAAAAACACCTCACTATAATACTTATACAAAATTTACATATTTTTCATACTTTCGTTGCAAGAATTTCGCTCCAGAAAGCTAGGTCGTATTTCAAACTGCCTAGTCTGAAATTATTTCTCTAATATCTTATTATCTAAGGTGTAAAGGTCATATCTAGTTTTTTATTGTTATGGATAGTCTACAATGATGTAGATGAATTATTTGAGGTTTGTATTGTACTTTCAAAAGTTAATTATTTCCACGATCATTGCTTCCTAAGAAAGAAATTTCAAAATTCGAGAAGCCAACATCAAAACATAACATAACTTCTTTGCCTGATACTTCTGTAGTTTCTATTATTACATAATCTTTGTAAGTCTAACTACAGAATACATTTACATTGAATCGAAAAAATTCAACATGTAAAAACCATTGGAAATATACTTACTTTATATAATTCAATTTAGTTTATCAAATTAAATGACATTTGGTACATAAGAGTTAATCAACTTGAAAGTCTCACTGAAAAACGCTTTTACCAATTCTTAAGTAGTTTAACATTCAAGGCAACTTTTTGAGAGTAATTTCGAACTTAAGGTTGTTTTACAAATCTTCAAGACAATTACTAATGGTAAAGGGAGCCTATTACGTAGGTTTTATGGAATAAAATGACAAAGAATTTTGTTTATTAATTAGTTTGAACGTC
Organism: Druceiella hillmani; assembly: GCA_039881145.1. NCBI lineage: Eukaryota > Metazoa > Arthropoda > Insecta > Lepidoptera > Hepialidae > Druceiella > Druceiella hillmani. Next base: position 3,837,304 of record JAYKKI010000114.1, read on the forward strand.
TATTCACGGCAATCATCAATTTTGTAAACATCATTTGCTCCAATTTTTACAAAGCACAGTTTAGTATTTGGGACCTAATTCAAATATTAAAATTATTCTACTTTATTTAGATACTGCAATATTCTTCCTAATCTTATATCGGAATTCAGATATTTAAATAAATCAATTCATTTCACTGCACATCTACCTGCTGTCAAAAATTACATTCTACGTATGAGCCGTTGTATTTATCGAATTTTTGTAAATTTTATATTGAGTCTCCGATATAGAAAAAAGTATCCTGATATTATTATATAAAATATATTTATATTTCATTTTATTTCTCATTTACCTGGTATTTCAGGCCATTAATTTAAATTTCCTGAAGTATATTTAGTAATATTTGCATTTTGAATTTAATTTTTGGATTAACAACATCACCTGGTTTGCAAAGTTAGTTATTAAATATATGCGTGTGGATGAATTTTATTTTTTCTGAGAATACGAATATTAGGTTTAAAGGAAACATATAAAAGGCCCCATATTTATATATGTTATTCTAGGTTATTGCTAATATTGTTTGATTTACGGCGCGAATGTTAAACTTTTTTGTAAATCCCGAAATTCATAATTATAGTTAATTTTCGAAATTAAATAATTCTATTAATATGTATAAACACAAATTACACCAAAATAAAATAATTATTTACGGTAATCCATAACGATATTACAATTGCAGTCAATAAATATTTAACTGGTTTTTACAATTTGGATTATATGTGATAAGTCGTGATTACGATAATCAAATTTCTTTTAATATTTTTGTTAGTTTGTAAAACTAACAAGTTATTAATCTAATAAAACCATGGTTAAAAGACAGATCAGTAAAACATTATATTAATATTGCTATAATTTTTTTGCTGTCTGCCTTGAATGCTGGACGAGAAATCAGACACATTAAGTAGGTTAATAAGTTGATAGGGTGACGTAATTCGCAAGAGGTTTTTTATTTGAAAAATGTATTCGGTGTATGTTATTTTTAAATAAACTCTCCTTGAAATAGAAAATAACTAGGTTGGATAACACCAATTGAATTTAAAAAATATAAATGATTAATTCCAGATATAAATGTAAAAAAATGGTACTTTTTAAGAAGAAAAGTTATCTCTTTGATAATTTACATGTTAGAAATCTCCAGCGATCTCTTTAATATATTTCATTTAATAGAAATGAGAACAATTTATTGTGACTTCCGTGGAATAATAATATTACACGATTTACACATATGTATATATATATATATATATATATATATATATATGTATATATATACATACATGTAACATGTTATATAAGCCTTTGGTTTAAATTTTCGTAAAATTAAAATCAAAACCAAAGCCATATTTTTATGTCTTTATTGTACCTTAGCAATTTCATCTAATATCAAATTTCGTAAAAACCAATATCAAAGGAAAACGTAACTCCCTAATATGATTAAAATGTTACACGATTTGTTTTCTCATTGCCGTCGGTTTGAACGTCTTGGATATAATTAAGAAGCAAAGGTATTTCCAATCCACAAAGGCTTTACTGAAAACCTCTCGTATTTCTCGAAACATTACATTTCAATTTATACCTTATTCTCTGTAAAATTAAATAAAATATTCTACTTTAAATCGTTGGCTTGTTAGAGACAAATACTATATATTTCACTGGATAATAGATAAGCCTTTTACCATTTCTAAGCATATATTAATATTTAATTTTAAAGCAAAAATTCAATTGAGAGTTTTAAAGAAAATTACGAATAACATTTGAAAATAGGGACAAATCATTTAGCTGTAATGGAGTGAAGTGAATTTAAATTTCAAAGTCCTTCTAAGTTCTATTAATCCCAATATAAATTTCTATATTAGATATATCGTTTTAGTGAATCACCATTCGGCAAAATTTAATCTTACTTTTTACCAATATGTGTGTGATTGTTGAAATGTACAAAAACAAATTATGTTCTTTTAGTAATATAACGTCTAAAGTAATATTTATTATCTTATTTCTATATTTATGTATTTACATATTAATTAAATATTTATGATGCTATCGATATTAAATTATATTTTATTAAATTAAAAACCTAATGTATTATTTTAAATGATTGATTGACAATTTTTATGATAACAATATTTAACTGTGCTAAATATGAAATACGCCGACAGATTATATGCAGATTTTAATTCATACATAGAGGAACTATCATATATTATAGTTTAGACTAAGCTAGCTAAAATTTAGTATGTATAAAGTTTTATAACTTACTGTTTATGACCTGCTCACTGACTTTTTTGACGCAAAAACCAGCAAAGTCCGTTTTCGAACAAGTATAAGGTAAGCTTCTGTCGTTCTCTAAGTCTCTAAAATTGGTTTGACAGAAGTTAACCATTTCTAGAGATTAAGACTAATGAATAATTTAGAACTTTTTCAGATTTTTCAACACCGAATTTGAAAAAATTAGGAAATGACAATATCTTTTAAATCATTTTGAAACTATGTGCTTTTTAAACAGAGCCAAAAAATTTAAGAAAATGGCAAAGAGAATTTTAATATCACTTTTAAACACCTATCTAGTAAAATCCAATTTATGAAATTAAAAAAAATCACAATATTTTACAAGAAATTTTATTTGAACAAATGCAGTTGACGAGATGCAAACATAATTTGTCAATTCAATGCTTTATGAGACTTCACTTTTTACATTCAGTACTCGTGAGTCTGACTTCTGCAACGATAAATTTCTTTACTTATTTGGTCTTTTCTTACACTTAGCAAATTAACCTATTTTTTTCCTTTTAATGTTAAGAAATGTTATCTATTAAGAAATGTTTATCGAATTACGAGTAAATACGAATATTTCCAGCAAATCTCTGATGTATGTGTTATATACTAAGGCCTATTTTAAATCAAAATTTTCAAAATTAATTTATAGAAAATATTTATCGCATTTTATATTCTGTTTTTTATTGCAAAATATACGTTTTTAGTACCATTTCTTTTAATCAGTGGTAAGAAATATTTAATAATTCAGAAATGGTAATTTTCCCCTTTTAGTGTTTTCTCTACGTAGTTAAATTTATGGCAAAAATAAAAATTAGGAAAAGAAATAATTTTAGAGTCGAACGTAAAAGAAGAAATTAAAAGTTAACCTAGATCAACAATTAAATAGTAATTTCATAAAATAGCATCTGCTATTCATACATAATTCCTTTGAACCATAATTACAATCTTTGAGCTAAAGACAGTGACGTTACATTAAATAAATTAGTTGTACTCTCCTAAGATTAAAAAAGTGACCTATCAATTCTCCCTGCATAAATATCTGTAAACATTCAAATATAATATGTCACTGACTAACGAAAAAGAAACTAAGTCAAAGAAAGCCAATCTAAAGAAAATATATTCGTAAATATACAAATTGGCCATTATTTTTGCAAGTGAGTGAGTACAATATAGATGTGAAGGGGAAAGCTTCACAGTAAGCCTATCAGGTTTGAAATATTATAAGCGTAATCGAAGGAATTCGGTTTGGTCCTTATCTCGCTTTTGCCTTCTAATTGTATAATTTTGCCAATTTTTTCTTCTTAGTGCTTTCTGTGTGTAACTAAATTTATAACAGCAGCTTAAAAATATAGATAGGCAAGGAAAACAATTTAGAGTTGAATGTAAAGGAAGAAATGAAAGGTTTAGAATATCAATAAATTTGTAAGGATAAAGTTTAATCAATAATTTGAAATAAATCAAAAGTTAATGTGATCCAATTTAATCTTAAATATTTTTTAGTATTTATTGGTTTTAGTCGTAGTCGTATAAATAAACTAGTTTCTTAATAAGCCAAGAAGGTATTTGATATTTATTTAAAAAACAAAGCATTGATAATTGACAACATTAATACCACATCAATGACGTGAAATGAAGGTAAGGCAATCACTTCTTTTCTAAGGGTAGTTTGTACAGCTTAATGACGACATTGGTAGAAAATAGTATGACTATACACGCACACAGATAATATTTTAATTAAAAAAATGTTCCAAACAAACTACATGAATGTATATATATATATATATATACATATATATATATATATATATATATATATGTATATGTATATATATATATATAATATAAAAATTTTTTAATTTTTATTTCATTGCATTGGCATGAAGTCTTTAAGGAGTCCTTTCTTGTACTTAATATATTGCCGTGATGTGTAACTTGGGATCATTATAATTTTTGCACATTACCCCACATTGTCGACATCAATTTTGTATTTATACAATAATATACTTTTACAAAATCTCATGTGCGTCATTTTTATTTAGTAACACATAGATACAATAATATGTCTTTCCGAAACGACTATCTATACGTATTTCCATTACTCCCAATCAAAGCGGGTTTTCCAAGAGAATAGGCACCACTGATCACACAATACACATAAAGAACTTATAGAAAAGTTTCAAAAGCTAAAGAAGAAGTTCCACTTCGTTTTTTATAAACCGAAAAGGATTTTGATGAAAAAAAATTTTACACTTGTAATATAAAAAGATTTTTATATTACAAGTGTAAAATTCGTAACAAAATTAAAACCTTTTTAAGAAAATAATAACAATTCTATTAACACCCCCATTGACTTTTGATTCATTCTTATTGATTATAATTAAAAAATTATCCGGCTATAATTAGAAAGTAACATTTTCAAGTGTGAAATTTCTTTCTTCACTTTATTCTTATGTTAAAATTTAAAATCTTCATGTTTTACTTACGGCTCATTTAAGGAAGTTCTTTATATGAAACTTTGCAATGCTTTAGTTGGAAACCTCCATTAACTTGTAGTAGAACATTAAAAAGGAAATTTTAATAGGTCTGTAACAAATGGCATAATAAATTACTGGTACGATTACTGGTACGATATTACGATTCTTTCTATAATTTTCAAGGCGCCTATGCGAAGTAAAAACTTTCAAAATATTATGCAAGGGTTTTCTCGTCTTTTCAGTTTTCAACCAGTTATTTAACTAATGCAAAAAATTTCCATGTATCGCATTATATTAGAATTCTTATCAGAGAATTATTTCTTTAATTCAGGTGAACATTTTAAAGGGTTAAAAAATCGGGGCCAGGCTTTATTTGTGCTTCGACACACGTATAAAATTTTAGGCCTTTTATTATTATTTTTTTAAATAGTATGAATTTACGTGAGAATTTTGTTATCCTACGTCTACCTTATTGTGAAATAATTTCTTGGTAACTTAAAACATTAAATATGGAGAAAATACTAAAAAACATTTTTATGAATCTTAAATTTTGTCATACCGACTCTAAATTAACATGCCTCAATTAAGCATTTCTAATTTACGAAACACTTTGGAAACATCAATTTACTGTATGTAAAAAATCTGTCATTTTGGCACAAGACTCCGAAAAATTTGTCTCACATAGCTTTCAATACGTATAATAAGTTTGCGTGATCCACCTTTAATACTGTTTGCATTCTTCTTTAAGCTATTGACTTACTTGTAATTATAATACAAAACAGATAAGCGCAAGATAACTATGCTTTTTAATAATTGCAACAGTTATAAAGCAACTATTGCAGAAACTATAAAATATGTATATTTGTGAATATTGCGAATAGACAATCTAACATTTTACAACCTTATTTCAGATTCACCTTAAAAGTCACTTTACTGAAATTTATGTGCATAAATCTAGCTTGTTTATATTATATAAATTCATCTAAGATTTAATTTTTATTCATATTCCTAACAAATAAAGTTTTAATATTCTTCCGTTTCATAAATGAGAATACTTTCAATTTTAAATAACTTATTACAAACAGTATAATTCGTTACTAAAAATACGCTATAACTCAATAAAATTGTGTGGTTAACGTAGACATATTAATGAAATTAAATGCACGCTAAAAGATTAATTACTTAAATCAAAGGCAAGAATCACTTTTACTATAGGAGCGAACGTTATCAACAAACCTCAGTGTAAATTAATTTGAATGTTAAATTTGTTTCCGCTTCTCCGTTTTGCTTTAGGTTTCATGCGATTATTATCTTCAGGATGATCCAGTTCGAATAAAGGGAAACATTTATCTTGAATTTGTCGACCATTCTACCGATATCAACACAAGTGATAAATCTAAATTAACGGGGTGAACCACTATAGATGTGTTTACAGACCTTGATTTAAACATGGTCTAGAGCATAATAAATTATAAAAGTACAGCAAATACAGTTCAAACGCAGTAGACACATTCTAATCTAAATTTCTGATATTTTTTTATATTTTTTAGTCTAGTTTATAAATTTTCAATACAGTGTTCATACATTCTTCTACTCTTCTTGTGTTCGTTTCATATACGTTACAATCAATTACTTAATTCTTTTTAATATTACGACAAATAATTGAATACATTTTGCCGACATATTTTATGCTACACAGTACAATACTTCCTTCCTTATTTAGACTTCCTTCCTATTTCATAATTTATCATCATATTGGAATCGATATCGTAATTTTATGTATCAATATTACGTCCATTCAATTAATTGCTCTTCATTAAAAATTATTAATAAGAAGCTATTAGAGACATGAGTTATGTATCTAGCAAAAATGCGAAGGAAATGTCTAAAATATACAGTTCAAAATTATTTTTATTATACATATTAACTGCAATAATGCCGTGGATTAAGGTGCCCTCTTTCATAGTATATAAATTTTAAATGAAACTTTTAATGAAACAAATTTTGTACAGTCAGTAATCAATAATATATTTGAATTTTTTATATAATTAAAAAATAGGTAATAGAATAAATTATAGTTTGAACATATCTAAAATTACACTATTGTGAAAAAAATCATTAAATGTTAATTGAAAAAAACTAACGATTAATTATCTTCTTTTATTATAACTATGATTCAAAAGAGCAATTTTACTATAACTGTTAAGCAACAATGAATAATGAAATAGATATTAATTATTCAATAAAACATAGAAAAAACAAAATGTATAAGAAAGTCAAGATGGATTACTAATATTTTCGATGGAGCTAAACGTTATTAGGGTAATCAACGAGTAGATACCCAGCAACACTACTTGCTAATGCTAATGAAACTATTAAACCCCACGATGGTGAAACCTGTAGATATCAGCACTGGCTTAAACAAAGTCGGTGCAGATCTGACAAGAATTAGTACCTTCGCGCATCTCGTTGACCGAGACTTTGTATAAATTTTCATTAAACTCGCGCCAGTAGCTTTTGCATCAAAAAGTTTTGACGCGAAATTGTGCAGTGGATTTTTTATTTCTACTGTCCAATATTTATTAAAGTTACATTCCAGCTGTGCTGACAGAAGTTCATTTAAACCTGTATTTTAAATTAATATTTATAATTTTAGAAGCAAGAAAAGATGAAATATGCTTGTATTTCAATATCTGATCTAGTATTTTGCTTACGTAAAAGTGATCAAATCCTAATGAATTTTAAATGTGAGTCTAATTTTGCATGATTAGACGTGAAGTAGACAATGAATTGTAGAAGCCTCGAAGGTTGTACGCACTTTATTATCACGATCAACATTCATTTTTACTTCCTTAGAAGCTGATGTATTCTTTTCAGTTTTCAATATTGCAGGTTACTACAAAGTGTCAACAATGCATCTGTGACTGGAATACAGTAAACTCTTTGTAGCTCAATCCGACAGAAACTGTACACATGTTTCATTGAGTTTCCATGTAAAAAATGAAATTCGACGCCTGCCATCAGATTGCTACTCTAATAATAAGGTAATTCTATCGTTTTAAATATTTAAGAAGTATATTCTCATAAGCTCAATTTTGCATGACAAGTGTACGCTTTCATATAATTTCCTAACATATATATTTTATCCCCATATAAAAATAACCGACGCTAAAAAAATGTCAGAATTTTTTCATAAACATATGTATTTCTTAGAATTCTTTATTAAGATAATCCTTTATGTTGATACTTTTTGTAGTAGTTACATTTGACAAAAAAATTTCTTTCTCTAAAAAAAATTATTTTAAATATGCCAAAAAGGAAGACTCCAAAATAAATCATGAAGGGAAATAAGACGAGCTCAGTCTGGAAGGATCTTATTTCATTGTGAAGGAGATACTTGGCACATCTTTCGTCCGAAACCTCAAATTCTGAATCCATTATCATCATCAAACACATGATATGTTTTCAATAATACGTTTCAAATTTCTAGTCAATCGGGAAGCGGGTAAAATGTTGATTTTCGAAAATTTAGCAAAAAAACAAAATAGTGGCTTAACATCAACTTGTAAATTAACAATATTGAAATATTGAATACATTTGGCGTTAATTTTGTAGAATTCAACAATTTCATAGAAATTCATCAATATAGAAATATGTAATATTATACCTATATATGTGGACTTTATTATTCAAATTTATATGTCACGGTTAAAATCATAGTGCCGTATGATTATGATTTAAGTAATGTAAAACTTACGGAGTGCTTACGCGGTGTCCATTTCAACTAGCTGCGCGGATTTGTAAATTCTCATGTATCAATCCTGTGAAAACATTGAGTTTGACCCAGTGCTGCCCTATTACTTTAGTACATAGTATTGAAATTTTTATTCAGATCTCTGTGTCTCTATATCAATAAGTCACGCAGGTATATAAATATTTTTCTGGCACTACTCCAAAGATGTTCACTTCGATATAGTGTTGATCTACCACTACTTTTAAACACGAGTTCGGGAAACTTTTACTGACAAAAAAAACTGTTTAAAAAGTAATGAAAGCAAGTAAAATAATTTTAATAACATGCACCCAATTTCTTTTTTTACCTTTAACATGAATCTTAAATTGAAAGTAAATTTAGCAAAAATTTACTTTACGCCCGTCTAAGATATAATTAAAACACGTTGAGTGAACACAATTTCAATTAAAACTCTTTAAGACAAAATTGCCTTGCGTGCCTTTACATTTTATTTAAAAATATTATTATACTTTAACTTTTCCTTATTTTAAGGCAAAGGTCAGAAGTATTTTGAAAAAAAACTGAGAATATATTTTTTTAAATTTGATAACCGAATTCTGCACGTTTTTCTCAAACCACGACAACAAATTTTAAGTTAACCTAGCCGATTACTGTAATCTCAAAATTACATTTAAAAAAAACAAGTTTCCTTCTCAAGATGAACTTGCATCCACAAATTATAAATTAAGAACAGATAATATAATACCAAAGTAAATATATCACACTATCACGAGGAAATTAGATCCTATTCCGTATTTGTTTAATTTTAATTAATAAAATTAAACAAATACGCTAGTTAAATTTTATTTAATAGCCTGTAACATATTTTAAGGATATGCGGAATTAAATAATATTATTTACTAACCGCTGAGTGATTGTAATATAACGAATAAACTAACCAACAAATACATTTGTGTTTGTAGTTTTAAGTTACATTCGTGAAATAAATATTGTTTAAAGCTATTTAAAACTCGGGTCTCATATCTCAGGCGAATTCATTCTTAACTTGCACATCCTAGTACTCATATTACTTTTTGTATTGTAATATCGTGATTATAATTATGTCATAATTTTATGCAATTGATGCAAGTTTATTATTACGACCTTTGTAATTGGGAAGTCGGGAAGTCCTATAAAAAAACTAGGAAAAGAAATGTATCGCACTAAAATCTATAAACAAATGAGTTATAAAGAAATAACCGTGTTGGCAGTAATTCATTAAATTAAACTAGGACACGGTTTAAATATATTGGAATTGAAATTTAATATATATATATATATATATATATATATATATGAATATATATATATATATATATATATATATATATATGAATAAATATATATATATATATATATATATATATATATATGGGAGACTAACGTATCTGGTTACAGTGGATGAAAAGTGGCTTATGTTAATTTTTAGTGTAAACGCCAGTGGGTAGGATCAGGAGAAAAAAGTATATCTAGACCACAATAAAATATTGGACAAAAGATGTCTTTCAGTGCATGGTGGAATATAAGTGAAGTTATTCATTAAGTTATTGGTTGGGAACTCTTTCAACCTTACAGTACAATTACCGCTATTATATATTATGAATAAATGAGCAAAGTTACCGCTAAATTTCCTTTAAATGAAAGCAAAGTTTATTTTTACATGACAATGCTTGTCCCTACGTAGAAAAAGCCTGAAATACTAGTTTTACATATAAATAGTATACTAATTCATCCACCGTACTCTCCAGATCTTTTGCCATCTAATTATCATCTGTTTTGCTCCCTGTCTAATAATTTAAATCATAGAAAATTTAAGGAACAAAGTCATATCAAAATCTAACTTCACCGCTTTTTCAGAAACTAACTCTGCTTACACGTTGACGACAAGTGTTAGATACCGACGGTGCTAATAAAATAGGTATATATATATATATATATATATATTAAATATATATATATATATATATATATATGTATATATATATATATATATGTATATATATATATATATATGTATATATATATATATATATATATATATATATATATACATATGTATGAACAACATGACAATGTGAGTTTAGAACTTATAAGGGATATGCTGGACAAATAGTGAAAATGTATAAATTATAAATCATCTTCCGATTTATATTGCGCATGAAATTGAGAAAATATCAAGCAATTAAGCAAAAATTCATCTAATTTTGTGAGATAATTCTATTTTCTTCCAGATATTTATTTTTTTAGACATCATGGTGGTTTTTCCTTTCGTACTGTTTACTTCAAAATATGCAAGTCACTACCCACTAACTATTCAATCATTCATATTTAAAGTAAACTACAGAATCTGTTAACTATCAACCATAATATAAATTAACATGCTGCGTTTCATAAAATAATTATTCAGCCGATAGTTAAGAAAATTGTAGTTTGTAGATATTTTTTATCAATTTCAGTAAAATGACAAGTGATCCAAGAATATATATTCGACGGTAAAATAGTATTAAGTATGAATATATTAAACGGAACATTTCTATGTTGACAATTTATAGCTAAATTGCAATGATAAACCACCATGTTATTTAAATGTGGACTGATGTAATTAAATTTCTCATTCGATTCGTACTCGATAGTCAATATCAAAAGCTTTACCGAATAAACGTTTTTATATCATGGTTTAAAAAAACAAATAAGATTGAAATTGGTAAATAAAACTATGATACCCCATCCCGCACACTACCTTACGGGAGTAAATATTGACGAACAATTTTCCGGAGCATTAGTGGGGAAAATTAAAGAACATAATCGCCAGGCTAGAAAAAATTAAATTTAAGAACACTACATCTAGATATTATCCTACAAATATCTAAGAAATATTTGTAGGATAATATCTAGATGTAGTGTTCAACGCAGTTTAAATCAAAATCATTTCCAAAAACTATAAAATAAATTTACTGAAAGTATTATATACTCTGCCGATACGATTTCGTTCAAGTGGAATTCGGTGCAAAAAATTTGTTTAAAATTTCGCCAAAATCCGTGCAGTACATTTGTGCGATTAAAGAACAAATTAGCCGACAAAAATTCTAAAAATAAGTTTTCTAACTTGTACTATAATTCTTTATATTGAATCAATTATACTTTATAAACTATTTATCATGTACAAAATTAATTCTGTTACACTTTAATTATATGCATAGATACTAAAAAATGATAGTATGATTTGGATTAGCTTTTCGGAACAGATTTGGTAAAAAAGTTACGAATTTGTTTTTTTTAATTTATTTGTTTTTTAAATTTAATTGGAAATGTTAAGTCTCTTTATGATATTCTACTCCACTTCTCTGTGATGTTTTGATACATGAGAGGTTAAACTTGTAATGGGTAATAAGAATAACTAGCTTGACCCGTGCGAAGTCTTCGCATTATTTATTCCATTATGAAGCTCAGATGACAGATCAAACAAATATTTTACTAAAATTGACATATAGAGGCGCAAGTATCAAAAGCATTGAGCTAAAGCGCCACTTTATTTATACGTGAGTGGATTTGAAATTAAACAAAAATTTTACCGACCGTCAATCATATTGACCTTGAGCCGTTAGATGGCAGCGTTGCTGTTTTATGTATATAATTTTAATAATTAATTAATTTTCAAAAACAATAGCAATAATAAATTTTTTAGTTGTGGATGCCGGTAGAGCAAGCAATTATCTATAAAATGATATATAATTTATGTGGATTAGTTGTGAGGTTTTTTCTAAAAAGGGAGAGTAACATCTTAACCTTAGCGTATTAATATATATGATGATGATGATTATCTTTAAAATTGCATTAGCCATGCTCGTTGTTGTTCTTTATTGTTGATAATCATAAAAGTTCCGCATCATACATTTGGAAAACACAATCCTCTAATGAACTTTAGTGAACATGTGTTCGGTGAAATTAATCTTCAAAATTAGCTATATTCCAATTATATTAGGTGTGGTAACTGTGGTGTGTTGGATGAATCACAAGACATACGGCCTTTGACGACATGGTGAACCGCTAGGATTCGTGCTCAATTCCCGGTGCGGGTTTGCTGTGGTTTTGGTTGGCTATAAGAGATTGCTCTGGTGGCAATAAGTCCGCCGCATTGACGAAGTGTATACCTAAAAGTACATAAATTATTTAATATTTTATGACCTTAAATTCCATTGCCTTATTTCAATCACTTACATATATATTTAAGGAAACAAGGAGTTAAATACCCGTAAAACATATTCGACTACAGCATCTACAATCTATATCCACCACTATATATTTGTGTCATAGACTAGTGACATATTCACACTTGCGAAAAACATTGTATTTTTTTGCTTTTGCCGTAATTGGCTATGAAAAGATCTTAAAACGAAAGTTTTGAGACACAATATATTTTTTTAAATTGGTGGACCGTTAAAATTTAATTACTTTTTAATAATATAATAAATATACCAGATAATTACGTGTAGAATTTGTACTATGAGAGTCCCATAATATATATAAAAATTTAAGGGTATATCACATTTCAATTGAACTATTTATAAATAATACTATTACTTTTCACGACATAAATTCATTGTCTAATATAACGTTTATAAATTAATCGTAATTTTTACCGGGTATAATTATTTCTTTTAAATATTTCTTGTATAAATTCAGTGTTTTATACATAAAAAGGCGAGTTAAGAGTAATGGTGTTTTGGAGATACATCTGATTGCAAAATAGGTCTAAAATAATATTTTTAATGTTACATAAAGTTTTTACTTTAATTGGAAAAAAATTAATTGAGAATGTACTTGTATTCTATTTACAGAGATATTTTCAATGACAGTAAAATTGCCCAAAGAGAAAAAAATGCAACTACCCCAAACCTGTCAAAATTTATAATATTCAGTCATTTTAAATATGATTTAAAATTTTATACAAAATGATCACATATTATCCGGGAATTTCATTTTATTTCACTTCAAATTTAGAACCTTCTGAGTAAGGGTTGAACAGACGTCGTAGCCAAAATAATACAATTCCGATTAAACCTTCGATTACGGAATCTTAAAAAACGATTTTGGATACACTTTTTTATTACAGAGTTTAAAACCCTTCATAATTTCGGCAAAAAACTGATATGTAAAGATTAAGGTGCACTGCCCAATCAAATTACGTATATTACATTGAAAATGGTTTAAACCTGTAAAAAGTTCGCTTTTCTAAAAATCAAAAATTATAAATTTTCTTACGTTATTACTCAACTAACATTATTTTGAATATATTTGGCATTAATTTTGTAGAAATTCATTATTCACAATTAAATGAAACTACGTGATGTAGTATTATTTCTACTTTCTTTAATTTCTTTACCACAAAGATTCAATCTTTGTTAATATCCCACCTGAAGATGTTGTAATACAACGAAACCTAGGTCGTGGTAAAGAAATTAAAGAAAGTAGAAATAATACTACATCATGTAGTTTCATTAAATTGTAATATTATTTTCTTTTTTATTCGACAAATAATTAACGCGAATATTTTCTATTATGATACAAATATTTTCCATTACGCTATAGTTTTGCTGGTTAACTCTTCAGCAAATAAATAATTTGAAAACTTCTTTTGAGTATAATTTAACTCGCCTATGTAAATGTTTAAAATTTTCTTAAATATGTTTTGTCGACATCGAAATAAAAACCTTTAAAGTTTGAAGAAATAATATAATAAATGATAAAATAAGTTATTTAGTTATTGCAACAGTTATTACAATCAGATAATATTTTATTTAGGGCCTTATTCTCCTTTCAAATGCAATAAAATTTATTAGTATAAAAACTTTTTTTAGACTCCCTTTAAAATAGTAATCAAAATTATGTCACCCATGATACCATCCCATGATTTTTCTAAAAAATTTGTCAATTCAAGTTTTGAACTAATTCCATTTTCTATATTTTTAAATATTACGAAGGTATTTATATTTTGTGTGTGTATGTGTGTGTGTGTGTGTGTGTGTGTGTATGTGCGTGGGTGTTTGTGTATTTCTATGAGCACACTTGTGTGCGTGAATGGGTACGTATTTGTTTATACGTATACGTATACCTATGCATGTAAATGTGTATATGCGTGCGCGCTTGCCAGCATGTATTTGTATTTATGTTTGGACATAGATTTTGTTTGTACGCTATTGGTAGAATCTAATATTAATTAAATAATTAATAGTTAAAATTTAAAATTGATTTCCTAAAACAGTGTTATAATGCAAAAAATTATATACTGAAAATCGCCCTCACTTGAAGAAATAAACACAAAATATATTTCTAAAAGCTTTTAAGCACAACTTGTGTCACGAATATTCAAGATAAAAAAATGTTTTTTATATATTGATAAATTTCAATTACTAAAAATATTATTTAATACCATATATTTAACTAAGACTTGTATGAATATGAAGTACGTCTTGTGTATTTACAAATACCTTAATAACTATCCTGAATATAGTATCAGTCACTACACGCAAATATATGATTAGAGAGAAACTTCATCCTGTCGATTTTTGTTGCATTGTGCTCCCCAATCGTAAAATTTCCTTCCCATCATTGTTTAACCACCAGGCACCTAAGGAAGTATAAATTTAAAATATTTTTGTAGCCATCTACGTTCAACGATGAATTTCCTTTAGTGTACAATAACATATTGAAAAATATTAAGCATCCATACCGCAAGGGTGAAGATTTTCTATAGTTCAGGAGAATTTAAACTATGTCACAAAATCTCATTTAATTCATTAGTTATATATTTTTAAAGGTATTTTATAAACATGTATACATGCAAATGTGTGTTTCTATATTCTCCTTTCATCTAGTATACCTCCCCCTAGTGTCGGCGATAACGAATTAAATATATTTTTGCCTGGCTAATTCCTGGATACACTATATGCTACTCTATGGCAAAAATAAATTTTTTACTGCAATTTATTGCTACTATATTCCATCTGTGGGGGAGATATAATAACAGGGTATCCGGGATTTTACATCAAATAATATTTATAACTCTGTAAAATATATCTTAATAACTATTATTACTATTCTATTCTCTCTGTAATTTCTACTTGTAAATAAGACTTTAGACTTTAGTTTTCTTTTGTTATTAACCTCTCATTTAAACTAAAATCATTTTTCTCCAGAATTTCTAATTGTGACAAGGTATTCCCTCTTTTCTCAGTAGATTAATTAACGAAATAAATATGAAATTGAAATGTGTCAAAATACAAATATAAATGGTAATGCAGCTTAGAATAACTGCAGCTAAACTTTGATAGTGCTTTCATTAATAATAATAAAAAATGTGTAATTACCAGAAAAACCTACTATAATTAAAAAATAATTTTTGACTGTATTCTTGAGGTGGTAAACTATTGAAATTTCGGTCTAACTCTTGTTATAATTATATCATTAAATATGTTTGTTTTCGTGAAACGTTTATGTACTCCTAGCGGAAAATGCAAATTAGTTTGTTTCTAACAAGTAACAAAAGAAATGCTGTTATTGGAGTTGTGAATTCGTATCATTATGAAATCAGCCTGTATTTTTTTTTAATTTATAAACGATTTTGTGTCTGCTCAAAACCTGTTTACTAACGTTTAGGTACTGATAAATACGTTTTTGTAGGTGTTATGAATAATATTTTTTTATCTATGCGCCTAAAAAAATTTCAATTTACTTTTTGTAAACTGGATTTATCTTCGTCTCGTCATTAGCGCATGGTTTATTAAATCAACTGCAAACTTTTCGTCTCTTCTTTTCAATTTTCAGGTTCTAGTGAGTGAACTTTTTACTGAATTCGTTTCATTTTCAACCGTCATTTATATCTTAAGATAGAACGTTACTAAAAACAAAAGCTTTACCTGTTTATGATTATTTCTCGACAAAATTAGACAATATGTTTGACAAAATATTTGTTTGCTGTATACTTACCATTTCTTCTTCAATAACCAATTTCTCACGTGGATCCATAATATTAAATTTATTTAACTCTCTGTAACCATTGTTTTGTAATCATTAACCGTGTTCTTTTTAAAGATAGACATTTAATAGAAAACACATTCGATGAATATTAAGACATTTCTAAAACTAATTGCTATTTATAATTTGAATTCTTTTGCAATTAATTTAATTGCAATGTTACCTGAACTTTTGAAATTATATTAATAATATAACTGACACTTTTTCATGTATATAAATCCTTTGCCGTTTTACAATTTTACTTTAATTAGATGTGTTGTGTTGAGAATATATTTTAACTAACGCAAGCCACAAAGGATAACAGTCCAGCACACTTCGTGATCCGGGCGTTTCAAAATGTCTCCAATGAACGCTTTTTGTTTTACATCCTTTGGCTGTTGCACAAGCGCGGTTAATTTTATATTTCTGAATGTAAACGGAATGTCATAAAATATGTATTGCCTTTGTTACCAAATTATTAATTATAATGAGATTTTTATTTTTGTTTGATTGGTCAAAATACGAGTGCGATTGTACGTTATGTATGTAATAAAATACTAACGAAAGCTGGCAATATTTTATGAACCAATCTTGGGAAACTCAAAAAAACTAGAAAATAATTTTCTCTTTTATGTACTTTTGTTAGTTGTATTAGTTTACTTGAATGGTTTAAGTGCATCTGCTCTTCTGTAAATATATATTTGTAAGACTTTACTTTATACTATCTCCAAGCGGTGAAAGAATTTTTGTGGTTTGTAATATTATTCGTATAAGGACATCGGTAAAACTCAGCTTCGGGTCCTTACATCTTACTGAATTAGAGTTTTCTCTATTATATAATTTTGTAGGCTATGTAAATCTACTTGGAATTTTTAAATTTATCTAATATGCTGTAGGAATAAATTTGTAAAGTTTTTACTTTTGTGCCATCGACGGACGATGAAAAAATGGTTTTTTTTGCTTGTAATATTATTAGTAAAAAATATCACTCAAATCCAGGTTCAAATTCTTGCATCAATATATTGCAAATATAATATGATACTGAAATAATAGTTTGTTATTTAGGATATCATCAGAATTTTTCTATGGCATAAATTAAGAAGTTTAATATAATACAAACCATGTGGTAAATAGGCTGCAAAACTTGTACCGAACATGGCAATTTGGAACAATGGGTATACCAAGATTAATTATTTCTATAAAATACTTATTATATGGATTTCTTAGCAATTAACAGTGCAAGATATGTTAATAATAAAATTTCGTAAACATTTAAGAACTTATTTTTGGTCACCAAGCTTACATCGTCTTTCTGCAAAACCTTACAAGAATTCTAGTAATGTTCTATTTCAATAGTATTCTGTTGATGCAATGTGCCCAGAAATGAATACTGAATCTATAAAATCCAGCACCTCGTTCTCCAGTGATGTAAAGGACCAGTCGGAGGTCCACCACCTGTTCCTCTCTGGTGTCTTATTTCGTTGATCTTGCCATGTCTGTAAAATTCTATTAATTAGAACGACTTTAAGTCTTATACATAGTATCTAAGACAATTTGTCAGCCACTTATTAGCAATTTTATTTAATGGCGGTAGAAAAAATTTACACAAGGTTTCGCATTATGTTCAGGTTTTATACAAAATAGTCAAATTAAATGAAGGTAGTAGTGTAACTTCCAATTTGTATATCTAAAGAGCAAGATATTCTACATGCAGAATGTGTCACAAGAAATTTTGTATCACTAACTTTAAGATTGGAAAAATAAATTAATGGTGGCGGAGCATATAAGAGAATATAAATTGAAGTAATTTTGGGAGTGTAAGTTTTTTATTCAAGAATATAGCATAACATAAGAATTATATATCAGGAAAACACTTTTCGCCAGGGTTTCCAATCATGTCCGCCAGGAATGGCATTAAACTGGAAGGCAATGCACTGTCCTTTTTGTCGTGCAGTATTTAATCTAGACACAGAATACTTAATTTGTAGACTGATGAAACATTTATCGTACTCCAAGTTTTTGTAGTCGATAAATTCCGGTAGAAAATTATCGCAAACGACAATATTTCGAATGTTTCGATAATCGCCCTACTGATGATATTTATAATTGAACCTTATCATAAACAAGACTGTGAACTTTACATATTCACTTCTCCGCCATACAGACCTTGAGAGGCAATACAGATAGATGGTCATATATAAATTATTGCTTACGTCTTTTTCATACATTTTACCTTAAATTAGATAAATATATTTCTACGATTTGAATTTGTATGTGAACTATTTTCTTTCTAATGACGTTCGTCGTGCAACTGTCTATGCAACAAATTAATTATGATTATATTATTACAGAAATTATAGCAAATAAGTTTTATTCTTGCGTATCCAGTTCTATTTCTACGTAAAAATTACTATCAGTAAGTTATTTTAGGGTTCTGAAGCCAAACTAGTCAGAGCCATTATAGCTTCGTTGCGTCCCACTATTTATATGTTCATCTTAATATCATAGCCGTTTTACTCACAATACTGTTTATTCTATTAAGCTGAAATTTGGCTCGGTTATAGACATCTATCATACCTACGAAGCTGTGAAATAAAATTTTCTAAAAAAGTTGTGAGGTCCCTCACCTACATGGATTATAGCGATGATTTTTTTTGCATATCCCGTTATATAAAATATTTCCAAATAGGTCTCTTAAAAAGATCGAGAGAATGTGATGAACACTTTTTAGTACAGGGATCCATTATTGCTATATTAAACTTGAAATAGTCATTCACGATAGAGTTATATGCCCCACTCCTTACCAGTTGAGTCGATATTTTTGAATTTATAAAAATATTTAGGCGAGTAGTACATAAAATGAAATTAAAAGGAAAGTTGTCATGGATAATTGGGGTCTACTGATTAACAAATAATAATCTAATAACTTATGGCATGTATTTGGGTCATGAAAAATGTCATGGATACTCCATATTAGATAATATATTTATATAGTAATATAATAATAAATAATATTATTTAAATATGTGTCATCATTTCCACCTTGTGAAACAATGTAATTACGTTGTTAAAAATTAATATTTGTAAATACTTTAGGGGAAACAGCATGTGCCCTTAAATACTTATAAGTACCCGAATATGTACCGAACCATCATATTACAAGTTTTACTCGTAATCCACAGTCTGTTTTCAAAAATATTTGGTAGCCAGGTACCAATAGAGGAACCCTTAAAATATTATGATGCCTGTCTGTCTACTTGTAGGTCACGACTTCATATTTTTTTCAACTTAAGACCGATTGTGAATATATATTAAAACATATAGTAACATACAAAAGAGTAAAGAAAGCAATCTTGTAGCATGTTTAAAACAAATCATACAATTTTTTTTTCTTACGGTGTTGTTATTAAAAATTCATTAAGCGTAGTATCACTAAGAAGGTTTTCACTTTCTTATTTGATTAAATAAAGTCTCTTTAGTTAGATATAAATCTCCGTAATATTGAGAAAAATGCCTCAAATCCTTCCCTATCTCATTTGTTTAACCATATATGTCAAAAGTTTTCAAAAATCAGACCAGCAGCATTCAATTTCACTTTAATACCTTATTATTTCAGTCAGAAATATGTGCAATTCACTGTGCGCATTAAGAATCATGGAAACTTTGTAGTAAGTGATTATGAAGATAACTGCTTGAAATAGTTTCATAGATTTACACGATTGTTGCCTCGTTTCAGAATAGGTTTTCTAGATCATAAAGGAAGAAGAGAAATATTGTAATTAGAATAAAACAATAATTAACAAATTTTTTTTTAATTATACTGAAGGTGTAAAAAATTTAAAGTGGATACTCACTTTGTTGCCCTTTGTAAGTATAATTTTCTTATTATATCTCTCGCAAAAGAAGGGCAAATATATCCAAAATGTTACATTCGCATTACAGCTTTTACAGGAATGTTGTAATAAAACATTCCACAGCAATGTTATAATAGATTTTTCAAAATTTATACGTATTTGAATAGATATTTTGCGCTGAAAGTATTTTTCAACTGACAAAAACCATAGGCCTAGCCTCACACGTTTTCTTGATACCACAAGAGTCACTAAGAAATTTTTATCCACATACATTACCCCGTGTTGCTGACTAAAAGATACATCATCTTCTACGTAAAATTTATCATTAGGTTTCTTCTATACATTTGATACATCATCTTTCAACTATACTATTTGATACATCATCTTCTACGTAAAATTTTTAATTAGGAAATATCATCTTCTACGTAAAATTTATAATTAGGTTTCTACCCATAAAAAAATCCTTAACGAATTATTTTGTGTGTCATATCTCAATACAAAATTTACGTGGCGGATATTTTTTCTTTAGAAATGATGGGAAGGATTTATGGTTAAAATAGAGTAACGGAGACAAATAATTGCTCGTCAAGTCACGTGTCTATCTAAAAGTGGCATGGAATATTAAAGTTTTGCAAAGTTGTAAAAAGCGGAAGCCCAGTTACAGAAGTTAAGTGCGAGAAATTTTTATCCAAAGAGAAGAAACGTGGGAACGTGTGTGTGCGGTGTAGCATATGTTGCACACAATTTTTGTTAAATGTTTTGTTATTGTTACAATTTTATAACATTTTCACAAAAGGAAACTATTAAAATCGCTATTCAGGAAATAGTATATTTCAGGTAAATACAAATTTGAGGCAAACTTAAAAAAATACCAATTGTTAATTTTCAATATTTATTATCCGAAAATTATCAGCATATTTGAATTATATTTTAATAATTAGTTAAATATAATCAGAATTTAGTTAAATATTTTAAACATACAGGTGACTTTATTTTGAACCTTATTTACGAGGTTGTGTACTTCTAATATATATTCTATTTATATTAATTTGACGACATACGACATCAAACACCATAAATGCGCTAAACTTTTAAATACTAGAAATCAATTTGTGAATTACTATCAGCCTTATCCGACTTGAGGTGACAACTGAAGATAAAACAGAAATAACAATTGGATATAATTATATTACAGGTTAACTTCATCTTTTAGTTTGTGTCATATTATGTTTGTGTCATATTATGTTACAGGTTAATTTAATAATGGGATAACCTCTACAAAATATTTATTGTTGGGCATTTTATTTTCCAAATAACAGCCATATTTTAATTTCAATAAAATAGTACTCAAACAATTTCCATATGCAGAATTCACGTTGCGGTCACTCAAAATGTATATCAGTTACCAAGCTATCTTCTTCTTCTGCCAAACAATTCCTTTGGAGACAGTAAACATGCCAATAGAATTTAATAAAACGTAAAAGCAAACAAAGAAAGTTGTGGTTATACATAATTTTTTCTTTATATATATATATATCTATACATATATATATTGCAGCTTAAATTTAAAATGGCATTAAGATACTTCTTTAAGTAAACAATTTATAAATAGATATAAGAAAAATACAATTTTCAGATGGGCATTAAATTCCGAAAACCTCCACGTAATTCCAAATATCGCGGCATACACTAAGATAAAGGGAAGACATTTTATCCTACATCTAACAAAATATTAGCGTTCAAAGCTCCCAGAGCTTTTCTTTCCAAAGCTCGCAACAAGGTTTCTGCAACCCTTCGGTACCCTGAAATTTGCTCATTTGAAAACATTTAATTTGATACGACCGCACGGATAGGAGGTGGGTCAGCTTTTTTGTTTGTTCTATTTCAAACGAGACTTAAAATTGGTTGTTATTTGTAACCGTTATTCATCCCTGGAATATAAATTACATTTTATCATTTCATTTGGTAAAATTGTACGTTACTGTTTTGTTCATAGTTATATAGCTGCCATGTTTACTTAATTCAGAGTATAAACATGAACAAATGTTTCTTGTCTAATTTGCGATATATTATTAAAAAGTTTATTTAACCGTTTTTCAAAACGTTTCTTTGTATCAAAATGTTAGTAATGAAAATATGAAATAATAAATGAAAATAGTTCCTGTCGAGGATTTGGAATGATTTCTTTCTTTTATATAAAAAATAAATGGTGATGTAAGAGAAATTTCCCTTGAAAATTTCCTGTAAACTTTTACCACGTAGGTATGAAACATCCTTTTGAAATTATATTAGGATTATTACGAATCCTTATAACTATATTTTATTGAAAATGTTAAGTTAACATTTTTAATTAGTTAGACATAAAAAATTCAATAAATATTTTTTCAGTCGGTTAACTACGAATTCTTCTAAAGTAGCGTCAGTTCAATTAAAATTAGAGACTTATTCTAATGAAAAATTATTTATTAACTTTAATTGTCTTATCTTTAATTAAATAATTGCAATAGTACTCTACTTTTAAAAAGATATTGAATTTATAAATTAACTGTCACTAATCTAATAGAGATAGCATAATAAAGTCTTTGAACCTTTGCACAATGTCTAAGTTTAAATAAACGTTTTGTACTTAAAATCTCTTTTGACTAACGCAACCCACAAAGGACAGCAGTCCAGTATCGTATGTGATCCTGGCATTTCAAGACGTCTGCAATCAACCCTTTTCTCTTTTACGTACTTTGTTGCTGACTTAGGTGCGTGTACAAGGGCTATAGTTAAAACTTTGGACGTTATGTTTTTGAAAGTTAAATAAATGTTAAGTAATGGTTTATTTTCTGTAATTAAACTGACATTTACAGATTTACCAAACTTAAATGTTATTAATAATTAAGCATGATGAGATTTTTATTTTGACAATATTTTATGAACCAATCTCACGATACTCACGATAAATAACAATTAGAGTGCACTTTTATCTATTACGTTAATGTGCTGTGTTAATGTGCTGTAAGAATACATTTGTAAAACATTTATTTCTGTACTAAATACAAATGGGAAAAACAATTTTTTTTACAAAAATATCACTGAAGTCCAGGTTGGAATACTTACACCAATATAACCCAGTTATAATATGATACCAAGACAATAGTTCATTATCTGCACTCAAGACCTTTGTTGAATATCAGTCTGAATAAAAGTAATTTAATATGAATACTTCCATCGTTATATTTTTATGAATAATAGCTCAAAAATATAAGTTCTAGGTCATTCCAAGGGTAAGATATAGTAATTATTAGAGGGACTAAATAGTAATCCTGTTTCTAAGAGTACAAATAAAGTAACTAAAACATTATTTCGTAGCGAGCATGCTGTACTGAAAAACTTCGTAATTAGACTGAACCTTGCCAGCAATGAAACCTTAAACATTGTATATTTCTAAAAGGATCGAGTAGTGGGACAAATTAGAGACGGTTGTATTAAATAATTTACTACACCATTCCATATATTTCACCATACGTTCAACAAAGTCACAAGGTAAGAATTCGTTCAGAAACTACTTTCGTTTCTAACAAGTCATGCAAATATCAGCCAATCAACAGAATAACCATTACGTCCTCATTTAAACTTCAGTCAGTAAATTGTATCTAACGAGCCTAGTCTTAGTTCTTTACCTGTGAAAATGTCGTTATCTGTATTTTGTTCTTAAACATAACTATTCTCCCAACACTTTTATAAGCCTTTAGGATTACGTATCCTAACACCAAAAGAACTCTCATAACATGGTTATGTTCGTATGTCCATCCCTACATCATGACATCAAAACTCTTTCATTTTAAAGCCGTGTATGATAAAATCTTACGAGAAAACGCAGTTAAATAAAAAGAAATAAGAAAAAACGTTCTTCGAAAAAGAATTTTAAATTGTTTTCGGTTGGTACTGTAATTTTCACTGACATATCAAATATGGGCTCTTAAAATTCAATCGAAAATATTAACGATATTATGTCATTTGTTTAATGAGATATGAATTTCTAAAATATAAGACACCGTGCCACCAAACTTTTCCAAATTTAACGAAATATGAAAAACAATTTTAAAAATGTAATTAGAAGCTTCTAACAAATACGTCAATGTATTATTATATAGATCCGCTTTAATTAAAGAAATATACGCAATTTATTGTGCACAGTATAAACCATAGAAATTTGATAGTAGGTCATTATGAAGTTAACTTTATCCCATATAGTTTGGTAAAGTTATGCTATTTGTACTTTGTTTTATTACGAGTTTTCTATATTTACACTGCGTAGCTCCTGGTTAGCCTGGTATTAGTCACGCCCCTTTTAAAGAAGAAGGGCGATTATCACAAAAACTTTATATCATCCTTATTTAACATGGATAAAAATATAATGAAATTTTATCTGTTCCATAAGGAGGGATGAACAGTCGATTTATTTAGTTTATACGTATTTGAAAAGAAATTTTGCACTGAAAGTATTACTCGGCTGGCGAAAACAACAACAGGGCTGTCCTTTGTGGTTTTCACCTAACGTGTAGCGCCACACGTGTTGCTGGGATTAGAAGACGTTTTTACTATACCCTTATCTATATTAAGTCCTTTGTTGTTGACTAAAGAAAGCATAAAAATGGAGTATAGTCTTCTAGGAAAAATTCAAAGTTTTAGGTTTGGGTCAGAAAAATAAACCTTACGTAACGGTTTGTTTTTTTTTTATAAGTAAATAGCTGAGATTTCTTATTTTAAGGTAATAGGAACGCTTGGTACATAGCGGTATATTTGGAATTAGCAGGAAATGTAATTAGCTTCAAATGGTTATCATTCCATACTAGCCCCCAGTTTTCAGTGTCAATTTTAATACTTAACTATATACAGACTTGACAATAAACTGGCTATTAATGTTGATAAGTAGCACTAGATGTTAAAGAAAGTTAGATTAACTGTAAGATTTATTGTTCCATGTTTTCTAGACAGAACTAGAATATACTGTGTATATACCTGTATGTGGAGTAATTTTTTTCAGATATCCGTACATGACAAGAAGTCTTAACTGAGAATGATGTAAACCCTTACTAAGAACAATGCATGGAGAAAAATTAATCTTTTAAAAACTAAGAATTTACTACAAATGAAGCAAATTTCTGACTTCTTTGGAAGATTTATTTACCTGCATAAACTCTAATAAAAGATACTTACGATAAACTGGTTAGTTCGTTATTAAGAATCGCTTCGAAATAAAGGCATATTTTACACTTTTAGTCCGTAAGAAGTGGTTTACTCTTTGCCAGTAAACAGTGGTTTACGACCTTTGATGCATCTTACAATAAAGTAGCAGACGTTTATAAGGAACATAAAAAGGACATATTCAGTGACCTCTCATAGCAAACGACGTTTATTTAGAGATATATACTTTGCTTTTCGTAAATTCAATCATCATGCACAAGTCTCTACCTTGATATTTTCAGTTGTATTCTACGCCCGAAAACATGGACGCGAAGCACATTAGTATTTACAGTTTTCCAAATTATTATATGTCACAAACCATAATTTACAGGAAAAAATATGGAACCTTTTTTATGCGAAATCGCATGATAGAAAAATTTTATAATTTCCATTTTTACCATCAAACTTATCATTTAAGAGGTATTAGTAAATATTACATTCAATACAAAACTAAACAAAGTATATTTGAGGTATTTTATTAATATTACGCTTATGTCATTAAGTAATGATATCGTAACATCGAATTGAAATTTATAGCGAAGCAAATTAATTTAGTTTAGCCCGAAACTAAACCTTAAAATTGCATTGGTATATTTGCACTTTCTCAAATCAAATAATAAAATATCAGTGTTAAATACGCCCAATGTGTATCACACCTTTCGTACGGTAAAAATTTCGCAATAACTGCAAAATACCCATTGTATTTATAACTAAAATTTTAAAAAATGTAGAAAACGTTACTACAAGAAAATATTGAGAGATGAGGGATATAAAATGATCTAGAAGATCGACACTAAGTAGGGATTGTGCGTTATAATTTTTATTCGCCATGTGATCGTGTTGACGTATTCTATGTCTACGTAATCTAACGGCCGTGTCCCAACTCTATCTCTGTAGATAGTAAGTCTTCAATTATTCATAAATTCGAATTTAATTGTTATTCAGTAAATAAATTTTATGGGTAGAATAATTAAAATATTTCTTCAATACGATAAATTATGAATATATATTATATTGTGTCTTTAATTCACATTTAATTCGCTATTAATTTTTTTTTGCAAAATGAAAAAAACGAATACAAATTGAGGCTTAATGATTTAAATAACAAATTTTGAATAATTTTTATATATGAATAAGGAATTTAAACTTATAATAACAGTATTGGCTTCAAATTGTAATTAGAATATGAAAAAATTAAAGACAAACATATTTCACATATTTTTTAATTATATTTCAGAGTGACATTCTCAAAATGAAATATTAATATAAAATAATCCAACAAAAACATTTTAATTTTAAATGGTCGATTTTTTTGACTAATATTTAATGGTTGATTTCTATGAATCTGAAAATGTTGCGATAACTAAAATATTAAACCTTAGTAATTACCATTAGTCTTTGCATTGTGTATATTAAAATTTTTATTTTTAAGGTTTTTCAAGATTTATTCCTGGCTAAAAATAGAGTTTTAATGCATTGTCAACATGTCATTATAGAAGCCAACAATGTTCTTTTCCACTCTCATGTCAGTCCGCACGTTGAGAAATACTACTTAAACGAAAAGTGAAACATATAGTAATATGAATAACAAACGATGGATAAAGTTCAACTTATATTTTTAGTCATGCAGAAAATCACTGAATGGCAGACTATCAAGGAATATTGATTATCAATGAAAATTCTCAGTTAGAAAGCGTTAATAAAAGTTTTAGAAGAAAAAACGTGTACTATTCAAACTATATTAAATGTAACACTCAAAATTTTTAGTATGATTGTTTCATATAAATTATTAGTATGAAACAAATATACCTGGAACGATAGTATTAGGAAATACAGGAGTTGATTACGACCAGTATACCGGCCGTATCACACTCTCTATTTTATCCCAGTATATGTTTTCAGGGTAAAGTTTTATTTCAATGATATCGAGACAGTTAGCCTAAACGTTTTGGTAATTTTTGTTCAATTATTTTATCCCTTACTTACTGACTCAAAAGTAAATTAAAATGGTAATTTTAGAATTTATGTCATAATTAAATTGAGATAATTACCGTACACGCTTCTGTCAATATCCGTGCGTTACATGGGTGCTTAACGATAATATATAATTTATGTCAATAACATTTACTTGTTGTTATAAACCTATTACATTAATATTTTCCTTTTTTATCTGTGGGAATATCAATACATTGGGAATATTAGTTTCAGTTCTAACGCACATACGCACGGATGACTAAGCACGTTTTTTGTTTTACGTTGCGTCACTGCATCAGATAACTATGATAGTATATTGTTCTTTTTTATAAGTACTACGCAGCATAAGTTCTATACCGAATTTTAGTCTTTAAAATTACAAATCCTACTTAAAAATAATTAATTAAGAATAAGAAGAAATTACAATGTACATGTTTTTCTTATTATTTCAACGTCAATAAAATGAAACGTAAAATTCCTAACGTACAAAAAACCATATGAATAATTCTACCAACAAAAAATAAACTTGTAACTATTCCACGACTACAGAGCTTTAGAAATCTTTTTACTTTTGCATTATTTAATTCTGTTTCAAAAAAATTTTGTACTGACCACAAAGAATGACAGTCCAACACTGTATATGATTCTGAAACCACAAGATGTCCGATAAACTCTTTTCTTTACAGGGTCCTCTATTGCTAAGTAAAGAACTCGCGTATATGCGCATCCTGTGATTTGGGACAAATCTTGGTGTCAGGTATCTGCTCGTGTAAATAACATAATGATTTGAATAGAACTTACTTGCTCATTTCTCCCATATTTCGGGCATACACACAAATATGTTAGCATTGTGATCAGGGAACGAACAAAATTAATAATTGGCATAATTGTCACATAAAAACTATAGTAATTAAGTTTGACTAGATTTGTTTTCCCCTTAGGGTTTCGGCATATTACTAAAAAGAATCTCTTTAAGTGGAAGTAATTTTTTAATCCTTTTTTGTACATTTTAAAATAGGAATATGGTATGCCCATAAATTTAATAAAATTAAATTATCAATCTTCAAGTCTATTTAATAAAACTAATCTCTAATCTCATTGAAAATATTCAGTATTTATTCTATATATCTTAAGATTACATATTATTGTCATAGCTTGTAAATTAAGAATAATAAACGAAAAGGGTTTCTTTATGTCCACCAAGCGTAAAAGTACTCAATGACATTATTTATTTAAAAAAATATTTTTACATTTTGTGATTAACGATTAAAAAATGGAAAAATATTTTTGTTTATAAATATTTTTATATGTAGTTAATTTGTCTGTTAGTGAGATTAGAAAACTAAATAAACGATGAATTGTTTGTTAGATAGCTGTACTCTGGTGGAAATAACAGTACTCTGCAAATGTATTTCGACAAAAGCTGATTTTGTTGTTGTGGTTGTTAAAATGTGTAATTTTAAATAAAAATGCAGAAAATGTAGGAAAATTATATAAAATGATAATTTTTTATTACATTTGTTTCAAAACCTTCCCGTCTTTAAATGCGAATCGGTGCAAAATTACTTGGCACATTCGATTACTTACATGCAACGTATATTGGAGTTTTAAATTTGTCAGTTTGCCCATAATTACAATATTGAAATAGATGAAACATTTACCCAAATATTTTTTGGAACTGATTATGTTACTGAAATCATTCTCTGTTACGTCAATATTCAGCAGGCAACATTAAAAAATATAAAATTGTGTGAAGAAAACGTGATGATTCCATAAATGGTGCATTCCGCGCAACCACTTTCCATATAATGTGCCAATATGCATTTCTGCCAAACTTGTAATAATTGCAGTTAAAGCGACCAATAAGTTCCAGAAATACAAAAACGGATGGGTGAACAATTTGAGTATTTTTTCCATCCGTTTTAGCATTTCTATGACTTGTTGAAAAAACAGTAATTGTGAAAGAAGTAATTATAAAAACATTACAAAATTCAATAACTATAAAAGGTAATATAAAGCACGACACACTTAAAAAATACTGCACTGATAATATACAAGAAACCTAATCGAAACCACCATATCTGAAATATATTATCCACCTAGGCACATAAATTGACCCAGACATTAATATATACTTTTACTCGCTTTACTTTAGTAAATTCTTAACCTCAAGTTGATAGAAGGTAAAAAAGATCTAATTTTATTCACTATTTTTGTTCGATGATTTGGCAATGGCAACAAGCATCATCAGACAACATCCGTCGGCCAGGCATTATATCTCTCCCTACTTGAATGCAATTACGCTTTATGTATATATGTATATATATATATATATATATATATATATATATATATATATATATATATATATATATATATATATATGTATACACTCATGGACATGTTTAGAGGTACGAAAAAAAGGAAATTATATAAAATTTTCTTTCGTTTCGCACTGGCAATCTATATCAGTACACGTATTTTGAAAAAAGAAGAATTTAATTAAATTTCATATATGAATTTCTTTGGTTTTTTTTAGTAATCTGTTCATTTATTTATTACGTACAATATTCAATACTGAGTAGTGTAAGGAATTTTGCAACAAACACCTTATTATTGTTGTTTTTTCTCAGAAATTTATTATAATTGCGTCAAGGGAATAATATTTGATAAATTTAGGTAATAACATCGGATCTCAACGTTGCTCAAACGTCAAAAGCTGTAAATTTAATTAAAAATGGCTCAAGCACTTACAAGGCTCAAGCACTACAAGTTTCCAAGTTTATGTTTTTTCATTATGTTGAACGATACCGACAGACTGGAGAGTATCTAAAGGGCAAGGTTGCAAAAGAGTAACGGCAAAGAGGAACAACAGGTTTAATGTGAACAGTGTCTTAAGAAACCACACTTCGACTTCTTCTGAGGTAAGAACTTTCAGGAAATTTGATAAAAGACAGCACCAAAACCATTAGAATAAGACTTAAGGTGGCTAGGATAGTGACTGCTTGCCGCCAGATCATTCCGTGCAGAGCAGCAAAGTTCGATCAAAATACTCGATGACCTGCGGTGAATAAAGGCTGTGGTTCCCTTTGTCCCAAACATTGAAGATTTTCTTTTAAGGCATGATAATTCTCGACTTCCCACTGCAGCGGTGGGTTCGGATTGTCTTACTTAGCCTGGAGTCAAAATTTTGCGGTGACCATCACGCTAACCAGACCTTAACCTTATAGAACATATTTGGTATAAGTTGGGAAGACAAATTAAGCAAAGAAACCCGACACCAGATTACTTAAGAGACCTAAAAAGTGCATTAATGGAAGAATGGAACCTAATGCCACAAAGTTTTATTGACGATTTTATAAAAAGTACGCCCACAGGGATGCAAGTAGTTTTAAGAGCAAGAAGAAGTAACACCAAATATTGAATATGTGAGCCGTTAATTGAAGAGTCAGTCTTTATAACGATGTTCAATTTTCACTATGATAGGTCAAGACTCCTCACAATTAAAGTACTTCTACTACTACTTCTTTAATTCTAAATATTTTTTAAATCGACAAATATTAATTGATTCTATACAATGAATATACAATATTTAGCTCACACGACACAAATAAATCTGTTTGTAAGGAATTTGCCTTCTTTTACTTTGCGTTACTTTAAATATATCAGTATGTATATATCCACATTTATATATATATATATATATATATATATTATTGAAATAGAACTGCTGGAGCTGCGAGATGTTAAAAAATATCTCGAAACAATAGTCCAGGATAAATTAATTTGAAATTTAACTAAAAATATAAACCCGTTTATTCGCAAATTGATTAAAAAATACAGTAATAATATTATTCGCAATTCCCAAGTAAAGATTTGCACTTTAACATTTTAGAAACATGCCTGTCTAAAAATAACTTCATCAGTATTTTTAGTTAATAAAAATGGGTGCATCTCACAATTATGTTCCTCTCGATAGAACTTTGCCTTTACCCGCCAGTATAAAGATGCCTTGAGACGAAAAGGATTCTGCGCGAAATTTAATGAAATTTTGTACCTTTATGTTTCAAATTAGGGATACTTCACTTGAACACTTTACCAAAATTTCAGAAATTTTGTAGGACCTTGAACATATATCAGTATTCATGAAAACTCGTCCTAGGATCTTTGAAGATAAAGATAACATTTTAAAAATTATACACAAATTATAACAATTAATAGCGAACCGAATTATTATAGTTAGATTTGACCAAATATAATATTTACTTTTTTATTTGCGGTATTAGGATATATTTACTCGCCTTGATATTATTTGTTTTATTTTGGCGACTAACATAATATATGAGTATTTATTTGGTTCATATTTCAATATTAAAATGTGATCATTTTGGTCCTTATAAAGAATTATTATTGGCTATGAAGAAATTTTATACGATTTTATTGGAATAAAAATGACGTACATCATTATCAAACTTTAGGAAATAAAACACGTCTTACTAATCTACCTTGGACTTTACGATATTTAATAGTAATACAAAGTAAACTGTAATAGTCGAGATTTAAATTTTACTTTTAATATTTCACTATTGAAAGTGAGTAATCTTGGATTAGAGAAAAGGGAAAGATTTGAAATGCAAAATGATATATCTATAACGTACGTTTAAAAACTATAGAAATTAGGGTACGACAGATGGACGGATACATAGGCATATAATGAAATAATAGGAGTTCAATACTTGACTACAGGACCCTAACAATATTTATGTATAAAGAATCCACAGCTTATATTCGTTGTAAAAACGAATAGAAAATTATAATAATATCATATACAAGCACAAGTTTGAATAAGAAGATCGTTTTAGGAGCGTGGCCCTAAACATTTTATTGGAATTTAAAATAAAATCGTATTCTGACACGTCGTCGCACATCGAGACTTGAAGATCTGAGATATGGATATGAAGTAATAAATGAAATATTAGTGAAACTGGATGAAAACGTCAGAAATAGGCAATTATTAAATTTCACCATTTCAATACTCAATAATGGTGAATAAATGAACAGACTAGAGATAAAATATGGTACTGTTGCTTTTACGACACTGTTTTTGATAAATTCTATTAATGAAAAAACAATGTTATCATTAAGTAATATAGTAATAAATTAGTAATCAACTAAAAGTAATAACGAAAATCGGGCATTCATTTTTGAAGAATGAAAATGTGGTGCTGTGAAAGATGTAAGTGCGATTAAATTTATTTTTTTCCTGTTAATTAATTGCAATAAGAATTATTCAATAATGTAAAACCAGAATATAAATATTCATACAATTTATTATTACACTCAGAATAAAGTTTCATTAATAATGTATGCATAATTAATCAATAACTGACAATATTCATAGCAATGCTTAAAATAGTGTACCATATTTTATTTAAATTATATGTCCCATACTACGACATAGCTCGGATGATTTTCAGGATTGGAGAACGATCAAGCGTTCAAAAGTATGCGTGTGTTTCACAAATCTCGCTGCTCTTGTTGAGCAAAAGTTCGAGTAAGCATCACACAACATTTATATTGTAAAATAACTTTTTTGTTAGTCTATAAAAAATTTAAAAAAATTTTAATTTATGTGTAAACTCATTTATGAAATCTTGTAGCAACAAAATAAATTATATTTATGCGTGTAATTAAGAAAATTTAAAAAATATTTTAAGATTTCTTATAAATTTACCGAATGATAATTAACTCTAGACCCGACACATTATTTGTTAAGATACTCAACGTAATATACGTGAGAACAACAAATTTACTTTTGTACATATAAAACTGTAAAGATCGTAGCAAACAAATTTACCGAGATCAAACAAAAAAAATATTTATAATGGAAAACCTCGTCATATCATTAAAGAAGAACTTTTCCAAGTTTCTCGAAATAAATATTACATTACGGCAAATTTAAATCAGATAATTTAGTACAATCTTTTGTAGTCAAGAGTCATTATTTGTGTCAAAGCTTTGAAATATAATATATACGTTTTAGACCCTACAAAGGGTCGTCGTGAATATTAATATACGTTCAGGTGCTTAACAAAAAGCTTTTCCAGTAAAACCTGTAAGATAAATATTACTTACATGTAAAATATTAAATGGTTAAAAGTTTATTAAATTTAGTCATACAATTTAATAAAATATTTGTGTCGTGGCGGTCGTGTTAAATCAACAGGGAATTATGAGTATCATTTTTATTAGCCAAAATTTTGAATATATTTGGCGTTAATTTTGTAGAAATGCATTATTAACAATCAAATGAAACTACGTGATGTAGTATTATTTGTACTTTTTTTAAGTTCTTTACCACGACTAGGTTTATATTATTAGCAAAGATCTGTATAGCCATTATCCGTATAGCTATTATCTTCGCTAATAGCCCACCTGAAGATGTTGTAATACAAAGAAACCTAGGTCGTGGTAAAGAACTTAAAAAAAGTAGAAATCATAACACATCACGTAGTTTCATTTAATTGTGAATATTTAATTGTAGCCAAAATTTGTTGGCTGCTGAAGAAACGCAAACTCATAATTTATCAATAGATTTTCACTCATTCCTAAGTGCAGTTTTTTAATCCATTTAGTTGAATTTTATTAGATCAATGAAGTTTAATTTTTTTAAACTCACTAATTACTCCTTTAAATTACGTGATCAATGGTGGTAATCATTTGGGTTCTATTCTACGTGTAAATATGTGTTCGCAGAACTATTCTACTTATAACGGCAATTCCTTTTTCGCGCTGTACCTTCAATGCTATTACCAAGGCCGTTTGAAAGTATGGAGCCTTTCCTATTTTTTACTGACTTGCAAAACATATTTTCTTACGTTCCAAAACTAGTATTATCTAGTAAAATTTATACGTACACATAATGGCTAAACGGGTTTTTCAGTCGGAGAAAATAATTCGTTTAGCCATTGATTTGATCTCCATTTCATTTTAATTCGAAATTGTTAACTCTAATTAAACAGACTAAAAGGACAACCAAATTTGAGAATTTAAATATTTTTCATAGGGTAATTTACAAGATGGATATTCAACAAACGCCCAGATTAGTACAAAGGAATTTGTTTTAAGTATACGTTTACGGTAATTAATTTAAAAAATAAGTAAACTTAGGTATGAAATTGCAAAGGATATTATTGTGACTCAAAAATGCTAATGTATAAATGTATTTAATTTATATTTCGATATTTAAAATCAGTTTATTAAAAATTAGGAAGTCGTAGTATTCAAATGTTACCTATTTTTGATGAATCCCAATATAAGTTTAGTAATGTAACTTAAGTATTTAACTTTTGAAATTCATTCCCTTAAACCTAAGCGATTCGTCCCCATTAATCAATAGTAACTTTATTTTAAAATCTAATTCTAAGTTAAAAGTTATCCACGAAGAGTTTCTTTTGAGTTTGTTAAGAACTGGTAAAAGCTTTTCCTAAAATTTAATTTAATTTGAATCCAATTTTACTCGCTTTCGTGTAATGCGTAGACTATCTTAAAACTTTTTCTTATCTTTATTCTTTTGATCACATCTAACTGTTCATATTTTATATACTTTTTTTAACCCTATGGCGGATAAAAGTTTTCTTTACTACCACATATGTCAATTTCTCAAATTATGGTTCAAAAGCATTTGTGTCAGTTGAACGTAGTTTTCCTAATGCATTTTTGATAGCTAACTTGGGTGTAAAACAAATTATCTCGTAACTGGGCCAAGTTAAAATCACCCCTAGTACATGGTTTTACAATTTTCTTTCATTTGAATAACAAAAACTTGATTAAAGATTGTGAACTGAGTGTATGTCGGATCCAGAATAGTTTTTACCGATTTATTTCTGTTACAATATCAGTCAATTTGATTTCTAAATGTATAGTCAGGTTTATCTGAAGTTCACTTCCATACAAACAATCTGCGAAGCTGCAGATAATAAAAAGTATTACTATTTACATATTCATAGTTTTGATAAAATTATATAGTTTGTTCCCACGATCATTTTTTGTACCCTAACCGAATTTTCCAATCAATTTCTCCTTCTCCTACCTTAAAGTTAAAATATTCCATCACTATATTTACCTCATGCTTATTTACAATAATTAGCACGTTTTCAATCTTTAAACAGATTAAATCAATCTTTGCTTCTTCCTTATCATATTTTAGTTATGGCCTTCACGTATTTTAAATACAGTTATGGCTTTATAATATTTCAACATTTGCAACTAATTTTAAATGCCGAAAAAGCAACAAAAAAACAAAGCATATATTTCTGATTAAATTATTTCATTCCGCGTTGTAGATTTGGGGATGCTGAATTTAATTAAGAAGCAAATTCGATTCAAATATATGAAAGCGTCGTTGGAAACATTTCATTTTTCACGGAACATTGTTATTTAATTTTATTCTCCTCCAAATTGAGTAAAATTGTTTATGTAGAATTTGTGTGTAAGAGAAAATTTGTGTGTAAGCGGTACTCGATCTAATGCTTCATTGGAAAAATATTTTACCAATTTTAGAAAAACATAAATTTTCATAACAAACCTCATGGATCCCTAGAAACAAATTGTAGCATTGCGATGCTTTCGCTAAAGTTCCGAATAACATTTGAGAGTTTAACAACGAGGACAAATCTTTTAGGTGTAAAGAATTGTAATGAGATTGAATTAATAAAACAAAATAACTTAAACTTATCATTTAATCAAAACAACTTATACTCAAAATTAATTAATTAATTATTTGTAATCATTCCAAATGTTACTAAGCTTTTTACAATTTTCTATATCAGAAAAAGTTTTTATTGGAAGCTGAACTCTTGAGAATTTAAACCTTAATTTATTTCCTTTATGATATGTACTTTGAAAAATTAGTAATATATGTACTGAAATTTTATTTATAATTTTGTATTCTTTAAGTGTCCTAACCCTTATTATTTCGTTTCCAGATCTAGAAATGTAACGGAATAAGCATAGCTTACTCTAACCACAGACCTGACTTAAAAATAATACAACGCTTATTGGACTAATACATTAATTGTATTGATAAAAAATACCGAATTAAACTAAAAATCATTTTAAATATCTTAACCACCAAACCGGTATAAATAAACTAATGGCTGAAAAATTATCGAGGACGAAATATTGTGCCATTTTGAACAGAGCCAAACAAATTAAATATAGATGAAAAGAAACTTTGTTCATTTATAAAGACCCATTTCGATGAAATCCTACCCAATCGCATGTGATAATGATTACACACACATAAAACTAATATATTGATTTTACTGCATATTATTTGAGATTAATGGAGTCTGAGAAATTAACGCGTACTGGAATTCTCTAACAGAACAGGTCCTATTTTCATAGTCGATTCTTTGCTAAGTTTAAACATTAATCAACACGAAGATTGCATTTTGTCAAGAGGGTATTGGTT
Organism: Druceiella hillmani; assembly: GCA_039881145.1. Taxonomy (NCBI): domain Eukaryota; kingdom Metazoa; phylum Arthropoda; class Insecta; order Lepidoptera; family Hepialidae; genus Druceiella; species Druceiella hillmani. The sequence continues at coordinate 3,874,435 of JAYKKI010000114.1, forward strand.
TATTGCACTGCCGATATTCGAACAACTTGATTATAGAAGTTCATTATATGTCAACAAAAGAAGCGTTGTTGTTGATATATAATGAACTTCTTAATAAAAGCTTTACTTTCTTAAATAAAACTTTACATTTTATGGTTTTATGTCAGTAGTGATTTTCCTAATTTATTAATAATGTTTTAAAATTAAATTTATAATGTTTTAAATTTATAATGAATTTAGTAATGTAACATATTCTAAAAAATAAATCAAAAGTTGATATTGAATTTTCAAATTACTTTAATACTTCCTTCCTACACACCTTTTAATTTTTAATTTACAAAATTTTAGGTCAATGAAGTTTTGTTAGTAAACATTTATTACGATATAAAATGGTAATTAAAACAAAATTAATTACCTTATATTTACTTGACTGGCGTTGGTTTTGACTGACATTTTAAGCCATGAAAATTCTTCATGGCTTAAAATGTGGTTCCTAGTAAAATGGTAATATCAAAATTCCCTCAAAGTTTTTGAGAAAACATTCGTATTTTAATTCAAAAATTTAATAACCAGTAATACTCCTTATAATAAGGTTATGTAATTACTTAGCTTGCAAACCATAGAATAGACTGAGATGAAATGGAAACGTAATTCTGACTTTAGGCAATTCTTTGAAGTTTATAATTAAAAATTATTTGCTATTACTAATATTTGTTTTTGCCACATTTTTCTTCCCATCAGTCAAGTGCTTTTCCATAAACCTCCTTCTTCTTCTTTTATGTTCAAGTTTATTTTTGTCTTCTTTTCGGCCTAACTGAAAATTAATATATTTAGTACACGATTTTAATAATTTCAAAATTGTACACGCTATAATGTGTAAACATTACACGCCTTACACCTTACTTAACACAAATGTTAGACACTTAAGTTGGTTATTATTTAAGTTATTATTTACCGAGCGAACGTTGTAAGGAATAAACAATAATAAATGTCAAGCATAAAAAGAACACGAAACGAGTAATGAAATTCATATGTGACCAGTGAAATCAATATGTTCTGTGTTTCTCTTCCATACACATAAACTAGATTTACAATAAATGCATTGAACTTTCTTTTAAACTAATAATTTCCTTGGTGTTCCACAAAATAGTAACTTCGTCTATTTAATATATTCATTTATTGAAAATATTAAGTACATAACTGCAATTATGTTTTTCTTTCTTACTTCCATTATTTTTTGCTACAAAAAGCCGAAGAAATATTTACTTTTCGCAAAATAAAAATGGATTTTCCTCAACATATTCCCCCTGGCCCATTTTAATATTATCCATCAATTGTTTATAAAAAATTGTCCATGGAAACAATTTATTACAGAGCCTCTCTTTTGCACCTAATTCGTGTTATAAAACTTACAACTAATAGCAATATTAGAAGAATATATTTATATGACTCTTGTGCGTCCATAGGAAATAAGATATGATATCTTCATTTTAATTAGAGCGCACGTGCTTCATATCAAAATTTACGTCTGCATATAATAAAGTGATAAATGTGTTCAAAGAGTTGACAAGCCAATAGGGTAATTTTAAACTTTAAAATATAAAGGTTTAAAGGTTAAAATTACCCTATATAAAAGTTTTATTTTTAAATGATTTACATTGAGTAAGATGTTTGAAAGCTCAGAATTTAACCCTATTTTGTTATGGTGTATAAATCAATTTATTACTTTTTAACCAAATTTAATAAAATAATTTTCCCATTTTTTTGTTATATATTGAAATGGTGATGTTTAATTTATTTGAAATTAATGTAAAGTAGTGAAAAATGTAATATTGTATAACAAAAAGCAATTACAGTAGGTAGATATAATGGCACCATAGTAAAGAGATGTGTCACAAACGATTCAATATTAAGGTAACTTAATTATCTCAACTTTATTTTGTGCCAATAATTTTGTATTTATTCTCAATATCGGGAGGTTATCTCTCAATTGCTTTGTTACACTCTCTTTTATTTTACATAAATACGTCGAAATGCCATTCTTTGCGGTGTAAAAATGTACTAATTCTTCCTCTGCTTTTGCAAAAGTGAAAGTATAACATTCTGCAAACTGGCAGTCAAGTACTATCAATGTTATATTTAAGGACTAATAATTAATAACTCTTAAGTATATATGTATGACGTATTTTTTTTGAATAACAGAGTGCTGAATATCTGAATATAATTGGTACAATTGAACGTGGTAATAAATCTTACTTTTTTTTCATTCTCCCTATTCCATTTTCATGAAATATTTATAGTGGTCTACATCGATAAAACGATTACAAATAAACCGATATATTGGCAATGAAAGTTAAAAAAAAATAAAAGTTCTCTTAAAAAGTTAAAAAATTTATAACAATATATACGGGAAGTCCACATATATCGATCGACATATTAATGGCAGATTTGCGATAATAATTTAGCCTATTCTCGTATTTTATATTATTTTAGTTTTAAATACTTGTTTATCATTTTAGAGCAAAATTGGTTATTTTTCTATAAAATTTACAGAAAAATACCGACTCAGAACCACATTGAAATTTTATTTTTCCACATAAGAAAACGCGAATTCCCGACAACTCTTTTGCGGTACACGGAGGTTATAAATATTACTCTTTTTGGAACGAAATAACTTCCTAATTGCTCTTCTAATATTTTAAAAATTAATCAAAACATTTAGTAGAATATTAAATTTGTTTTAGAGATCAATAAGACAATGTCGTGTTGTTCGTAAATTTTTCAAATAATTATTATTTAGAATGCTAACTATATAGAATATTTGTCGATTCTGTTGTCTAACGGAGAGCAGAGGTTTCAAAAATTAGTTATACTGACGCTCTTGGTTCACAGTTTTTTCACACATTTTTAGTAAAATGATTTTAATAACCTATAAAATAATAAATATTGCTTGCAATAATTAAAAACACTACGCATATGTGTCTTTATTGTATATACATATGTCAAAAAGTATATGCGTTGGCTGTATTTAATCATTTAATGACTCGATTCTGCTAATATTTTATATTTACATTTCCTGTTTTAAGTTAATTTGTTTACTAGTTTTTGAGTAATTAAAGTGGTAGACAGGTAAATAAATACTAATTTATTTTGCTCCTAACATTTCCTACTTTTTCCGCACCTTGCTCATCAGTAGATATTCCAAATCGAAAGCATGGGAAAGTTATTATTAAACAAAATAATGTATCAGAACACTTCCTTTCAAAGTCACAATGTTGAAATTTTTTATATTTACTGAAAGTAAAACTATTTCTCCATTAAATGATAAAAACCACATTAAAAATTATTATTAAACAATTATAAGGCAGTTTTCCAAAAAAATGTATTTGCAAGAATCAAAATATCAACTGAAAGAAAACGGTTTATTATTTGCTGTCCTCACGAAATTCAACTCGTAAATTAAAAAAAGTAAATAATTTTTCAATAATGCTAATGAAAAATGAAAGCTTCATAATATAAAACAAATTGGAAAAACTGGTTTCTTAAACTCAGTAAGTTTTGAAAAATATTTCGTCTGAGAGTTCTAATTTAATTTCAATTCCCGTATTAAACTTTTAATAAACTTAGGGTCTGTAATCAATTTCAGTTCAGAGTAGTCTCGGCCTTAGACTTGCTAAGAATAAAATTAATTTTAATTTCTCTACCTGGTTCCTCGATTAAAGCTCAATTTACAAAACTTAAACGAAAAATGTTTCCTTAGATATGTATAAATTTGTATGACTTTTGAAACTATGCAAGAGGAATTTACTATGTATTAAATTTAGAGAACGTTGAGTATATAAATTAAATTTCATTTAAAGCGTATGGTAAAGATGCATGACTATAAATACAGGCCAATAGTACGGAGAGAAAAAAATTATTGAGAGGAAAGACACTAACAAAACTAATGACAATTAGTTTATTCATATTTTTATTTAATCTTACTCCTTATTGTTCGAGTTAGGCAAATTATTTATTTATCATGTAATTTATTTTAGCTTCTTTCACCTTTTAACTTTATATCTTGCCATTGTACTTTTCCCTCTGTAACGAAATATTATTAATTATCGTCTTTTGTTTATTTAGCTCTCGATGTAGTTTTTCTTAAAAGGTAACGTGGTTCAGTCCTCCATATCGGTTTAATATTCTACCATATCAGTTAAATATTGTCTGTATTTACTTGTTGAATAATTGCTTCGTTTTATAGATTACGAAGAGCAAATATAGTTAATATAAAATAAAATATTGTCTATGGTTTTGTATTAATTTTCGTGCCTATCATTCAAAATTTTAAAGTTAGCAAATGGAATGAGTTTTCTGCAACAATTCTATGGTAATAAAATATTAACTACGGAGAGTTAAAAACAGAGTTATAATATGGTTTACAAGCTGATACCCAAGTTAGGAAAATCATTCAAACTACAGATTCTTTGCACTATAATTTTACATTTATCTACTCATATCCTACGAAAATACAAGATGTTAATATAGCAAAGGATACACAACTAAGATTAAACAATATATTTGGAAAAATTATTGGTGAAAATTTCTAAATAAATATCCAAATTTTATGAAAATTAAGTGAACAAAAGTGAAATAAAAATCACGAATTTTACTTTAAAAGCTTTCTTTATGAGGATAGTACTTATTTCATAATATCTTTATTAACACGTCATATAGGACACGATACGTTTATGGAATTAAAATGTATAATATTGGGTCGAAAAAACCGTAATAAAATTTTGAGTCTTTAAGATAATTTTCCAGGTGTTAAGAATCTTAAAGTTTTTCTAAGACGTTTCCCGGTACACTTTCTCTCATTAGTGTTTCTTTTTATTTTGGGTTCAATCAATTTCAACAGAAAAGCAAATTGACCTTTGTCCATCCTCCTTCCTTGATTTTCTACACACGTTTCTACCTAAAATGTAGTAGAAATGACCTACTTCAGAATTAATTGTTACAAATTTAGGTTTTCTATTTCCGATAAAGTCGTATACTTGTACAAACCTTTATAAATTATAAAATTTTACGAACAATGCTGACATTGACGCAGAAGTGACACTTATGTGTGCACATTTAAACGCGGGTCTTTTTATAGGCACATTTCCCTAACATATTTCTTCGCGCGCGCCTGCTCTCCCAACATAAATCTCTAGTTTGACGAGTTACCTCAGGCGATTTAGTTACAACTTTGCAACCAAATTTTGCCTTGTAGAAGAAAAGTATTTATTTTGGCTGGAACTCCGTTTGTCCAAAGAATTTTCGTGAAATGAAAAACGTTTTTACAAAAAGGTCAGATCTGATCATTTCTGACGCTGAAGCTCAAATTGGTAAACCAGTATTCAATTAGGAGTCAAGAGACCAGGTGAAAAAATATATCCAATTTTCTACGGACATCACCTTATGAGTCTAAATATTCTTCGTTCGATTTGAAACTCCAGCGGTTGTACAAATAATGAAGCTCTTTCAAGTCGATCTGACTGGAATTAATATCATATAGGTTACCGATTGCATAGACGTTAGGACCACTATGACCAAAAAGAACAAACCTACAGGTAGAATGATGGAAGATGCATATGCAAAACGACATTTTAGAAATTGAACGTCGACAGGGTAATTGAGTTGTTCATATCCACCATTTAAGTCGAAAGTCTATCTAACTAAAAAATTCAATAGTGGAAGGTCATTTGGTTAACCAATAATTCACGGAACTTTTCAGCATTTTGTAAAATGAAAAAGAAGGAGACTTTGATAAATATTTGAATCATGAGATATTAAGAGTACATTTACCTTTACAGGAAAATTGCCGACATAGCATAAATGCGTACATATGCATGATGAAAGCAAACACCAAGGTGTTCACAAAACACTGGTTGCTACCCCAAATGAGTCGTACATTGAAAGTAAGACTAATCCATCTGAGTTAAATATTATGCATGATGAAAGTGGATACCAAGGAGTTGGTTAAGCACTGGCTGCTATTCCACATAAGTATCTGTTTCCCTGAGTAACGAAAAAAATGATAAATTAAGTCTGAAATTACTTTATATATCTCACTGAAAACATGATACCGACTGAAAGCTAGGGCTGTTTCATCCAGTATCAAAAGACGGGATACCGTTTGAAGATATACACGTTGATCATTCCAGTCCATTCGTAAAGGATACCAGTCTATTAATGTTAACAAATCCACTGTTACAGAAGGGTACCAATCTATTACTGTTTGACAAATCGTTTTACTAGATACTGCTTCTTACAAGCAGTGATTGAAACGTTGTTTAGCTGAAACCTTCTATATCTTGATAAATTAGCTTTAAACTAGCTGAAATATTTTATATCTTGATGAATTAGCTCTTTCCTTGAATTCTTAAAACCTCCACAGCTTATTAACATAAACAAACAATGGCTTGTTTTCCGGAATGGTCAATCTATTGCTTAAGTTTCAATTAGGAATTCAAATTTTGATTTTTTCTTAAGTAACAGTCAAGACTTTTGGATTATTTTTTCTACTGGGATAAGACTATCTAAGAATATTTGCATCTATATTTTTTATGGCAACGATATTGATCAAAATCCTAATAATATAAAACATTATTGGTCAATGAAATCGGTATGCATAATTAATATTATTGGAAATTAATAAAATTTTGACGCGAAACTGGACCCTTTAAGTCGGAAAGAGTCAGCAAGAAGCAAAACTTGCCGAATGGCATATTGCTGCCATCAGAACATTTTAACTCCAATTCAAATGCGCCATTAGACCTTTCAAATCAAAATCAAGATAGAGTACCAAAATATGTGGAAAAGGAAAAACCGTCTTACAAAATACATAAGACTACCAAATTACATGAGCTAGAAAAATTGTTACTGATATGGCTTAAATAATATGTGGATAAGTGAATAAGCATTTGAGAATACATTCTGAAAAAAAACGCAATAATTTAGAATGGCATAAGTTCATAATTGTTTCAAAGCCAGCAATGGTTGTTTAAACAAATTAAGGACATTCCATGGTTTTATCTTTGAGAAAGTTATTAGAGAAAGTGCTAGTGCTAATAACAAACTTTGCGTCGAACGAAGGAAATAATTACTGAGTTTATTGAAAGAATACGAACTGAAAGATGTTTTCATTACTGACAAAAGCTGTCTTTTTTCAAAAATTCGTTTCTGATGAGAAGTTCAATTTTAAAGATTACAAGTACTTGGGAGCAAAAATATTGGCAATCGTATGAGCTGAAAATATGTCGGTTGGGCATCGAGTACTAAAAATATGCACTAATTACAATACGTGATAGCTGCCAAAGAAAATCTGAGCCACCAAATATTGTACATAAATAAGTGATCCGAAAATATTCACCACATTTTCTGTTCCTCGACGATGGCAGTATTGGATCTGAGTCTCTTTTCCAAAATGAGAAAGGATCCCGGTCTTGGAGTTCGACCTGGCATCGGGTTTCTGCACAAATCCCTCAATGACATTGGTAACTCAATTAAACATTTTTACTAACTTATCGGCCGTCCTCACATTCATCCGGATGTTATTTAGCAATGTTAGATTATATTTATATGGATTGCCCTCCTTTAGGATATTCGTGATATTTTCTTTCTTTATATTTTAGGAGAAATAATTACATTATAATGAAAGAGACAGATAGGAGCGGAGATTTTACACGTTCCTCCTCTGCTTTCAAATCTCCCAAACTCGTTGCTGACTATTAAAGTTCTTTCTGGAGCGTTATACTCGGTAGAATGCTCCTCCATTTCCTCGTCCTCATTTCCATATCCTCAATGCGTGAAATAAATGAAAGAAATGTAATAGTTTGCTTTCATGATCTATATTATGGCAGTTTAAAATGATTCATATCTCCAAAAAATCAAGTAGACCATCAAGACTCGAGGGCTAGGAAAAGAACACTACGATTTAGATAGAAGTCTCTATTGTCTATTAATTTTAACATATCCGGATGCAAATGTGACTATGTTTGAGATGAATATAACAATAAATGATTATAGTTGGAGATTTAACTTCAAATTATACGTATATTTTCACTTAATTGTAGATTTGAGTAAAAATCATGACTACAACGTCACAGAGATACTGATGGGATATATATATATTTATATATATATATATATATATATATATATATATACATTAGCATTATTCCACTATGACGATAATGTAGTAAAATATTTGGCGAGCCTACAATTTCGAGTTAATTAGGAAAATATATTAATAACAAATTTAAAAGCAGAATACCTTTTAGCTCAATGCAATGAATAGATAATACTAGGTACAATGCATTTAATAGAATTTTACTGAGTAATTTACGTATTTTAAATGGCTTATCAATACGAATATGTCGACCAGAAAGTTCATCAACGTGACCATATTTTTTTGGGTCGGAAACATTTCGTTGAAAACTTGGAAATTTTATGACACATGCATTTATCTTATAAAATATTGGGTAATTAGGTGAGATATTGATACCCCTTTCTAATTCCACTACCATTACTTGGAAATGTATTAGCGCTTAATGATTTCATAAATTTAGAATTTTTTTAGGGTTAGAAATGCCATATGAGTAACAGTATAGAAAGAAACAAAGTAATTCATATGGAATTAGCTTTTTTGCAAAGTTTAGACATTGTTTTGTTTTGAAAATTTAAGTGTCAAACTTTGTGACTACAGTAGTTTTTGATTTAGATTAGGCTTAAATAGCTGTCAGTTGTTTAAAATTTATTGGCAAGAAAAGTAATAGTAATTTAATTACCAAGCATTTATTAGTAAATTTATAAAAAAATTGGCTACAACATGTTTCTATCCCTCGTACAAATGATTAAAAGTCGTAAACTATGGTCAGGTATTTATGTCCAGTTATTTATTATTAAAAAAATTACGTGAGGGTCACTAACAAACAAATAAGGCTAAGGATATGTATTACAAAGTAAAATAAATTTCATTAGTGTTAGTATTCATATTTCGAAACTACTAATTTCAAAATATTCACACAAAATGCCTGAATGAAGAAAAAAAATATTTTTGCTAAATTGATATTTTATTTCAATTTTACTTAAAAATTTAATTTATGTAGTTTCTATTAACTTGGCATTTTATAACTTTAGGATATCAAAAATATGATAGACGTATTATGGTTATGTTTTCATCAAAAGAATGTAGATCAATTTGTTTGTAAAGCCAAATCTAGTGTTTATGATAACTTACTCGTAAAATATTGCAACGCAAACAGAGTTTTCCGTCGAATAACTATATCCAGAAAACGTATGAAAATTATTTTTTCCCTTTTTTTCCTTAGGACCCGAAGATCTGTGTGACTGTTATATGTAAAATTATAAGTAAATATACGCAGTTTCAATTTCCTGATATAAATTTTTGCTACAAATCAAACAGTATATATGGAACTTTCTAAAAGTTCCTTTAATCTTCCTTTTTTCTGTCTAATACTTATATATGTGTGAAGTAAAGTGTCTTCATTACAGAATAAGCGACAACGAGTTTTTGCCAACAAATTTTTATCTTTTTTGGAACTCGGTGTTTAAATTTTAAATTTAAAGTATTTATTTACAAAAATATTAGTATATAACAAAATAAAAATTACAAAATGTACAATACATAAGTATTAGACATATTTTCAATCGAACGAAGTCATTTATTCTATCAAATATTATCTGAATAAACTAAAGAAGTAAAATTCAATGGGTATTCTATTTCTATCGCTACTCGGTTTCATATCCAGGTGGCCGCGTCTACCACAGGAAACAATACTTTTTTAATAGAATTTTGTAATAAGTTAGAAATAATATGTTTTATCGATATATGATAATACAGATCGGCCGACAATGAATTTATATTTGATTCTGAAATCTAAGGATTTTCTATGTTAAAGCAATGTTAATATATGTTTATAACTTTTTATGTGATGTCTGTAGAGGTAGATAAAGCATAAAGACGGAAAATTATCAGGTACTTATAACCATAGAATCGAGTTCTACGCGAGACGAGGTCATTAACAGTCTGCGACCGAACGTAATTCTAATATCATGAAGCACGCTTAACGAATCCTTTCTGTGTCACGTCTTCTAACCCTAAATGATTAAGTGCGAACTTGCCGGTGGAGCGACCCGCGTGTCCACACGCGACGTCAAGTTCAGCAGACAAAGTAGGGTAGTAGCTAATTTATCGAGTCGCAGAGTTTGAGTTTAGTATAGATTAAAACAAGTACAAGAGGGCTAGTATTAATATAATTATATACAACCTTATATTTAAAATTATTTTCGAATTCTGCTGAACAATATAGGGCAAGCGGGTAGTCGTATGTGTAGTTTGACGTGGCATGAGCAGCGACGATGGTGGAGAATATTCCTGAAGTTAAGGTCAACGAGTTAGGGACCGGAAAGGCACTCTTATGAGGGCACTCCTATGGAGATTAGATATTTTATAAATAAATTGGTGTGTAGATTGGTACAATATCACAGTGGTTGATATTTCGGTAATTTCTTTTTAGTTGATTTCTTTCAATCTGTACTGATGTCGTGAAGGTATACACATATATACACACACACACACACACACATATGTGTGTGTATATATATATATATATATATATATATATATGCACTATGACAAATAAGCCACTTTAGATATAACAAATCGTTGTCAGAATACATCAGACTGTTTGCTACATAGAAGACGATCACACATATGAAACAGCTAATACAATAGAATTCGGTTCGTATTCTTATTATTCCCAAATTTTTACGAAAATACGTTACACCCTACAGCCATAATATTTTTAACTTGAGCATTATGAAAATTATGAAGTGGGGTTTTCCAGCGTAGCCACATAATGTTTGATATAATTCTATGCCAAGACGTTGCAAAGCATTCGATTCGAGACAGATAATACAGCAAACCGCCGCGTAATATTTTTTTCTCCACGTCATACAAAAGAAGCGTTTAAGTTGCGGGCGAACAATGTACTATGTGATGCTTTATTATTCCGTAATACGTTTCACTTCACCGTTCATTAATTTTGTGGATCCAGCGCTCTTATACATTAATATTTTTATTTTTTGTTCGTATGCTTTTGCGACACAACTTTCTTGGTAAATAATGTCACTATGAGATCTATTCAAAAAAGAAGAATCTATTCATAATATCTTCATTAATTCCCATTACGATTGGCGTTCTCTAATATATTTAGATATTTCTTGCAAAAATTTTAATTTTTTTTGCGTTTTACCTTGCCTTTCCTTCTTTACTGTATCTTATTAACCACTTGCTTGGCATCACTTTATTCTCATCGTGTTTAAAATTTATTGTATTAAGTTTTTTCATATTTAGCACATGTAATATAACAGTAATTCGTCTAAGATAGTCGTATATTCAGATGAACTAATTTTTTCTAAAGCCAAGGTATGGTGCTTTTCCTAATAAACATTTTCTAAGACAAAAGTATGGTGTTATTAAAAAAATTAAATTCAATGCATGTGGGGTATCATTTCAAGTGTTTACTTATGAGGGTGACAAAAAATAAAAATAAAATATGAAAAGGAAAGCTATAAGAGTCTCAAAAACGAAAAGGGGGGTCCCATGCCCCTTCTTATTTCCAAAACCGCTCACTTAATGTTGCGAAGAACAGGGTTTTTAGAAGCCTTATAAAACAAATATTCTATATTTACAAATGTTGCCCTTATTTAATTAATTTTGGGTAAAATTATAATATTGCGAATGTCCACAAAACTGATAATTTATTTGAAGCAAATTAATATAATTTCAAACAAGTTACGGATTAACCACATTTGCATATGACAGGTTTTACAATTCCACGGAATTTGTACATAAAAAACATGTGTAAAGAAATAAGGCCGATAAAATGAATAGCATATCAGAGATTTGTATCTCAAATTGAAAAAGGAAACGCGTATAAAATCACACAAGTGTTTGTGTGTCCATCTATTACAGCCAATTATCTCAAAAACCAAGCGACTGACGTTGAATCGTAAAATAATAAATCTTTTTACCCATCTTTTTTAAAAATGTTCATTTTTAAAATTCTTATATGAAGAATTAAAAAGAAACAAATAAAATTGTTAATTTTTATTTAACTTTGTGCATCATAGAGTAGTACAAAAATTTCTTCACAATTTTTGAAGAACATGTTATAAATATATCCAAAGATGGGGAAGATAAGGTTCCATCTGCTTTTGAAAGTGAAATCACTTAATTGGAACCACAAAATTAAAAGGAAAAAACGAAATTGCGAATCTAAAATGGGATTAGTTTATTATTTGAATTTATAAACTATGTACTTTCTTTGCTGATACACTATCTAGTTTAATTTGGTTCTTTTAAGTTAAAATCTATCAAATTCCCAATTAGAAATTTAAACTTATCTTAAAAAATTTAAAGCTATCTTTTAAATCTCTCAAATAACTGTACGAAAAAGTTAATTGCTACTTTTTATATCACACTCATAGTTTTTCTTTATTTAATAGCTTACTACATCCTGTCATTACTGATACTAACAAAATTTAAGGTAAATAATTGACAGATATACAAATTTAATACCTCAAAAATTATATGAATGATACTTAAAAGTTTTAAATGTAGATTATTATCTTAAGTATGACGTTTATTTTGAACTAAGACTTGCCCAGACTTCGTCTAAAATATGGATTTTTAGTTAAAAAGGAACACAATCTTCTGTTAGGCAAATTTTATAACTGAAATTCAAAGGCTAAAATGCTGCGAAGTACGTTAATTGTATTCGTTATTATATATTTTTTTAACTCATGCTATTGAAATTAATAACTGATATGTATTTATTTTATTAAATAACTTTTCTAACTCCAGTATCCGCATGTGGATATATCTAATATATTCCAAATTTAAAAAAAAAAGTCATTATGTCGATGTAATAGTATACAAAGGAGTTATATATACGAACAGTTGCCTGTGTATAAAGAGTCAATGATCAATGTGTGTATGGAATGTGTTGAGCATTTATTCTTCCCATGAGGAGTAGGAAACAATTTAGACAACACCTGGGCCCACACCAAATACATGTCATAACGAATCTTCTTAGTCCTATGATTTTTAGCTTTGACAGAGAGACAAGCAGATGCGTAAGTGATCATGTAATATATGGAACCCCAAAATCAAAACAATATTAAAAGATGGACATTTAATAAATGGAAGAAGTAAATATGAAAGAAATAGGACAAATGACACAGAAAAACATTCGTGAATCACTTTAAAATATGCCTGAAAGATGAAAATTTGAAGAATTATTAAAATACGAAAGCATTTGTGAAAGTATGTACCAATAGAAGAAAGCAAATAAAGTAAAAAAATAATCAAATAATTGTAAGGAAATTATGAATGTGGTCAAATTCAATAAACAAAAACAGATTATGTGTCAAACGTGAAAGTCTGATTTGAGATAATTTTAATTTTCGACGGAAAATTATACACGTTCCATGAATATAACCCGAAGTAAACCTATATATATGACCGTAAACCAATTTCTGCTATGTAACAAATTTTGTCTCTTTATAGATTCGACGTATATTGATAAGTTCACGAATTAACTGAAGTTTTCCTCAACATCAGTAATACAAAGCTGGACTATAGCGAGGAAAACTTTCGTTTGGCCCATTTTATAATATTGATATCAGGTACAGTTCTGGACTGCCAATAACTTTTCCTGGTCCCTGGGGAATTTTTCACGCTGACAAAAAAAACTTCTCTGTCGTATGTAATACAAGAAATACAAACTACATTATAAAACTTTCCGAAAAAGCATAATTTACATACAAGAATCCATTAAATCATAATAATTAAAAGAAATTTTACTGTTTTTAATATTTTTCTCCGTTTTCCAAATAACATATGTGAACCAATATGTCATTTGGTTTTCCTTACTTTCAGGAACTAGGGTTAACTTAAATTTAACAAGTATCAAACAAACGAACTGGAAGGGAAATATTTACCCTAATATGTTATGAATCGGATAAATAAATATTTCATAAATCTAAAAGTTTGCTGCTGCTAATTAAAGTGTCGACTTTTTAAAGGTATATTTTGTTGTATAAAAATTACATACATGCAATTTAGTCAAATTTATCGGTCACTTCCATTATTCCCCTTCATAACGAATAATATTAAAAATATCATACAATTTGATTTAATATTTGTTTTCAATCTGGTCTAATTAATAATTGACTTAGAAATTAGAATATATTGGCAATAAAAATGTAACCTATCGTAACTATATTACAATTTTACCAACGTTCAGATTCATCGATACTATTTTTGTAGCTCTAAGGGTCTTGGTGTTATAAATGGACTCTTTTTCATTGTAATCAAAGTTCCGTTACCAAATTTTGATATTGGAAAATAATACAAAACATTTTACTAATTTATTTTGTCCCTTAGTTACTTACAGAATTAATGTAATACGACGTTTTTCGAAGCAACAACTGTTAAATTAGTCGTAGCTTCTAAAGACGTCGTTAAATTTTGTGGTAATTTACATAAAATATATTTTTACTTTACTTCAATTTTCACTCCTAATTTGTTTACTTTCCTGAATGTGATAAAAGTTTAATAAATTGATACCCGTTTTTACTTTAATCGATCTATTTATTTTTATTTTATAACTTTGGATTAGATGGTCATCTTCGTTTTGATTGACTTGTAATAAATTTTTAAATCTTTAAATTTAAACAAAGAAAATGTTCTATCCAAATTAAAAGTAATTGTTCTTTATTATATGTACAAATGGGTCGCTTTGGCCTAATTTAGTAACTATATGAACAGTAAAATGTAAAAATGTTATCATTAAAAATAACTTTCATTCAATAACAAATAAGATTACCAATCAGCTATGAAATTAGTTTTGTTTCTATGGAATTATTTATTGATTACTTACTTATCAAATTGTGCAATCGTAATTAAATGTACGTTTTACGATAATTTTATCAATTATTTCGTGTTAACTATTGCCACAAGCCACTTATTTAAGTAAAATATATTTTATAAAATTTTTCATTGTTATCCTCGGATTATCAGGAAATAAAATATTTTCAAACAACCTGGAAAAAACAAACTATTTTGATAGAAAATATATACTTGAGTTTAATGTATCCAAG
This sequence comes from Druceiella hillmani, assembly GCA_039881145.1. Taxonomy (NCBI): domain Eukaryota; kingdom Metazoa; phylum Arthropoda; class Insecta; order Lepidoptera; family Hepialidae; genus Druceiella; species Druceiella hillmani. The sequence continues at coordinate 3,889,630 of JAYKKI010000114.1, forward strand.
ACGGTTAAATCCATTAAAAATATTTTATCTACTTGAAACTAAAATTTTTAATTTTAAAACACAATTAATATAATAATGTCATATACGATTGTATAATGACAACTTAAGTTAATGCGACACATATTTTCATCTTGAAAACATGTTCTATTCTGCAAACATAATGCGATCGAACCAAATGGACCTAAAATTTCACTTTCATCGTAACGACAAAGTTGTACCTTTATTAACTCATCCTAATTTATGTACACAGTTAAAAACAATACAAATCTATACACACACTACAAAAATAATAGTCGAAAAGTAATTGACAAAAATTTTAGGAAAATACAGGATATCTTTCATATATCCTTTGATCACTAAATGTAAGAACCTCACTACATTTGGATAGAGTCTGCTTTACTTATTGCTCCATACAAATCCAATTTCCAAATTCATATAATAATAATCATCATCATCATCATCATATATATTAATACGATAAGGTTAAGATGTTACACCCCCTTTTTAGAAAAAACCTCACAACTAATCCACATAAATTATATATCATTTTATAGATAATTGCTTGCTCTACCGGCATCCACAACTGAAAAATTTATTATTGCTTTTGTTTTTGCAAATAATAATAAATTATTAAAATTATATACACAAAACAGCAATGCTGCCATCTAACGGCTCAACGTCAATATGATTGACGGTCGGTAAAATTTTTGTTTAATTTCAAATCCACTCATGTATAAATAAAGTGGCGCTTTAGCTCAATGCTTTTGACACTTGCGCCTCTATATGTCAATTTTAGTAAAATATTTGTTGGATCTGTCATCTGGGCTTCATAATGGAATAAATAATGCGAAGACTTCGCACGGGTCACGCTAGTTTATATTATTCATACTAATAATTATATAATTCATACTAATTCGTTATGCACATGTTCGTCAAAAATTGTCTAAACAACGATTTTTACACTCTTTTCATTGTGTTTTTACTGTTCATCTTATCATTTAAACTTGCAAAGGATAAAAAGATAATGTAGAAATATAAATGGGTATATCATTTGTTTAGTGTCACCTTTATTAAACAATGAACGACAAGTAGGTAAATTATTGTTGTATTGAAAACGATAGATTCCTGAAATTTACTTATGCCAACATGTAATAAAAAAATAATTTTTGAAAATTCAGTCCTCAGATTAAAGGCCAGTGTGTCAAGAAAAAAAAATTTACATATATATATATATATATATATATATATGAATATATATATATGTATACACACACATATATATATATATATATATATATATACTATCGTATTATATTATATGTAAACGTGTACACCATAGAGCTAGGCTCTGTGGTCTTCTTTCAAAAATTATTTGTGTTTTTTTAAGATTTATTTGAATGGCTCGAATTGAACACTTGCACTCAATTTAGTGAAAAAAATCTTCGTACTTATTCTTTATTTGTATCTAAACTACTTCTATAAGTTCAGTTTACTTCACGTGTGTTCAAACTACCTTCATCCAATACCACTTTACTTTTTTCACTTAGCTGTCATTAGTAAAAATTTATAAACGTATATGGTTGTATGATATCGCTGTTATGTTTTTAATGTCATTAATAAATACATACAAATAATATTTAATTTTTATTCTTGAACAACATTTATTTTAAATTTATAAGGTAACACATAGTTAAGACAAAAATGAGATAAGAGACGAGCGAGTGAGTTCTTTAGATTACGTTTGGAAGGTTCAAATTCTGATATGCTTATGGCACATTACACATGTACTTATGCCGTACTCTCGCACCTGCAGATACAACAACCGAAATTTTATAATTATGATTATCTTTTTTTACATTTGCCTCCTTTGACACCATTTCTCTTTCATTATGTATTTGAATGTTTGCGTATGTATTTATATATATATATATATGTATATATATGTATATATATATATACATATATATATATATATATATATATATATATATATATATATATGTATATATATATATATATAAATATATATATATATATATATATCCAGGTGATGCTCGGTTTATTTCCAGTTTCCCATAGGAACGTGAAATTGCTTAGTTCATGCACTTCTCATCTTCACCTTACCAAGGGGTATGTGAAAAGGGAAGGCCCATCCCTTTTCACATACTCCTTCCCCGTCCTCCTCTCACCCACCCCTTCACCTCCCCTTCACATCCTCACCACACCCTTCTCCGTTCCTTCTTCCCCTTCCCCGTCCCTTTCCCTTCACCTTCCCCTCTCCTCCATCTCACCCTTCCCTTCCACTCCCCCTTCCCCTCCTCTTCCACTCCCCTTCTCTTCCCTTCCCTTCCGCCACCCCCTTCCCCGTCCCTACCGGACCCCTTTCCCTTCCGCTTTCCCTTCCAATTCGGTTACCTTTCCCCTTTCTTTCCGCACCCCCTTCCTTTCTGCTCCCCCTTCCTCTTCCCTTCCGCTCCCCTTCCCCTTACCTTTAATTTCCCTTACGTACCACTGCCTCTTCACTTCCCCCTTTCCCACCCTCTCATTACCCCCTTCACCTCACCTCACCCTCCTCCTCTACTCCCCTTACCCTTCCCCTCTCCCTCTACTTCCCTTCCCCTCCCCCTCTACACCCATTCTCTGACCCCTCCCCTTGTCCTCCCCGCCCTTCTCCTTTCTCTCCCCTATCCTTCCCCCCTCCCCCTCCCCATCTCCCACATACCAAACCACACATACCCACCCTTAAACCCAATCTCTTCCCCCTCCCACCCTTCACCCCTCCATTCCCTTACTCCTACCCTCCTCTTCCAAATCCCTCCCCTTCCAATCCTCCTACACCCTCCTCTTAAAATCCCCCTAGTCCTCCCATCCCCTCCCCTACCCGGTCCCTTTCCCTTCACGCACCTTTCCTCCTCTCCTACCCCTTTCCCTTCCCCTCTCTCTTCCTAAATCCTATATTACGATTTAAAGGTGAGTTTTTTAACATTCTTGATAAAAACTTCCTTCATGTTATTTAAAAAATGTTTCATTTTCAATATATTTTTCTTCCTACCCATCATATATACTTCCTTATACTTTCTATATGTCCCATATATTTTCTTTGTGTTCCAGTTTAAATATGTTTTATTTTCTGTTTGAAGCGGAACAATTGCTTCGGACATGACCTCTTAAATAATAAAATATATCGTATTTTTTTCAATGGGAAAAAGCCCTAGGGAGTAAAAATGAGGCTTTAGAAATGATTAAATCTCTCACAACTAATAAACAAGGAACTGCTAAATAAAACACAAGTACGTTAATGGTTCAGCAAAAAAGGACTGCAAAATAAAATTTTATGCATAATATTTTGATCATCTTAAAACATGTCAGACATATTTTATTTATATATATTTTCAACGTTGGTTTCCTCAAGTTATGCCACTCATATATTGCATGGAAAAAACATAGTTAAATATTATGTGCCTTCGAAAAAAAACACATACACAAAAGTTAATAATGCTATTCATCATTGGAAAAACAGTTACAAATACGGTTATTAAATATAAAAATTTAAGACCTTTATTAAAAAACTACATTTGAATCACATTATCTGCGTTTCACGTCAATTGTTGATAGTTTTTTTTTAAACTCTTCTTATTGTTGTAACTGAAATTTTTTTTTAATTCCATATTTACTACAAGAAAAATTCAAAATTCTATAATCACATTACAAAAACAAAAACTCCGTCGTTTTCTGTTAAGTCCTTGCTTGTCCATTCTTTCCTTTATAGTTTCTTAAGTTTCAAAGTTTATATGGAGATCAAGATTAATACTGATATGTAGAAAAAGTTTAAAATATTTTTTTAACATACCCGACGCATATTACTTTGGGAGCGGGTATTTTTTCTCACAATCTCATTCAATATGTCAAAATTCAGTGTTAACTATATAAAGCTTCAACATAACCTAATTTTCATGAGGTACTTTAGTTAGCTTGCGTCAAATAATTTTAAGCAATGTAGAAAATAACGAAAACTAATTTCATGCGTAAATGGGCACGCACTTGGCTAATTTTTGTTTTATGAATTTCATTTAAATTTTCATAAAGCAATACAGCTCAGATCTATTTTCATTTTAATTATATCTAGTTATGTAAGCCAATTAATATCCACATTGAAAGCATATAATATGTGAAAACTTTTCTTCCTATGAATTAAAACCTGGAATAATTTAGGAATTCCAAATGAATTAGAACTTTAAATAAATTTCATAGTAAATACGCTTACGATACGATAAAATTATTTTTCGTAACATTTGTCAATAAATTATTCAAAAAATAACGCAATTTGGTTATATCGTTATGACAATATTTAACATTTACAGCCCCATAAACAGGTAATAAATACTAATTTATGATAACTGAATTTGTGGTTTGTTAATGCGACTTCAATTTGCACATAATTTAACATTAAATGTTCAGATGTTGCAAAGTAATAAAGACAATATAATTTTAGTTCCTAAAAATTAATATAGTAATATATGAAACCACTGATTTTGGTACAAGCAAAAATTATTATTTGGTAAAAATCTATTTCAAGGAACTTCCGTTACTTTTTTTAGTAATTCTCTCTTTATCACTATAAAATATTTAAAAAAAATGGAGATTTTGTCTAAAGATCTGAGCTCTAGTTTGCTAGATAAAAAATTTCTTTATCATGCGCTGTGCCAATGGTGGCTTACATACGTTTAACAGGTAGTTAAATCAAAAACTTAACCCCTTTTATGGTATTCTTAACAATATCTGGTTCTGCTCCGCTCATAGGTGGTCAAGGTAATACAATTTTCTGCTATCATTCGATATAAACCATAGGTTTAGTGTTTAAATGAATAATTTTAAGATTATTTTCGATTGGGATCTCCTCGCAGAAAGCATCGATTTTGACAGTTAAATATCTAAATCTGGAAATGTAATAAGAGATAGTTTTGCAGAAGTTACAAAAATTAAAAAATAAGAAAACTGCAAATGAAATATATCTAATGTTTCTTTTAATTTTTAGCAGAAGAAAAGTAAGGTTTGATTTCAACAATTGATATCAAATTTTTTTAAATGAAAATGTTTTAAAATAAAAATTTCTCGAGGGTTTGTCAAAATTTTGAATGACGATTGTCATTACAAATAATTAACTTAATATTTATTAGTATATTTGCATTGAAAGTATTAAATTTTATTTCATGCGATTAAACCTAAACGGGTTGTCCCCGATTTCAAATGTTATTAGTTACTTTCGTTACAGCTCCACAATTCAGTCCTTAGTTTCAAGTTATCACGAAAAGTAGCGCTGAATATTAAAATACATTTAGAATTCGTAAAAGGCTTTTCCCGTGAAGCTTTTAAATTGAGTGCCTCTTACATACGAATGGTTTTACGTATTAAATTTTATCTAATTTGGAGTGGAATAAGACCAAATTTTATGTTTTGAGAAATGTGAGATGTTTACAGCGAAGTCTTTGTGTTTTGCAATTTATTTTCCTTCCTAATTATACATAAGACGTTTGAACTGACGAAAATGAAGAAATAAATCATTTAACCTAATCGTTACTACAACAAAAAGTTAGACGTTGGTTTTAATTTTAATATTACGGAACTTAAAATCATATCCTGACATGAAGTATGTTAGGTTTTGACTTTTATTTAATATATAGTTTCAGAAATAATCTTTAATTTCCTCGTACCTGGGGTCATATTTTTATGAGATAAAAAGAAAAAAAAATACAATGCCATCTAATTGAATTTGTTAGTACTTTTGTCTTGATGCAATAGACAAACTATGTGCCCGCCATTTTAAATGTGACGAAATCTTATTTATCTTCTTCTTTATTTATTCAAGTGAACAATATTCAAGTGAACGAAGTCACTGTCAGAAAGACTATGTAAGTAATTTTGACTCTTTAACTACAATCTTAACATTTTCGAAAACAATTTTTAGTGTATTTTGTTTATTTTGATGTACTTTCATTAGAAAAGTATCAATCATTGTTGCAATTTACATAAGCATTAAGAAATATCAAGTTATGTTTTTATGTCGTGCAAGTATTATTTAAGGTCTCAACTACTACAATAGATAGAAGAATCCAAGTGTAATACTTATATGATGTAACTATGTTTTATTACTGAGCTCCATATTTTTATTTCTTACTTTTGTTTGTTTTGCTAGGTTTACTCGATTACAAAATATCTCAATTAGTAAACGAATTTTAACTTGATTTGACTGACGATAGGGCATCAAGAAAATTTTCCAGTACTTCGAAATTATATCCGAAATGAATCTGATTCTTCAAATTATTTCGACACAAATGAAGAAAATTGCTTGTTATTTGAAATATTTTTGGACTCGTCAATTATTACTTGCGGTAGGGGTCATGATAAAACCAGAGGTGAGGATAGAATGCGCGGAGAACGACTAAGAGGCCATCTAAGAAGAAGGGTTTTGGTGTGGACAAAATAATAGATCTCCTCTAAAAGTACCAGCAAGTGGAAGTCACCCTCAGAGTGGCCATATTTTTAACCAAAATACAATTTAACTAGCACTGATTGTTGAGGAATATTTCAAACAATATAAATAATGACATTTTGGGACATATGGTTGACCTAACGAAGAAAATATATTTAATAAAAATGGAAAGGAACTAATGCTGACTATAAAACAATCACAATCTTTGATAATAACCAACCTGAAGCTGTTGTAATATAACAAAATCTAGGTCGTGGTAAATAACTTAAAGAAAGCAGAAATAATACTACATCACTTAGTTTCATTTAATTGTGAATAATGAATTCCAACAAAATTAAAGACAAATATATTCAATATTTGAATCCAAATATGTTATGGGGATACCGCTAATAATGGTAGATATTCTAAATACGAGTATATGGCGATATTTATTCTATGCTAAAACCTAGCCAGAACCAGATTCCTAATTTTGAAGCTGTTATGATGAAAAGGGTTTACCAGATTCACCTTATGATTGTATGATCATGTAGAGAATTGAGCTGCCGTCCTTTGCCTTTTTCGTCAAAAAAAGAAATTGCACAAAATATGATTTTAAACATTTTTATGCAAAAGTCGAATAGTTTCTATTGTAATATGATGGTGGAAAACGATAAGTTTTTTGATGTGGGAATTTCTTCGTAAGATTTTAAGTAAATGGCATGTTAGAATTATTGTCATGTGTTCATGTAAACATTGATCCCTACAATGGCTCATATCATAACTGTCATAAAGTTTTTAATGTGTACATTTCATTAATATTATTTTGGTACATATTTATACCTCAATTATTCACTAAGCTTTTTTTAATATAGTTTCATATTCATGCTTAATTATTTTATCTCTCACGATTCTGTCATATAATTTTTTCATTTGACTTTACTTTTCAAATTTTGCGAAATGTTAATTGGCAAATAAAACATTTTTTCTTATATACTACACGACAATAAAGCGGATTGGAATAATATATTATTTAAAATGCGATTTACAATGATACCAAAACTATTTTTTAAGTTGATTTAAAGTCATAAACACAATTTTATTCCTTGAAAAATGTTACTGGCAAAAACGTACAAAGAAAACTTGTTTAATGACCTAAGGTATCATTATCAACGAAAAGTTTAAATTTTTCAAACATTGAAAATAAGGTATATATATATTTGAGTTGCGTTACGATACTATTTTTCAACACAGCGAATTCCATGATCAACAGACTGTCTTAGTACACTACTAGACATTGACCTCTCCAATGCGCATATGTATCTTTGGAGTTAATAATTACGACGCTAGACTGATGATAGCATCGCGTAGCTTCTCGCAGCAGTAGCACTTTATCCATCATTGGTCTGTGTTACTTTATCTCTGCAATTACAAACGCCATTTCAGACCGATTGGGGAAAAACGAAATAGGACTAATTTCTAAATTTTTTGGCCAATATTAAATGCAAGCTGACAATGCCCTTATAAACACAATATAAAATCATAATAAATAAAATAAATTACATTCATTATCTTCGACTATCATATTTTATGATTTCATGTTGGTTTTCGAATTTTTTTAAATATCATCAGTCGCATTAGATAGATACCGGAGTATCTATGAATGGATAAAATTAAACCAACAATGTTCTTTCATCACATTTACGTAAGTTCGTAGGGAGTATTGTCCCACATAGAGAAGTGAAGTGCGAACATTTTTTACTTTATGAGGAGGAAAAGTGGCGTAGTTCCTTAGTATGTTCCTTTGAAATAGTTTCTTAGAGTATCTAATGAAAACTTGTTAAAATGTGATTTTAAAAACCAAACAAATTAAACTGAACCCTCTCACTTTAATTTATACTTTGTATATAAACTAACGTCATTATTAAATAACCCATACACGAAATTAACAGTTTTAAAAATTTAGTACTGATCGAGTACTGATCGAAGAATCCTTCACTCAATCTTAAAACAAAAAATTCAAGTTTTTCTAATTTTGCAGTGACGTCTCACAAAGAAAACTGGAAAGGTCAGTAATGAATATAAATAACATAATAAGAATGAAGAGAAAATATTTATTTATAAGAAAATTTTACAGGTGTTGCCTTTACCATGGCACGAATTAGAACTGGACACGTTCCGAAAGTTATTGAAATTTCATTAGTTATATATTTACGAGTACCGCTAAGTTTACTCATAAAAATTTCACAACGAAAATTATAAGAAAAGAAAATAATTTATGAATTAATTAGGATCTTGGTATTATATGTAGATTACTTAAGATCGAATGCATGAAATATTGTAAGGGATATTGTAAATACGCCTATCCCTATAAATTCTCACTATTTGGTCCGTTTGCCGATGAATTGTATATCCGATTTTCACGATCTCATTTTTGAATTCGATTATGAACATCACTAAGACCGCATGCTTGCTGCAAAATAATGTTTTCATTGTTACTTTTATCCTCCTTCAAAAAGGATCATTATTTAATAATTGTAGTGATTATTATAATTATGTACTCGGAATAACCCAGAGTATTTAAACAATTATTCATGGAAGTATCACGGTAAAGGCCATTTGAGTTCATATTAAATTTCTTTTATTTAGACTGTACTCTACAAAGGACTTGATTATGAAACAACATAGTTTTTCTACTAGGGGGTATAAATATTTCTCAAAAACAATTAAGTTAATTCAATATTATTATTTACAGAACAAACGAAGATTAACGATTACAATGCAACTAAAACAGTTAACTATAAATTTAATCTTTTTGTCATCCTTTGGTTAATTTTAACGTACTGAAAGAAGAAAAAAGAATTTTGTTACAAATAATTTGGTTTCACCAAATTATTGCGATTTTTAAATTTCCATTAATTCTTTGAGAATTCCAATTTTTCTGAAAAAATTGATTTGATATTTAAAAATTAAACTAAAGGAACTAAACTTTTAAATTATCGTTTTCATGCATTTCTTTCATGTTTTTAATGGCATTTTTTTCTTTCGATTAAAAATAACTGTGTATGCAACAAAAAATTACTGGAACTGAATTCAACACTGATCTAAGAAGGAGCATTTAACGTACTATAATTATTAAGTAGTTTGCTACTAATATGTATACCGCACACTTATCCATATAATAAAATAATACTTTCACATGAAACATTTAAATATTTGAAGTGAAATTCGGTTGAATAAGCTTTTTAGTAATATTTTGCAAAACAAACATCACAAAATCGTTCCAGTTTACACTTTAATTTACGTAAATTTTGTAGCTATTCAACTATGAACAAAATAATTAAGTATACTTTTACGAAATAAAGCGACAAAATAAAATTTGTATTCCGGGAATGAATAAAGGTTAAAAATAACAACAAACATTAAGCCTTATCTGAATCGGAACAAACAAAAAAGCTGATTTACCGCCTACCTGCGTGGTCGTATCAAACTAAATGTTTTCAAGTGAGCAAATACTAGGGTACGGACGGGTAGTAGAAGCTCGTGGCGAGCATTGGAAATAAAAGCTCGGAGAGCTTTGAACGCAATATTTACTTGTCGAATTTTATTTTTTATTTTAGATCATTACATTCCGCGAGATAGTTGCGTTGACGTCCTTGGGTTTATGTGGCTATTTTGAAATTTTATTTTGTGACATCCAACTGTGTGACATGTGTCTATTTGGAAAGAATATTTCCATCGCTTTAGAAATTTTAGCTGCAACGCATACTTTAAAATTACTTTCATTGATATTAGACTTAGGGAATGATCTCAAAAGAGTAAAGAGTAAACTAAAATAAAACAAAAGCTAGAAAAGAAATATCTTATGGAATTTCCCATTTATTTTTGATAATTTGGGACTAACTAGGTTTTTGGTGAAAACGTAATAATAGCAAAATTTGTTATCTACTCATTTGTTATTTTATTTTCATATTTCTTGTTTAATTTTTGACACGTTCACTCACTTTAACTGATTGGTTAGAAAATAGAATATTTCTTCGAAATGGATATAATTAGTGAGTGATGATGAAATTTATTTCAGCATATTAAATTTTTTTAGATATTATCATAATGGCAAGAAAATAAATTTGTGGTTGAAATTTCAAAAATGTATACAATAAAGGATTATGGAGCATATTTATTTTTTAGATTCAAATATAATATAATATGACAAGTTGTCATGCTGTATTTAATAAGACAATAGAAATGTTTATATATCTAATTTGTATAAATTTCTTACCTTAAATTGAATAATATAAGTAATAATTGAAATATTTATTTATCTGAATGAAACACCAAAAATCTACCTAGTTACTTATATGAATAGATTCAACACACATATATTTCGTTTATATTTGTTATTTTTCTTTAAGCTAAATTTCAATGGAAATCTGAAAAATGAAAAAAAACTTCGATCGAAAATCTGTTTAAATTTGTTGAAGGTACTTAATCCTTTTCTAGGCTATGTAGCATCTACTAATGATTTATGCGCAAATTAGTAGTCCAACAAAAAACTAACGTCTAAAGTCCTATAGGATAATATAAATAATGGGGTGATTGAAATATTAAAAGTTATCGACAGATTATTCGACAGTGTTATAAAACGTAAATAAAATATCTTCTTTTACTCGCATGAAGACCTTCTGGCGAAATAAAATATTGGGTTTGATCGAAATTGAAAAAGGAGGGACGCCTAATTACGTTGATTGAGAGAATTTCATCTTTCGGTGCATTATTTGCAACTCTACACTGCTTCCTCAACTCCAAGCCCAATTTGTTTGGATTTTTAATAAGCGGGGCACCATTTATACACCGATTTCCTGGAAACTTTTAAACGTAGCAATCGATCTTTTATCTGAAAGTTATATATAGATTTTAAATATTATTTGGCAATCTTGAGGAAGAATGAAAAAGTTACGTATATTCCTAAAAAATATATTTCACGTTTTACACAAATAAAAAATGTGTTAAAGTTTGCAAAAATATTAAAATTTATAAATAAAAATGTTAATGTGCTGATTTTCGAAACTGGAGGTCTTGATCTTGCGTATGTTTGATTAAGAAAAACCTATAATACCGTCTTGGCTATGTTTAAAATTATTTAATTCAAAACTTGGATTGACAAAATACGGGAAAACTCAAGGGACAGTGTAGTTTTATTTATTCAAAACGAGAAAATGAATCAGAATTTTTAAGGATAAATTTTATTGCATTCTGACATCAAATAAACATTCCTGCAAGGATTTTTTTATAGATGTATACATTTTAGTCACAAAATAAAAAAAAAATAACTTTATTTACGAAATGTTTAAATTCAAAGCGTATTTCTATTTTCAAATAGAAAAAAGTCAGGCAACATTTTGTAGGTTATTTTACAGAAGCGTATTAAACTATGCACAGATATTAAAATTATTTGTTAAAAAAGGAACCAGCAGAACTATGCCATAAGGGAAAATATTTGTATCTTACAGTCTTCCGTATTAAATAATTTCAATAATTATTTAACCAAAAAGAAGACAATGTTAGGCTTTGGCTAACATTATTTTGTGTTTAGTACTTAACAAAATTTTAATTTGAGATGTAAAAGTGTAAAATTTTATCGGTGCTAAAATCGAAGACTTTAAACATGATAAATATAATAAGTTTACGCATAGCACCTAAAACCTAAGATAATTTTTTTCTTGAAAAAAATTAAAATACTTCATAAAAATCACTTTATGTGTTAATGTGTCAAAATCCCGGTTAATGTGTCAAAATCCTTTGTACGTCCGTCAATCTGTCCGACAATAACGTGAAATAGAACAGGGATTCAAAATTCACATATAATGTGTTATTTGAAACATAGCTAGAAGTGATATTTAAAATGATTAAAATTATATTTTGTTGGAGCTCCCGAATTTGGCGTCTTGATTTGACTTGATTTTTTTATACTGTAAATTTGGAGTATCGTTGAAAAGACCTAGTTATACAAATAAAAAATATATGCGTGTACACACACACGCACATATACACACACATATATATATACATGTTTATATATAATTGAAAAACCACTCATTGGCGATCCCATCGCGAAATCTGACTCTCGTAACGAAATCTCAGGAACTATAGAACCTGCAAACTTGAAAATTGGTAATTAAGTTCCTAATAGGTGATCTACTATGCATCTCTTAAGGTGTGAAAATAGAATATGATAGTTTGTATCGAAGTCTATTAGTTTAGAAGATAAAAACGTGAATATTGATATTTAAGCTATTTACAAACGAAGAAAAATATAATTTGGTGTTTTTCAGAATTGCGCCCTAATGAGATTGAACGAAGGCTGAAAGTTTGTGCGGGAGTTCCATCCTTTTTAAAGTTAGGAATATTACGTCATTAGGAATAAATTATATGATCCTACTACAGTACACATCAAACTGAGAACCACGCGATGAAACGCTTAGAATCAAACTAGATTAATTCAAATTTTTACACTTTTATTTTTCATCGTTATTTTATGAGTTTTCCTTTCAATGAAAAACCATTCCCAAAAATATCGTAAATTTTTTCAAATTTTCAATTAAAAGATTTGAAGAATAAAAACTTTTAAAACATTAGTACTTTTTAAAACATTAGACTAGTAAAGCCATTTTCCACTACCATTCATAATATACGCAGCGTCTTAAAATCGACAAATGTTGAGTACGCAGTTTAAAATGCCCTATTACAAAGACTCATAGCGCTCCTTCGTTTGTGATATTTAGTTCTGATATTTAAGTGCTTCACTATGAGCTTTTTACCGTAATAAATATCTTTATCTTACAGAAATATCTAGACCCTATATTTATGGGACTACTTGAAAAATCATAGCATACGGAAAAATAGTTCCATTTCAGTTTCAGATATTTCAGGGGGCGTACTTTTTATAACGTTTGCGGACCTATTAGTGGGAGTAAAATAATACGTTTCATAGGAAATTTCTAGATATTCATTAGTTTTTATCATATCCAACCTATTTTAGAATATTCATTAGTCTTTATCATATCCAACATTTATCACTACCAATGAACTAACAGAAATTTAACCACATTTGTGCTGATCCGAGTCTGAGTTGCAACTCGTGGAAAAATAATCATTTGGAACAATATGAAAGTGCCTGTTTGGAATATGAACTTTACATCAATTATTCCAAGGATTCAATCATTGCTTTTCGACCTCACTTAACACCTGTCTAACACCATGATTTTTGATGACAGCATAAGTCTGATGGAAAGTTTGGCAATGGTAAAAAAGTTCAGATTCGTGAAATCAAACATTACTCTTAACCATTATTTATCCCTCTCATCTTCAGCTCGAAAGTACAACGAATGTTTTGAAGTGACTTTAATTTTAGCCAGAAAAGTTGACAAGGGTAATTTTACGCCATTTTCAATTCGCTGGCGCTGATGTACTACTACATGTGGCGCATAATGGGTGGTCCTGGACAGCAACCTTTATTCTCTAAATATACTATGTTGGTGATGACGGCAGCGAGAGGGTCGTTCGTTGTAAAATTCACCCTAGCGTGAATTCAGAAATGGTGTGCCAATTGGAAATGTTGCTGCGTGAAGATAACAAGGATATTTTAAATTTTAATATCGCTATTAATTTTATTCCTGACGGACAAAAATAGTTCTACGTGGTAATCAATATCAATAGAAGACCTCTTGGAGAGTACCAAGGAAATTTCAACCCCCTTATATCTAATGAAATTGCAGTTCACACTGTGGGTCAGAAGTTGTAAAAGAAAGACATTGTTTTTCTCACCAGTAATATCAGGGTGTTTACTGACTTATACATAGCCAGTGAAACACACTAGCATTATGATGCACTGAAACCTTTGATGGACTGCTGTGGAAGACCATTAAGAAGAACGTGTTTTCTGCTGACGTCGAAAACTACAGATTGATGGATCATAATGGCAAAGAATGCTACCAGTGATTATTTCGCAGCCTTCTTAATAAATTTCTATTCGGTATGTATAAAAACTGAACAACTAATTTGAACACGCGATAACCTGAAAACGCTAAAAGTGAAAGATAGGTTCACTTGAAGGATATCGTGGCAGGAACTGACAGCCTACTTGCAAAGTTTGGGCAGGTCGTCGTGTTGTTCTTCTCCTTCACCGGAGGACTTCGCTGGACTAGCGGACTCTAGATGATTTGATATATGAATGTAATTTTTAACAACCTGACCCCTTTACTAAATTTACTTGCAATCAGAAATAGTCGGAAATGGTGAAGCTTTTGAAACGAGGTCAATATCTTCATATTAGATACGATATGGTAGCGAGATATTTGTAGATAGATTAATAGGCTAATTAATTTGATATTGATGTTATTGATCCAACTATAACCTATTAAAAATATTTGAAACTAAGAACGAGATGAGGTTTGAAAAATCGATAGTCTTATGAAAGATACTTATTAATCGTTATGTGCTCAGTCTCACAATCATATATAAATGCCATTCAAAATTAATATTGAAAAATTAATATTTTTAAAAATAATACTTCAAACATATAATGTGATCAGTGCTTAGTTCAAAATTTTGACATTGATTTATATGAATACCACAGATACTATTATATATATATATATATATATATATATATATATATATATATATATATATATCGATAAATTTCGTTAGTACAGCGTCAAATTCCATGAAATATTATGGATTTACCTTTCAATGTTTCACTTACTGATATGAACATAATAACACTTCTGAAAGTGTACTCTTTCTTTATCCGAAACCTTTGCCTATATAAGAGCTGTTGGGATTACATATACAACACTTAAATTCGGATGCTTATTTTGGTAGAGCTGTTTTTTCAGTAAATAGGTCAATGTGATAAAATTTTCATATTATTGTATTTAATTTAGAGAAAATCAACAAAAGTCTGATGGTATTTCTAACAAAGCATGAGGCAGGGAACAATGTTAATGAGATATATATAATAAATATAAGATCGTAAACTCAGAATTTGCGACCGATTTGACATGGAGGGAATTTAGGTTTTTAAATGAAAATTATGTTTTTATTTCAATATGTTTCATTAATTCAAACTTAATTTTGCATATTATTCTTTGTTATCCCGTAAAAAATAATAAAAAGAGAAAGTATACCTGGAGATACCGGTTTCAAATTGTATAACTCTCTCGAGAAAAAAATGTAGTCACAATATAATTAAATGATCAATGTTCGCAATTATTACCCACAGATCATCTTAATAAAACGACCGTCACACCGAGTCCTCATAATTAATGAACTTCATTATTTAACTTCAAAAGACCTTAAAACTAATACGGAAATAAACTATTTTTTGCCACTAAATTAAAAACACAGCATGCCATAGATCACCGGAAAACACTACCATAAATAAAAGACCAAACACGAGACCAAGTACAAATTAAATGAATTTTGATTAAGACCGTCATTAGGAGGACAAATTGCACTAGCTTCCATGAAATGATTATCAAAAGTAGTACAAAATAAAGTAAACGAGCGGCAACTTATACTAAAGCAACAGAACAAAATAGAGTAAGAATTATGACTTTGAAATAATTGAAATCCACAAAACGTTCTACTTGCAATATTGATGCCTGAGCAAAAAGCACTGAAAGGCGGTGTAAAATTTATAAAGATATTTATATAACTATTTTTCTACCGGTTTTAAATTTTATTAATATCTTTATACGAAAACAATAATCTGTGATAAGGAAAATGAACGTCCACCAAGTATTAAATACATGCATTCTTAGACGTTAATAATGTTAGAAACAGAAGAATTTATAGAAATTCATACAATGATAATATTCCCTAATAAAAAATAAACGTTTTGTTCACCATATTTTTAACTATGTATAATATCATAGCACATGTTACAAGATTTTTAGGAAATAAATATTTAGCAACATATCGTTTGGTTTAGTATGATCAACTTGTTTCGTTTAATAACAAGTCTCCATAGATCAGTAATCTCTTTATTAGTTCAAACTGTTGATATTGTTTATTATTGTCTTAAGGGTTTTGCAGATTTGAAATCACATTTATTTACCCTTTTAATTAGTTTTATTACTTAAACATAATATAAATAATAATTATCACTTGTGTGCCAATCGGGTTTTCTATTTATACTAATTTTATTTTAATAAATCTAGTTGAAGCTTATGAATCAAAGTTCTTTTTGTTTTCAAACCCTAATATATTTATTTCACAAATATTTATAGTGGTTTGATTGGAACTTTTCTTATCTTGTATGTATTAATCAACTTTAAAACGGCGGAAGTTGTCAATTCGCCATTTATAAATGTGTTGGTTTCCTTTTTGCTATGTGTGTGCAACTGTTTATTTAAAATATCTTAACGAATTCACGTAAATCTGTTTGTATTAAGTATAATTTTTAATTACTCCCACAAACATTTAGTTAGGGTATGATAAGGAAATTCAAAGATGAACCATAGATCTCTTCAACTTTCAACGATATACGAATTGTAACTTATTAGAACAAAAGTCGGATAAGTAAATAATTACGCACTAAGTCTATATTTTGCTTTTTCGCTTTTCAAAATTAATAGTAAAATGCACTGCACTCGGCATTTAAAAGTATCATGGACTGCATTCTGTGAAATACTACAATCTAAATTTGAAAACATCCGGTTCAACCTTCAGAATTAGTTTATATTTTTTTAATTTTAATAGAGTAAAAACAAAATGAAAAATCCAGAACTATAAATTAAATCATCTTAAATATTCATTAGAAAAACAAAACGTAATTTTTTTCAGTCAGTGAGTAAATATGGATGGGAGAACAGAATAACAGCTAAATAACAAATATTTCTATTTCTTTTTATTTTGTAAACTATTAGATACAGAGTATATGTATTCCATAACATTTTCTAACTTTATTTATTTATCTAAGGAGCCGCAGTTTATCATTCGAAAAGTAAACAAACATGTCGGTTGTTACTAACAGTCTATAAAATCAAAGTCACTAGATGGCAGTAGCAGTATGTACAAAAACACATAAACAAAACCAGTACATATTAAAACAATGCTTTCCTATTCATGAGTATCAATAAATTATAATGTAAGGTTGGCTAAAAGAATCGTTTTAACTAGTCTCATACCGTTTTTCTTTTTCATTGCTTCTTTTTTTATTCCAGTTCGGAACTGTTGAGACAAAGCATAAAAAAAAATGTACAACAATTTGGATATGAATATATATTAATATGAATAGATATGAATATGAATATAATACTACAAAAACTCGAAAACTACATTGCGAATTGTAAATATTAGGAAAAATAGGACTTATTCTAAAAGTATTCATCGTCTATTGGTAGGCGGGTAATTCAATCTCTAAATTTTGAAATAAATTCAAATTAATTAAATAAAAAGGTGTGCGTCCAATTGACTGAACAACACCAAAAGGGTACCGCGTGGAAGTTTTAATGCGAATGGAATGCAGTGAGCGCTTACTAAATGAAATATAACTTTCTCACCAGTAACTTCTCTCAGGCTCTAGGACGTAAAATAAAATGTAAAATGATTTTCGGGTCTTGCTCCAACTTTAAAAAATGCAAATAAGTGTATAAATAATTTCCTTGATAATTTTTCAGCATCGTAAATGTGCAGCGGAATTAATTTAGTATTAAAAAGTGTTCAGTATTAAATCTGATGGAGACCATAAAAAACTAATAAATTATCTTATTCCGTCTAATCACTCTGTTAAATTTGGTGTTTTCACGAAAATTTATTAAATATGATAAGTAGTAAATAATAAGTCATCAATTTTTTGATGTCTTTATTTTTGCTTCATTTCTCGGTAAATTTAAATATTTCAATTCATTCTATATTATACTACGTTTTCAAACCCAACGATTTATATTACCATCCATTGTTTTTTTACGTGTATATATATATTAAGAATAATGGAAATGATCTCTCTTTGAGAAGAAAAGTGTTGAAATTTACAGTATTTTAGGAGTTTTTAAAATTGTTTAACGAAATTTTATATCACAATCAATTTATATTGGCCATTTAAAAAGACAATTAGGATTAATTATTTTTACATTTAAATTTAACTCGTTATTCATTAGATATTCTAGACTTTACACTCATTTTAAAATATGTTTTGTGCATTGTATCTGGAACTAATTTATAAATCGAGGTACTTGAAGTATTATATCAAAAGAAATAAAATGTTTTTTATGACAATAAAAATTAATGAACATAATTCAATATTTATTTATTTCTTATTTTATTATCAAAAATATTCTTGAAGCGAGAGTTACTTCAAAATTTTCACATTTTTTCCATGATATGTTATTGTCACAGTACTTTAATCATTTTACGTCTCTTTTCCCCTAGTTTTGTTCCTATCGGTTAAAGTTTCATTTTTTGATGTTGGCGGTTATAAGGTTTATTTTTTGAAAAAACATGCTATCTAGTTATTCATCCGTAAGGTCTTATTTTCAAGAAATATTTCTCTAGACTCTAAATCTCTCTAAATATTTTTAAGTGTAAATTATCATGGTAAATATAAATTAACAAATAATAAACTCTAAACATCTAGATGAACTGAAACAAAATATCCTTACTTGTAGTATATAATCGTATTGTTGTCTTATAACATTAAAGTTTGTGCAACCGGACAACTTCTATAAAATACTTTTCTTAGAAATATATTGAGACGACGGATGTTAAAGGAGTTTTGAAATGTTATTATTAGTACATATAAGGATAATTTTTTTGAATTATGTCTAATATACATTTTTCGCATTTTATTTTACTACATTAGCACACTTACTATTTTATCGAAAGTCGTCATAAGTATGATTTGCAAAGTAATAACCAACTACCCACAGAAAAGAATAATCATAATATATATATCTCAGGGAATGTTCGTAGCATATTCACGGTATTAGTCGATACTCGTAGATTTCCCGCAGTACTTGATAAAGAATTAAGTGTTAACAGGCTAGAAATTTTAATGTAAGTTTAGATATTTGAATAAATATTTGGCAGTTAGTTATGGACCTTTTTATCTAGACAAAGATGGAAGGATATATATTTCTAAGTTCTGAGTTTGTAAATAGCCAGACGGCCAAGAAAATAACGTAATTATACTCACAAAATTACATGCCTTTGAAATGTTATTAAATTCTATGTTCAAATATATTACAGACTTCGGAAGATTTTGAAGTAGGGACATACACGCATATATATATATATATATATATATATATATGTGTGTGTGTGTGTGTGTGTGTGTGTGTGTGTGTGTGTGTGTGTGTGTGTGTGTGAGTAAGTATGTAAATGTTAACTGTAGATTTTTAGGACATCAAAAATCGACCCAATTAGCGAGTTTATAATATATTAATTATTTTACAAAATAGTCTGAATAGAATCATATCCATCGTTTAATTCGATGAAACCAATGAAAAAAGCAGTCATCCCATACTTCCTTGTACGTCCCTTCCACGGCTTTTTCGAAGGCAGTCGTGCTTCTTCGGCGTCCAGGAATCACATACCTCGAATGTTGCCTTTTTTTTATTATGAAGAAATAGAACTTGCATGGTCCAAAGCCAAAGCTGTGTATAACACACAATATCTACATCCGATGTAGTTAAATATTCAGTCTTTCGTCTGGTTGAGTGAGTAGAAGTATTGCCGCCATGAAGAAAGATTCTACTTCCACTGCGTTGCTGTTGAACTTTTTCCAAAAGAACGTACAAATGCGGTAATCGTCGCACCATAGCCCGTCGATTCGACGAAGGCGATGACCCTCTTTTTTCCAGTACTTCGTTCTTTCTTTATCTATACAGGAAAATTTTTTGGAAAGAAAAACCCACTGTACGGATGGTCACTTAGTTTTGCACTCCTAACAGTATATCCAGCTTTCGTTATCCTTGATGAGGTCGAATATAGTACGACCCCGACTTATATTTAGGTGACTTCCTTTAAATTTCTGTAATATTTCGCGATACCAATTAACACATATTTTTGAACTTCGATGAAATTCTAAGGTACCTATCTAGCGCAATATTTCCTGATGCTTAAATTTTCAGGTAGAATTTTCTATGCTTAACTTGCACCGATTGAATCTATTGCTTGACTGATAGGTTACTCTCTTCTCAGTCTTTGTCATGAGCTTCACATCATTTAGCTTTTTATTATCTAATTTGTTCCAACGATTAGAAAGACTTCCTGATTATCAATTTATCCTAAAGTTTAATTTAAAAGTGCAAGTGCATCTTGTGAATGATATTTGATATATTTCAAATCTACGCCAGCACACCGATGCTAATTAATGCTTTTTTACTGGAGTGAAAAACTGATTCTTTTTTAAATACTGTAATCATTTGGAAATATTTTTGAAAGATATAAACATATAATGTAAGTCAGCCTGGGGATTTGGATTATATTTTAGGTTTTTTTGAACGACTTCAGAGTTTTTGTTTGCAAATAAAGATATTTTCTCTCCAAGACGTTAATTTTAGAATGATAATTTAACAACTAACGTTATCAGTTTTAACAAATTTATGACTTTGAAAATCTCATGGAGATCTACTAATTGTTTTAAATTTGATTGTACTACAAGCATAAGTAATAATATCTATGATTTTTTTATTGTTATGAAGATGAAGGATTATCGTTATCATTATCGTTTTATGTAAATTAAAAATTGTTCAACCTTCAAGTTTTAGTAATATTTATAAGAAAAATTAGTAAAGAGAAAATTATAGTTATAGTTTTAACATCGATTTAAAGAAAGTACGTGTTTATTTGTAACCACAAAATTTTCTAAACAGTGGCAAAATATATGATGTGTCATAAGTTGGTAAGATATATGATGCGCCATAGTCATAATTTTCTGAAATATTTCACTTTACACTTTAGACATATGTGAAATATATTCAACATTTTATGTTTAAGGTAAAAAAGGGGTGGGATGGAATTTCCTTTCCACCCCTATCCTACGTGCAATATTTCCATACATGAAATATTGTTACAAAAATGTAGCATCTTTTAATTTTTGTCTGCAATTTTTGCATATATTGAAAGGATATTTATTGTGTTTCAAAATATATCCTTTCTAATGTATTAAAAGTAATATTCATTAAAACAGCGTTTATCTGCAAAAAATGGGTTTGAAAAATTCAATTCTACTATCGGGCAAATTGTTCCTATTTTGAGGTAAATTTTCGACTTAGATTTTAACATCAGTCCGAGTAAACCCCCTTTTTCACAAATAAAGCGACTCTTTTCAAAATTCTATGGTATGTTTATTACTATTCCCAATTAAATTTATTAAACATAATAAAATATCGTTTTTTACTTTAATAGTTAAATTATTTTATAATTATTTAAGCACAATTGAGATCAGACCACAAACAAATCGTACTCTAATCAGTCTTTTTCTCTTTTGGGAAAAGTATTTTAATCATCGTTTATTTCTTCATCTGACTTACGGTTATTATACGCATAAATGTTATTTTCACTTTCATCTATGCATTATAAATATGCTCTTTTTATCCGCCAAAGCTTTCTTTTTTGGAGTAGGTATTAGTTAAAATAGCAGTTTCCCTATGCGCCCTTTTATCGTCGTCTGCAGTCTAATTGTTCTTTTAGCAAGGATTTCAAAATTTCAGGACTATATAATACAGATATAGGCAGCGCTAACATGAACATTTTGTTTTGATACTCAATTATTAGAAACGTCTAATCGTTCGTCATTCTGAATTAATATTTTTTTAAGATAGAAGGATCTATCTGAATGCCATTCAGTGTTGATATAAGAATTTTAGAAGGGCCTGGCTGGACATTATCTAGCGCTCACAATGTCATGTTGGATAACCTCGGCTGGACATAATTTAGAGTTGAAATTGGATGGCCCTGGTTGAATTTCATCCAGCGCTGACATTGCAATGTTTGTCAAAAATTTACATTGTTTTCCCCGAATTATTACAAATTTCTCTTGAGCTTTTTCTAAAATGGTTGCAACAACCAACATCGCAGGTAGTAAACGATAAGTGAATATAAATGAAATAATGGCATAATGATAGAATTGGCTCTAACTTTTTCAAATATGTTAAGTCGATATGCGATTAGTGGTTATTTAACAAGAGCACCTTCGGTTTTTCTGGTGTTGGTTTACCAGACCTTATCAAATGCTCCACAGAAATAAAAAAAAGACTGGCTGTTGTCCATCTTGATCTATTCCTAACTCCGATTATCTCAGGATTCTAACCTTTATGTTTTAAATGCCAAAATACACAAAGCAGAAGCTAACTCAACAGTCACCAAAGTACCAAACTCAGTGGAATCTATAATAAAAACCTATTAACCTCCTTCCATTTCAACTATTTTCTTCAAATATTGAATATATTTGGCGTTAATTTCCCACCTGAAGAAGTAATACAACGAAACCAAGGTCGTAGTAAACAAATTAAAGAAAGTAGAAATAATACTACATCACCTAGTTTCATTTAATTGTGTATTTTCTTCAAGTTCTACCTATTAGTAATGCCAGTCCCGTCTAAATTTCATATTTTTCATGGAGGTTTTTTATATTTTTATTATGTTGAACTATATTTTAACATAGTGTCGCTGAGTTAAAATAAATTATTGAAAAGTAATTTATTTTATGCCTGTTAAATGTGTAGTTTCCTCTTGTTAGAACAGAGTTTTTTCTTTATAAACCTGGAAAATTAGTCAGCTCTTGCTTCTCAATTTCTATTCCACATTAGTGGGATGTTTGGCATTACAAATTTGACCGAACCAACGTATTCTATTTTTTGTATTTTTTCCGGCAAGAGACCAAAATAAATTGAGATATATCTTAAAAAATAATATATTTGGGTATTTCTTATTCTCGTTCCGAGGTAAATAACAATCTTAATTTATAACTCATTGCAAGAAACTTGTGAGCAATAATTTCTTTAACTAACCGTTGTGACATCACATGGAAAATTTTCAGTTCTCTTGTTATAGTTTTAACAGGTGTGGCTTGTGAAATGAAAGCAATGTTTCGGAGGTTTTACCTCTTTCTGGCCCTAGTTTCGCTTTGTAAAGAAGAGTAAAATGTTCATAAGGTCTAATCCAAGGATTTTCACAAACATTCACAGGGAAAGTTTGATAACATACTTCACTAAATTTTTATATTTTATGAACAAAGTCAGAAAAAACTCCACATTAGTCGTGTTGTGACCTAATTTACCAACTCCACGCAACATTCCGACAGGCAACTTACACTTAATTACGCCAGGCAAATGATCCCGATTTAGATACTTAATGCTACCCCAAATGTATATAATTGATATACATATTGTATAAATTGGTCGATCGATAGTAACAAATATGGATTGAGTAGGAAAAATCCATATAACTGAGAATATTCCCTTCTGACCGTACGATGCCGGGCCGGGTAGAGCTGTAGAGCTATAAGCCATCGTTTATATATATATATATATATATATATATATATATATATATATATATTCCACCGTTTATTCGCATATATAAATATATATATATATATATATATATATATATATATGCGCGTGCTTATTTTACGGTTGTGAAAAGAAAATATTAAAACATATGACGTAATTCACACTAATTTATTTTTTTAATTAAATTTTTGATGAAAATGGTAAACCGTACCCCAAAAAATTTCTAGACGAAAATTCATAAGAAGTTTTCAAATACATTAAAAATGATATATAATAAATTGTTCGTCTTCGGAATTTTTTCCTAACTTCCCTTTCCTCTCATGATATCACTACTATAATAGGATATTTTCCCAGAATGTCTTCCGGTTGTAGAGCAAAGTGGTCTCAGCTCATTTAGAATTGATTCCTTTTTTCCTTTTCTTATACCGGTGCGGTAAGTTTGTAGCAGAGGCAGAAGTATGGATATTTGTTTATTGTGATCATAAAAATAATGACAGTAAATTGTTAAATTTGGGGTCGTTGAAGTATTTGAATTTAATGATAGTTTTTCGTTTAATCGTGACAATTTTAATGATTTTGTTTATATACGGTTTGTTGCTTGATTTATTTTTTCTCACTAGAGGCATCTGATTCTTTCATACTGGTAAAAATATTGCTTTTAGCTCTAGTAATCTTATTCTTCCATTCAGTGATACGTCTTTCACAAAATCATCAAAATTTTATGTTTTGTCGGATTTTCATCATGACTATTCTACTTAATAATGGAGACTCAGTAGACAGGAACCGTTTCTGTTGAAATTTTGTTGCAATGCGACCCAATTTCAGATTAGGAAATATATGAAAGCTCATGTTTTTCTTTGGTTCGTACAATTATTGGCTCATATTGTAAAAAAATTGCCACTTTTATTTAACCTATGAATGATGTCTTTGCTTGATTAATTAGCAAGGTTTACATTAACATTGTTTGCTTCAGTAGTATGTGATTCCATAACAGTATTTTTATTTATTTCTTTGACATATAAATTGTCCCACAAATTTCAGTCTCTTTTCGGCAAAGAAACGCAGTATTTCAAAAGTAAGTAAAATGTTTAGCGATGTACTTGAATATTAATTATAACCATGCTCTGAAAAAACAAGGTAAATTTAGTTTAAAAAAACGTGCTTATTATTTTATTTTTCAAATTATAAAATTAAAGCATACAAACTTGTTTAAATTTTGAAAGTAAAAAAACAACGCCCCTTGTGGTTTCATAATCAGTAAACATGGAGTGTCTAGCACAATTGCAGCGTTTGCAAACTGACTTGAGTTTTCTTTATTATTAACAAATTCTGTTGTAATACATTATAAATTTAGTCAACATATCTGCTCTCTGATTGATTATATCAGAGATATAATGAATTTACTCAGCATCTATTTCAATAAGTTTAGTCAAAAAGTCCTGCCGATTGATTTGAAAACCATAAAAGACAAATATAGAGACACTGAATTTCACAAATATACCCTGATATAAATGCTCTACACGAGGGGAAAACAGTATTAAAATAGTATCAATAGAAGTTGTAAGCAAACAGAAAAATAAAGAAATAAACCTACATTGCATTTTATATACCAAAGTCTTTGGGGTTTATGAGTCTGAACTTTTTGGCCGCAAGTATATTGAAGTATTAAGATACTAAGAGGACGACCGCTGACTTTACATATTCCCTCCATAATTATGGTCGTTGTATTGTTTAAAAGGTAGATTTTAGATCCAAAAAATATTAGGAAAAAAAATGAAAAAATATTTAAAATGGTGAATTGTTAAATTGTTTAATATTGCCCAGTATTCACTTTTAAGTTTTAAAAATTAGACCTGAATTTAAATATTCTTTACAAGTTTATTAGTTTTAGGTATACAAAGCACTAATTGTAAATGTGAAAGATATGACTATATTAATCACCATCAGCTTATCCAGCATCATATATATTAATACGTTAAGGTTAAGATGTTACTCTCCCTTTTTAGAAAAAACCTCAGAACTAATCCACATAAATTATATATAATTTTATAGATAATTGCTTGCTCTACCGGCATCCACAACTAAGAAATTTATTATTGCTATTGTTTTTGCAAATTAATTAATTATTAAAATTATATACACAAAACAGCAATGCTGCCATCTAATGGCTCAACGTCAATATGATTGACGGTCGGTAAAATTTTTGTTTAATTTCAAATCCACTCACGTATAAATAAAGTGGCGCTTTAGCTCAATGCTTTTGATACTTGCGCCTCTATATGTCAATTTTAGTAAAATATTTGTTTGATCTGTCATCTGAGCTTCATAATGGAATAAATAATGCGAAGACTTCGCACGGGTCTCGCTAGTATTAAATATATTGAATATTTATATATTGAATAGTAGTAATAAGAAACCCGCTGCATAAATGCATGTCAAATATTTTTGATGCAAAAGCTTCTGAC
The DNA here is from genome assembly GCA_039881145.1 of Druceiella hillmani. NCBI lineage: Eukaryota > Metazoa > Arthropoda > Insecta > Lepidoptera > Hepialidae > Druceiella > Druceiella hillmani. The sequence continues at coordinate 3,916,083 of JAYKKI010000114.1, forward strand.
CTGACTTTAATGAAAATTTGTATTAACTCTCGGCAACCGAGACGTGGAATGGGCACTAATATTTGTACTAAAACTGCGCTGACTTTATTCAACTTGGTACGAACGTCTAAAGCGCGTACTATCACAGACTTCAACAGTTATATTTAGATATTATTTTTCTGAAATAATAAACACATATTTGGTTTATAAATATCACTTTTATGTATTTTCTTCGTTGTTACATTTAAACTTACCATAATGCAAGAAACAGTCAATCGGCAGTTGCTTATATTTTAATATGCATAATATCGTAATTAATAAATAATATTATAATGCGTTAGTATTTATTAACAAAGCAATTCTAAAGTATTTTAACAAAATATTTTTTTTGTGCTGTGACTTCGTCTGGCTCAAACTTAATTATATTTCCTTTTTAATTTAACAAAACATTTAAATAAATATCAGCTAGTATTCCATTGTAATAAAAATCCTAATTTATATTTCACGAAATAAATACTGCACACTCAGAATTTTTTCTTGAAATATTTATGTTAAAAATATTATATTGGGTAAGACGGTGTCATAACACAGCAGGGGAAATTAAGATTATATAGGAAAATAATAAAAATAACATATATTTAAATTCATTTTGAACTGTGTGTGGAAGAAATTCTTTTCATTTTGCTGTTGGATTTATAACTCATCTCCAAGAGCTTCCAATTTTTTTTTTCAATTTATAGCAATTAATTAAACGAATACTATCTTTGCTATGTAAAGTTATGATGTCGGGTCAAACATAATATGTAAAGAAATCATAAAAATAGTAAATAAGAGTTTATATTGTGTCATAATATGCGTATAATATGTTAGCGAGCACTATTAACTCAACGTTAAATTGAAAATACATGTAAAGAATCATATACGGAACAATGAACGAAAGTTTTATGGAATATTAGTTAAATGGATTCATAAATTAATTAAATTGAATGGTTTAATTAAATCTTACATTACGACATAAGTAAATCTTACATTACGACGATTTTGTACACCTTAAGGCCATTATAAACCTTTAAATGTACGTACTATTTCTCTTAAACTATTTACAAATATTAATTTTTCATACGTAAAAATATTACCTACTATATATTTTACATGTGTTCAAACATAGTGCATATTTCAAAAGTTATAACATCTACGATAATTGCTATAGTATTCCAACAACAGTCTTTTAAAAACACTTTGGTATTTCCTAATTTTAGATTGAGTAGTTCTGGAAATGAGGAGAGATGTGGAAGGCAATTTATCAAAGGTATGTTTTTGGGGCTCTTATTATTAATCCTTTCAAACGATCCCACTCCCAAATGGGGAATTAAATAAATTTCCATAATGCCATTATTTTTTTTTTTGAATAGTAAAATGAATAAGATAGTTTAAATATTTTACACCATATTAATGGGGATCTCAACCCAAAATTTTGCCTACAAAATTTCATGTATGGTGAAGTCATAAGGGTTCATTGTTGCAGCATGGAACTCTAAAAGATGTAAATATGCACTCCCTTAAATGGGCGATCAGAAAAACATGGACACAAATGTTCTGTGAAAATTCAAATTGTTTAATTATATCTAAAATAACAACAAAACATCAAGATTTATTACGGTGTTATTAAAATTACTGAGTATTCGCCCAATTGAAAACGATTATTATTTCTTAAGGAATTCTACTCGTAACTATCCAAACGATACCGATTTAAGAAGTTAGTACCGTTAGGAAAAATATAGTTTTTTGAAGGATTGAATTTTTAATGAAAGTTTCCAATGCAATATAATTTAATTGTACATTATCTTAGCTGGATTAATGATTTTGACACCATAAGCTTAAGTCCATTGTATGTATAGAAGTGGATATTAAAATATGAACAAGGAATAAAAATTTGAACAATTAAGTTTAATATAACGCTGAGGGTTATTAAAATTATTAAATAATCACAATCGACAATAAAAATAAATTATCTTATTATAGTGCTACATTTATATATATATATATATATATATATATATATATATATATATATATATATATGTATATATATATGTATATATATATATATATATATATATATATATGCATGCTGTGTGTAAGTACTGTCCTACGTTAAATACAATGAAAGACTCCTGAAGCCATCATGTAAACACAGGGAAATAAAATTTCATATTTATCCCTCAGATTGTCAGTATCTTACAAAATCCCAAATTTTGATTATGGAATCCATTTGATATAAAATAATGACGTATAAATCTTTAGTGTACACGGAATAGGGCTTAGTTTGAGTCAAGAGTTGTTGTATTTACCTATGAGTTATTTTCATTGTCCAAAGATACATTTTTGCTCTGCATAATATCATCCTTTCTGGATATTCACCAATTATATTAAACCACATTTAGATAATGAAAATGGATTAAAAATACGGTCCAAAAGCGGTACTTAAGAGACAAGTTAATTACTTTGCCTTTATTTGTCTACTCTTGTTGTATTATATTTAAAAATAAATATCAAAAAGTCCTTTATATTTCAAGAAAATGTTTTAATAACCCGATTAATACTGTTAGAATCCTCAAAAGTACATTTAATTTATAACTACATGTAAACTACATTTAATTTAAATTTTCACACGTCAATAATTCTGATTAATTTAGTAGTATACAACTCACAACCAAAAGTAAGGTAAGAACAAACTGAATCTTTTCACTTACATTTAAAAGTGCCAAGGCTTATATGACTAAGCTATCCTCTTCACATTTATGACGTAGGCACTCATTCGTAAATATATTGGACCAACTTTTATAAATACGATTATAACTGTTATATATTTTTATTCGTTGACTATATGCCTCTTTCGTCAGTCAGTGACATATTATACTTTAATTGTTGCGTCTAGATAATGTTCCATAGATGTATATCTATGGAACATTATATAGATCACTTATTTTTTCATCTCACAAGAGTATAATGTGTTTATTTAATAAAAATTGGAGACATTTTATATGATTCGCTGGTTCAGATTTCAGCTCCACGTTTTTACAAGAATAGTATTTATTGCATAAATAGATAATTGATTGTCCTAGTCAATATACAAGATTAAATAATTTGTAGTGAATAAAAGGATAAGTTACAATTCTAACGTAATCTATGAGAAAACAACTTAATCCAGATTGAAGATTTTAAAACAGTCGTTCTTGATATTGATCCATCTACTGTCACAGTAATTTTTGTGTAATCGAAGATTAAAAGAACTAAAGACCGGGCACTATTTAGCGAATTTATGAAGACTGTTCCTGATCAACTGAAATTCGCGACATATGCACCGCCAAAATTTAATTATCAGCTAATTGCGAAAATTGTTTCAATGGAAACTAGCTACATTTTCAAACAGGTTGTAAAATTTTCTAGATAATGAAAAACCTTTTTTTAAATTATATAGAAAATTCAAATTTTGAAGAGATTTTCAATTATTACATATAATTTTGTGAACATTGGTAGATGAAAAACTTTCTGGTAAAGAAACCAAATAAATTTATAAAAGAGACGTTTAAAATCATGGGAATCAAATTACATACAAAAAATCCAAAAAATGCATAAGCGTTGCTGAAAAAATAACATGTCGAGTTTTTGTTCCACGCGGAAAAAAATCGCTACAGTAAAATTATTTGAAAATTTTCTTTGATTAATTTGATAGGAAATTCTAAAGAAAAAGCTATGTAATTTTATTGAAAACCAAATTATATATTATTCAAGAAAAAGCGTCACATCAAATAAATTTATGTATTTATTTCTCACATTTAGTAACATAAAATATATTTTTTATTATTACATGCCAAATCGAGAAAAAATACATACAGAAAATTATACATACCAAATCGAAAAAAAAAATTTCCCGCTATGAATACGTAATTTCATAACTTTAATAATTCGGAAACCAACAATAACGCTTTTTCAAATTCATGCTCGTGTCTTCGAAACCAAATATTTCAAAAAACTTTACACTTCAAATGTTTCATTTCCTACAGAGACTTCAAACACGATACGCAAACCGCAGTCGAATGATTCAAATATTTTTTAAAGGAACTCAATCCAAACAATATCTGAGAGTAGCTGTTTTTAATTGAGACAATATTTATTTTACTCGATGGCGAGATGTGTTTCGTTGATATTTTTTGGCATTCGAAACCTCGACGCCCGCCCCCTGTAATTTCCGTCAGGCAAAGAACGCTAGGACAGAAAGCCTTACTTTTTACTTTATCCGATAACGGACGCTAGAACTGGCTAAAGGTTAACCTCCTGGGCCACAGGATAATTTATAGACAGGGATTTTAATTAAATCTATCCTTATCGACTAAATCCATTCGGAAAATGTGGTTTTCTCAATGTCCTTTATGTAAGAAATCAGTTCCCTACGCCAACTGTATTTTTTTATACATATATATATATATATATACATATATATGTATATATATACATTTATATGTATGTATATATATATATATATACATATATATATATATATATATATACATACATTTATAACCTAGAATATTGATTATACTTCATGGTAAGAATTATATTAGTGAATATATTTGTCGTTAATTTAGTAGGAATTCATTTTATTATATTATATGACATATTAGCACTAATATTATTAAATTTTTCACGACTAAATAAAACTACGTGATGTAGTATTATTTCTACTTTATTTAAATTCTTTACCACCACCTAGGTTTGGTTGTGTGACAAGATCTTCAGGTGGACAATTTGTAAAGATCTTTACAATTTGCTCACTTTACCTAAATCAAGTAGAAATAGTACTACATCACGTAGTTTCATTTAGTCGTGAAAAATTTAATAATATTAGTGCTAATATGTTACAGAATAAGTATCACATGGTTTGTTCATAATAATACTTTTATTAATTAATTCAATACTTTTGTATACTAGTTTAACAAATCGCATTCAGAAGATTAGCTTTACTTATCTTACACACAAAATGTTGGTACTTTAATCACAGTCAGTGAATTAGCTTATTAATTATCTTTATTTTAATAAACAACGTAACGAACGTCAACGAACTTTGCAAAATTAGTACGACATAACCATGTGACATATGAATAAACTAAAAAATATAGAATAGAAATTAACAAAAGAGGAGAAAAATTCCTTTTTTCTTAAATTCCAAGAAACTATAACATTTTTAGTATACACATTATATTTATATATATATATATATATATATATATACACACAAACATGTGGCATTTGATAAAATACGCAATTGTAGTCATCGTACACTATTCATGTCAGAATAAACGTCCAAATGGTCAGCTTATGGCAGCGCATTCATTTAGCAGGCAGTCCTCCAATTTAAATGTTTTGGGAGTATGTGGTGGCTTCATAAGACTAAGTTTTGCCAAGTATAGTCTAAATTCCCTTAGCTGTGGATTTTTTTGCGAGTATGTGACATTGTTTAATGATCTCTAAATTGAAAACAAGCATTACAAACTATTAAATATACCATGTGTGAAATGAAACGAATAGTCCATTTGGCCTAGTACCTGCGTGACGGGATATAGTGATAACTGTTTTTCGGTCAGATCAACGCCACCCATAAATAATTTGTGATGTTTGATGACTTCCGGACGACTAATCATTTTATAATTTTTGTTGTTTTTGGACTATTGCTTACATTAATCTGAAAAAGAAGCGGCATAGTACATAAAAAAAGTTAACACTGACTTATTATCCAACAATAGTGTGATGGCAATTTCCTCAATCTCCTTGAGCCAACGCCCCGATATGATTCTAGCCTTCTTTTTAAATTCTTTTCCAACGGAAAATTTGCCAGTTTTTTAAATCCTATTTCATTGAATTATTCCCGTTCTATGAAAACTTTTTCGAGCAAAGTTTCTGCCAGTTTTATACTCGTAAAATAAAGGTCAAAGTAAAGATGATAACCCGGGGCAAGTGTTTTGCAAAGTTTAAAAATAGGCGATTCACCCAAAGTAAATTTTTGAGTTTTGAGCTATGAAAAATCCTTGATAAGAAATCCTATTATAAACAAGTCCACTTTTGGGTTGACAATAATATCTCCTTAGTGTAGCATTAAAAAGTGGAGCAATTTCCCAGATCTTATTTGTTTTGTCTTCTTAGGAAATTTCGCCATCAAAAGCAACTTTTAAAGATTACTGAATACTCAAAAATCGTTCTTGATCATGTTATCTTTTATATTTAGAAGCAGATTTCGTCAGCCTATCAGAAATAAATTCTGATAGGCTGACGAAATAAAAGAAAGGTTAATTATTTTATAAATATATTTGACGTTTATTATTTTTAAATAAACTTGTCTTAGAGATAAAATTCCTTATCTTTAAGACAAGTTTATTTAAAAATAATAAACATCAAATATATTTATAAAATAATTAACCTTTCTTAGATTTTGTCAGCCTATCAGAATTTATTCCATCCGTCAGGCTGGATAGAGGAGGTTTCCTCAAAAAAATTAAAGTTAATATTGCCAAATTAAAACCAAATATTATAAACCAAAAATTTTCAAGGATTACATAGAAGTACTGATAAAATGTTTTATTAATTTGCAATTAATGAGTGAAATTTGCTAACGTAATTTATTTGCTAATGTAATTTTAGTAAACTGTTACGTAAACTCGACCGCGTAATTTTAGTAACTTACGATTTCGTCCGTGTTTTTAAGAAATAACCGAATTGGAAATTCTGAAAATTATATAATTGTTATAGATTACCAATCGAAAGAAATAGTAGTAATCTACGCCTGTGTTTAAAAAAAACATTAATAACTTTAAATAATATATTGAAATTTGCAACCGATATTCCTGTAATTACTTAAAACTATGGATATATATATTAAAAGAATGGAACATCAATAGGTTTTGACTTACTCTGTGTTATGGGTTGGCAATAATTGAGTTTCGTTCGATCAATAAGGTTTTATTTTCACAAACCTAACTAACTACTTTGCTACTTGATAATGGAACTTATAATTTGATATACAGTGTACAAATTGTAAATTATAGTTAAATAGTAATCATTAAATATTACCATAAAAATCTATATGCTCCTTTTTAAACTACTATATTATCCTTTTTAAACTGCGCTAGACTGTGAAGTTGTCAATTCAAAAAAAATTTTTTTTAACAATTTATGTGCCTTTTCCAGTTAAAAATTTCAATGAAATTTTTTGATGTGACTAAAATATTAGGGTAATCTGCGATGCAGACATTCAATATGCGCACAGGTTATTATATAGAGAATGATTTAGAACAGGTATATTTTTAAGGAAAATAGTTTATGTAGAGATATATATATATACATATATATATACATACATATATATATATATATATATATATATATATATATATATATATATATATATATATATATATATATATATTGGAAGTTTAATCTGATTTCACCACATTTATCTCCGTTTACCAACATTAAATGTTTTTAAAGATTCAAATTCCAATAGCTTTCTCCAGTGACACTTTCAAGTTGAATACCTCTTCATTACAAAAGGTTTCAAGTATAAAATTTTGTTTCATTTAATATATAAAATTGAAATCTATCGTGAACGGCAGTATAGTTTTATGTTGAAATTTTGATGACTTTATGATAACAGAAATTACACAGGCTTTAATCAGGCAAAGTAATTATTTCCTGCTTTGGACTTGATTTCTGGAAAAATGAAATACATAAAACTCTCAAATAACAATAATGATACAAAAAAATAATCTTTTTAAATAAAATTCAAATAATTTATGAAAAACCCTATATAGTAGATCATAAATAACCATACATAACAAGATATAATCATTAGATCATTGATAACCAAATATTGGTTTTCAGAAATCCATAATTACATTATAAAATTTGTACAAGTTACCGGAAATTCGCTGACGTAAATTGATCGGAATAACAAGAATCATTTTTTTATGATTTAATTTGGGTTTCGCTATTTTTTCATTATTACACAGTCAAAATATTGCAACATTAAAATTTAATTCACTTTTACTCTAAACATCTAATTTAATTCACTTATACTACTAATCCATGAATATATCAATAGAAAAGAACAATTTTATTTTAATTATGTCAATTCAAAAATTTTAATTCAAAAGAAATACATATATAAACGCAATTTGATGAAACCGAATGTTTTAATACGTGGTTATAGAAACGTGTACTGAAAAAAATTTAGATCGTGTGTTTAGTCAAAAGTCAACTTTTCAATTGTTTTGCTAAGTAAATGTTAGCTTATTTTGGAAGTTTCTATGAAAACTTAGAAATTTACTATGAAAATTAATAGACATTTTAATCGTTATTAATTTATAAAAAAAATTGTTGTATAAATTTATTTTAGTTTATGTACAAACTAACTTATGGTTTAAGGACAAACTTTTATGTTAAACTAACTTCACTTAATTTTATATTGTGAGTAAATGTTCTGATAGTTTTTTTCGAATGCGAAATCCTCGATATTTTTTCTCGTAGATTATATGTAATCCTCGTATATATGCAATGCTATATTATTTTTGGTATTTACCTACTAAAACTATATAAATAAAAACAAATAAATTTATTTAATTTTCTGCTTACCTGTCAATATAATAAGATCTTAATTAATATAACCTGGTATTACACTTGTAACAATATAGTCGAAATATTTTATCATAATATCGTCGAAATACTTCACCTCAAGTGGAAAAGTGTGGATCGGATTATTGGTATTATGAAAAGGAATAAAATTTTTGCTGAAACGATAGTAAATAATATTCAACTTGCGTTCTGCATTTTCACCAAATCCGTGCTCTGTGCTTATTCTGGCGATATATTTTACTTTCATAAAAAGCTATTTAATTCGTAAAGTAAATTAAAAAACAAATGACGAACTGAATAGAAAATGCAGTTTTTTCTTTTTATGCATACTATGCAAAAATACGTACATACCTAAAAGAAAAGTATTAAAAGTTTTGTAGTTTTCTTGGTATTTCCATGCAAAGTCACAACTTTCAAAACGAAATTGAAATTGGAAAACTAAACGAATCCAAGTTAGCCCAACTTTTAATTCATAAAACTATCACGTATTTTACTGCTAGCCCTGCTAGCTTATAATTGGCTTATTTAACATGACACAATCACCTAATTTACGACTTGTCAGCTAAAAATATTCAACGCATAAACCGACCAAATTCGTTCCGCCATACGTACAAGACAAGTTTCCGCCCTTATCTACATCTTCTAAAATTTATTTGACTCAATTTAATAAAAATAATTAAATTTGAAACCTAATCTCATTAGAGGGGATATCCAATCAGAGGGCGACTGCATATTGCATGTCACTTCAAAACTGAATACTTTTGTAGATGGAGCAAAAAAAATGGAAAATGGTAGAAATTTGAAAATATAGATTTCAAAATAAAGACTACTCGTTGAATATATTTGGCGTTAAATAAAATTAAAATTCATTATTCATGTGATTGATATGTCATGTAGTATTATTTCTACTTTCTTTAAGTTCTTTACTACGACCTAGATTTCGATTACAACATCTTCAGCTGGGCTATTAACAAAGATAGACATTTAATTGCCAACAATAATTACTCAATCATCAAAAAGAAAATTGTTAATCGTCACGTTAAAATCAAAGTTGAAAAGTAATCAAGCATTTTAGATGAAATATTTTATATACAGGTGTAGTTAATGTATCAAAAGCAAAGTTTGTTAATAAAGTGCTTTTATGAGATTAATTTTTACTTGATTATTAATACAACGTATGTGACTTGTCACAGCGATATATTTCTTTACTAACTTTGTGTTTCCTTTAAACGTTTAGCATTTAACCTCGTTTCTTCCTTGTGATATACTGTTAGGAAATAATAATCGAGATAAGGGTGAAAATTTATATTTCGAATATATGTTTAGCGTGTGTGGCATATACTATCGACTACTTAACATTAATATTGCCGGAATTTTATGGTAAGAAATATTTGCAATTTTGTAATTAATTTTTTGTTAAAAAATTAACGTGTCAATAAATACATTTCCTTGCAATAATAATAGTGTTTGTGTCTAAGTGTTTTCCTTTTGTAATTAAATTTATGATATATTTATTAATTTAAAAAATTGCAGTGATAACTTTTGACATTTTCCTTCATATAGATAAAAATGATACAATTTCAGAATTTAATATAAAAAAGTATGTATAAATTTAAGAAAACGCACACGATGGATAAGAAGGAAAACATGATGGAAATTAATATTTATGTAATAAAACCAAGTTAATTTTCATTAAGAAAGGTAACAACCTTGTCTTGAAAGTCGGAATTATACTTTCTTTACGCATCAGTTAATTTAAATATTTGTAGGATAGGTAATTCAATAATCAATTATATAACAATAAATGTTGTTGATATATTATTGCTTTGAATCCATAGTCACAATATGTAAGCTAAAGGCAGCGAGGTTACATAAAATAAATAAGTTATACTCTTGTATAATGAGAAAAAAGTGACCTACATGGCTCTGCTACGTTGAACATTCAAATATGGGTAGAATAAAACTGATTAACGAAAGAGATATTAAGGAAAATAAACAAATATTTAAAAAAGTTAATCATAAATATAAAAAATCGGTCATTGCATTTACATATAAACTAGTACGTCACAGAAGTGTGGAGAATAGCATAGCAGTAAGAAAACCATGATCGTTGGATCTTTTGAAATGTAACAGAATGAATGCAGTTTAGTCTTGTAATTCTTCCTTGTATTACTTTCGTATAGCAGATGTGTAATTTGAAATGAATCAAAAATTAACATGGCACAAAAATTAATTATAACTGTAGTATCATTCCTAGACATTTATTGGGCTTAGCATTTAATTAAAAAACTTCCTTAAAAATCAAATTTTTAATTTTTATATAAAATGTTTGATGGAAATATAAAATTTTTATATTTCTATCAAAAAACAAAATATCGACTATAGACAACACAAATTTATTTCTACTAAGGACAGGTAAGTGACGATAAGACAATTACTTGCCTTTTAAAGATCCTTTTTAGATCGTAATGACGTCTTCATTAATTGTTTTTAAATGTTCTTTGCTGGAAATACTAAGGTTATACTTGCACTATTAGGGTACCATGCACTCAATTTTAATATTACGTGTGTATCTAACACCCGCTGGTATTAAAACATAGAATGATAGAAAAACAAAATAACATACGATTGTAATTGACGCATCCTTCTATAACAATCTAATTACATAATTTAGCGAACCACGAGCTTTCTATTAGATTTAAATGTTTATAATCGTTTTACTTTTATATGTGTTTTTATAATTATGAATTCAGCCATAGTTCAATTAAACTGCTTTCCATTGAAATTTTTCATCAGAGATTTAATCTTTTATTTGAAAAAAAAAACTTATAAATTTCTTTGTTATAATTATCCTGATAGAAATAACTTTTTGAAGTGGTATGATTTGAACAATAAACGTGTAAAATGAATTAATAAAGAATAACCTTTTCCATTCACTGTACTCATGTCTAGTTCATGAATAACTTATTAAATCAAGGTATATATTTTATTGCCTATAATTAAAAATTTAATTTCTCATAAATAAACAATTACCATTTTACTTAAGAATATTTTTTTTTTCACTCTATATTTGTGTTCCCATTTTAAGACTTCATGTTTACGTATTGATTATTTAAAGCAGTATCCAATTTAGATACTTTCAAAGTTCCATGCTGAAAAAGGAAACTTTTGTTATATAATAATGTATGGCATTTTGCAGGATATATGGTAATTAAGATGAAGATATCACTTAATGTCTAGCAAAAAAATAAGAAGACATCTCTCTTTAATAGACATATAAGAGGTTACAAAAAGTCAGTGGCATGATGGGACGGTCTTTCAAAATTATATTCCGGTTTATTTATATGATTTTCAAGGCTACTTTACGAAGTAATCATTTTTAAAATAAAATATAAGGATTTAGAACTATTTCATTAACTTCTATTAACAGAATCAAAAGATAGACAGCTACGGACTTTTAGACGTTACGTCAGTTGTTTTTGTGAGAAGTCATATCTGAAATTTATTACATACCCATCATACTTCTATTTTATTGCTGAATAATCTAGGGAGTTTCAGAGATTTACGATGTTAACAAAATACTCAACCCAGCGGTTTTGTTATGACTCCAATATTTTTCCGTGGCCACACTTAGTTATTTCAACTCAATTTTGTAATTCTTATTTCTAAATATTGTGTATCACAAGTTTTTAAAAAATCCGTCAATTTTGCTTTGGACATTTTTTTAAAATTTGTCTCCATTTGTCTAAAATTTGGTCCATGATTTTTAATATTTGGACAACGTATTTATATAAGCCACTTCGAATTATATTTGCAATTTTCTTTTAAGTGCCTTTTTTTAAATAATTACATCAATTATAAATCTATTACTGAGGAAAGTATATAATATTTATTTATCCGGAAAAAAACATTTAACGCCACGTATTTTCAATGCACTGTTTTAAAGTATTTTTTACATGTATATACTACACGCTTCAATATAAAACATGTGCGGTCACCCACATAATACATAATGCTTCAATATAAAACATGTGCGGTCACCCACATGTGTGAATAATAACATTATACCTTATAATCACCTCACTTCTTACGAAAATTTTAGCATAACTTCATTGCATGGAAAGGATTACTTTTAGTTTTCAATAATTTACCATTCAGTAGTATCTTTTCCTAAAAACAAGCTGCAATACATTAACATTTTCTTGTTAACATAGGTATATTGATGAACATAAACGCACTCTAAAAGCTTCATTATGTGAATCAAAAGATGGAAGCTTCTGCGCTGGGAGCGAAGGTTGATGGCAAACGATTGCGTAAATTAATTTTAATGTTAAATTTGTCTCCGCTTTACAATTCTGCTTTATGATTTATGTCATTATTGTCTTCAGGATCTGATCTGATTTTAATAGGGGATACGTTAATTAGAGTAGAATTGTTCTGGTTTTCTATCAGAATCAGCAGAACTTCCATAAACAAATTTAATAAGCGACTATAGTGACGTTTCCAAAGCTTGACTTCAACATAGTCTGCAGCAAATTGCACAGGTTTTACGATGGGTTGCCAGAAATAAAAGCTTTACCAAACCATGAAACTACGTAAAGTTGTCTATCCGGGGTTTATACTCAAGCATGACAGATACGATCTTTTGCATCTAGTATGATCGGAAAAATTGCTAGAAAAAGAAATTCGGTAGTAGAAATAATGCATGGTTACGCAACATCCAAGAATGGTCAGTAATAAGAGTGCTCTCAAATTTCAAGATCAAGGGTTGCGAATACTGTCTAATTTTAAGGTCAGGATGAAGTAAGCAGAGCTAAGTGCCAACCTTCACTAGTTGGAGAGACGCCATTGGTTGTAGATCATAGAGACTATACAAAGCATTGTAAAACAATACATACACTTTGGAAATATAAATAGATATTTGATTATTATTGTAAAACTTGTAACAGTTTTTTCGCCTGCTTTTCTATATGCCACCTTATAAATATATTTTATGAACAATCACCTAAATCTTTTCAAGTAGATGTAAGTGAATAAATCACGCTAACATGTTATATCCATATCAATGACAATGTTTAGTTTATTTTTCATTCCTTTTTTTATTGTATTTAACCTGTCATCTGACCTTTACACTTTAACATTATTGTCCCTTGAATTAAGTGCTGTACATCGTAATACATTTATGACAAGCTATATATTATTGATTCTGAAGAAAAAAGGAAGTTATTTCGACCACATACATTAAATTTTTTTTACAGTTTATTATTTCTTTGATACTAAATTAGTTTAAATTTTACTACAGCAGCATATAATGTCTGTTTTTGTTATTATTTTATTTTAACAGAAGCGCTTCATAAAATAAATCTTTATAATCTGTTATATATTAATACTATTATTAAAATGGAATAATAGATGATAGATATTTATATTATTTGTTATATTAAAGGTAATAAATAGGTAAATTTGGGCGACTTTAAGTTATAGTATAATAAAAAAAATATTTTTTTTTATTAATTAAAGGAAATATTAATGATTAACTTTTTTATTGGATCGTTAATTTAATACAACAACAAAATGTTTTTTACTATACCTATTAAGTAATTTTTAATAATTAATTGTACAATTATTATCGTAGAAAACAAAAAACAAACGTGTTCAAAACCGACTTTTGTACAATAAAGGTACGTTATTAATATCATGAGATAATTCAGAATGTCGTATTATCGATTATTTTGAATATCATGGAATATATGCACAGTAGTGCTACTAATCAACGCTATTAAAACTATCAAGCACCATAACAGTACGTACTGTAGTGGTTTGCTCAGGCTTAAATAAAGTCTACGCAGCTCAGACCTGAATTAGTTCCCGTTCCGTTTCTCGCTTTCCAAGAATTAATACTCCATTAACCTCTTACTAGCAGATTTTGTGTCGAGAAATTTTGGTACGCATTTATATATTATTGTTTTTATTATCCAATATTTATTAAAGTTATACACCAGCTAACGGAAGTTCAGTTAGACCTGCTCTTTCACATTTTCACATAACATATATTATTTCAGAAACAGAAGGAGTTTTTATTGTTCTTCTTGTTTATCAGCATCTGAGTCAACATTTTATTTAAGGAAAAGTAACTAAATTCTAACAACTCTTAAATTTAAGCCTACTTTTGTCGAGAAAAAAGTATAGTGCAAAATGCCTTGATTTTAATACACGTACTATATTACTATTCATTTTACTTCCTTAAAGGTTGAATAACTCCTTTCCTTTTAAGTTGAACCCAAAAATTAAGTGTATAACATCCAATTGCCTACTGAATACTTTTTCAAAAAGCACAAAGTTCATATTTATAGTCTTAAATACGTAAGGTGAGTATAATAAAATGGACACGATTTTTCACGCACTATATTTGTTTTGACATGTCATCATTTAAAAAGAGTTATAACCGTACTCTCATACCTTGTTCATATCCACATATTATTTATAAAAGTCTTTAGGAAGGTACTCCATACTGATATTTTTGGTAATGATACTCCCTACATATATTTAAAGGAATATTTTGTTTCTCGAAAATGTTTTTTAAATGTACTAAAAAAATAAATACAAATAAATGATTGAAACAAGTGAAGCGAGCCCGTATTCAGTGAATATTATTTTTATTGTTAAATTGATTCTTTGCTTACCTGCTATCTCCATCATCACATCCAGACTCCATTATCGCCTTCATCATTATCAACATCACCATGATCATCATCAGTGTAAACAAGCCATGTTTGAAACCCATGCCAAGTTTGAAGTCTCTAACCGATCAGGACGTGGGGAAAATATCAGCTAAAACATTTGGATAGAGAGAGCATAAAGCCAGTTAAAAAACAGCATTAAAACGTAAAGTATATATATATATATATATATATATATATATATATATATATATATACACATACATACATACATATATGTGTATGTGTGTGTGCGCGCGCGTGCACGCGCGTGCATAAAAAGTTTATATAGGAAATTTGAAAAAATTATATTTAGACTCTAAAACTTCTATTTATACTCTTACAAAATCTTAAAATGAAGCAGATTTAAAATTTTTTTTAAAATAATTAAACGAAAGTTGTTCAACAAAAACGGTATAAAATTTAAAGCAAAAATGATCGCTCTATACCTGGGAAATGCCAGAAAGGCAGCTTTTAAACCCAAGAACTTCTGAGACTTTTCTGAAAATAATAATATGTACGAGTGTACATTTGTTTACGAACAAAACGACGTTATCATTTTAGAACTTAGGAGCAGTATGCTAGAGAAATAATTAAAATGATATATCATCTTCTAAGTTACATGATACAATGAATGACAATAAACAATATCATGCTCATCTAATTTTATGAGAACATTTATATAATTATTTTGTGATCTCGCTATTTATATATTTAGTGGTTATGAGTTCATTTACTTTCGTTTTGTTTGATTTAAAAATGTACAATAAATTCTACTTAATTATTCATCTATTTATATACTGCATTAATGGGAATAATATTTAATTCTGTCTTATTATGTACGTAAAACTGAATATACATGTATATATATATATATACATATATATATATACAGATATATATATATATATATACACACATATATGTGTGTGTGTGTGTGTATGTGGGTGGGTGGGTACGTGTGTGCGTGTGTGTTCGTGTGGATATGTATATGTGAAAATGTCTATGTAAGTAGAGACGAACCGCCGCTCATGATGACCATTCGGCGACCATTTTGATCATGTTTTGGAGCGTGCGGATCGTATTATGTTAGATAAGTATTTTGTTATTTTCCATTTTACTTGCTTCTTTGGTTAAATCCATAGTTAAATAGTTAGTTCATCTCTGATAAGTTAAATTGTTTAAAATTTATTAAATGAGACTGACATTCTTTGTGTTTAATTTTTTTAAATCAATTCCACTTTGTCGATAACATTATAATTGGAATGAATAAATTTTTCGTCCACCAGAGGAATATAGACTTCAGTTGTATGTTTTGTGTAGTATTTTTGTGTGGAACCTGATGACCTGAAACTCTGTGCACAAATCTGGTAGTGGAGTATGTGGTAGTGAGAGCTCAACACGGCAATGAGTTAACCGCCCTGTGTTTAGTAATGAGTCTCGTTATCTTTTCGAGTTAATTAACGTACAGTAATCGGGAAAAAGTGTATCGAGGCATCGTTCTCGTAGTAATGATAGGACGTCGTATCGTTCATGAAATCAATTGCGTGTGATATATGTGGCGGTGTGATCATTCGCATGATCGCTCTCACCGCGATAGGGTCTCACGGTCCAGCGGAATGAAGAATTGTGCCGACCTGTCAATAGTACCTGCGTTAAATTATATTACACGGATATTATTTATTGTTTCGATACCTCCCAATCCCTTTGAGCCTCAAAACTCTGTTATTATTTACGTTGTTACAGACACTACTACCCCCACTGGTATTTGTGAAAGTATGTATAACGTGGCGTGTTCACATATTTTAGAAGAATGCACACCGGAACATTGAGGAAATACTCAGGTGGGTATGTTTTAACTACCTACACTTTTGCCATGCAAATGAATAATTAAAAAAAAACTTAACTCTTAATTATTTTGTGCCAAAATTTAACCTCTCTAATCGTGATATAAACACGTGGTGAGAGGAAGTTGATCGCGCCAAGGATATGAATGTCTGGGACGATCACCAGAGTTTGTTGCATTGATTCGTGCCTCGGAGCGATGCTGGGGTTAAGCTGGGTAAGTGGGTCACAAGTAATCGCATTTGGTCAGACTTTAAACTTCAGTTCAAGCCTTTGTGTCTTCAAATATAAAACTATGTCAATATACTATCTCATACTATATAAACTATATCCGACAAGTACCTCCCGTATGCAGAACACGCGTATAATACCCTAGTACGATTACCAATAGTCAAAGGACTTAGTGACGAGTTGATGACTCTGATAGATATACGTGGATTTAAGATTCCTTAAGGAGTAGCAGTGCCAACTTAAATCCAGAAAATTTTGTCTCATTCCTTTATATCTAAACTAAACTTAATCGGTGTAGGCAGGAAGGTTGCCTTTCAACGCTCGAAAAGCGTACTTTTTCGTCCATTTCCAACCAACTGGAACCAAAGTGTTTTTTTTATGGTAAGGGGGAACACTCTGGCAAGGACTGCCGATTAAAGCCTAAATCTGATATACAAATAAGCTCAACTAGGAGGGACAATATCTCTGGTATACTTTGCGAGAAGCCCTGAAGAGCAAAAGACAGCTGCTTTGCTATAAATAGCTCCCAACCGCGAAATAAGCCCTACGATCCTAACCTAAACCGAAAGGTAAGTCAAATCCAATAAAAAAGTGAACCTTTGTGACGATGTTGTTTCAGTAAAGTGTACAATTGAAGTTATAGTTGCTGCAATAGGTGGAATGCCTATGGATATCCTTATTGATAGTGGTGCACTTAATAGATCTTTGATCTCCTTCAGTGTATCAAAACACCTTCCATATCAACCAAAATCTTCTTGTATTTTAATGGGTATAAGTGACAAAGAGATAATAATCGAATTTTGTTGCTATTTTAGAGCTTAGCAAAATCTCAAGTGAGACAGACTTAATTGTAGTATGCTCCTCGTGTATGCATGCATCAATTATTATAGGAACCGATGGAATAAGCTGTGGTGTCATTTTATATATATATATATATATATATATATATATGTATATATATATAAACATATATCTATATATATATATATATATATATATATATATATATATATATATATATATATATACATACAAAAACAGGCATTATCAATCACAGAACTCGTTAACGTTAATACTGCTCAGTTGAAAAACGAAGTGAAATTGATACCCTTCTTCAAAAAGAATATCGTGAAACTTTACTGAGGGCCATAAGCAAATTCTTGGAATATTTCATCTCGAGCACACCTATCACTACTATTACTAATTTTAAGATGGAAATAAAACTTGTTAGCTCAACGCCAGACATATATCATCCATACAAACCCTTATGCAATTAATAACTTCGGATCAACGGCATAATAAATGACCTTTTACTCAAGGGTATTACTAAAGAGTCAGGGTCCGCCTGGACGTTGACTCCAGGTCATTTAACCAATTTACTGTAAAGGATCATTACCCGGTAGCATTAATAGACGACCATATAAACTGCCTCGGAAATGACAATTAGTTCACCAGCTTATGCAACACTTGGCAACAAATTGGCGAACTTCCTCCAAATACCTAAATATTAATGAGCTTTCAATTCATCTGACGGGGTTTGTCTTACCGGAGTGTCATTAAGAGTTTGTAAATGTGCATTACCGAATCACCGGTAGCGTATTAGTGCATCATAAATTAGACATTGCAAAGCTTTGTGGAGGCCGAACAGATTTTGAACCACTTTTGTGAAATGCTGACTTTGAATTTCTCAATCTGCGGGGGTATTTCCTTATTGCGAGAAGTGATAAATACGCGTACAACAGCCGGGTTCTCTACTAACCTATTAAACTACTCATTTCTATCAACAGAGGTGGAATTTATTCATCGCGTCGTGAGCCAACATCTCATTAAGACAAGTCCGCTTAAGGTAAAAGTCTTTATATATTCACCGCTTCTTCAGAATTCAAAATAAGTGCCTCAATATTTAGGGCTAGCGGATTATTTTCGATGATACTTTAAAACCTATGATAGTTGAACTGCTTGTGTCACCCGACTAATTAAGAAGGGAGACGAGTTTCGTTGGAGTGCTGAGCAAGGAAAAGTACGAGTAGAACTCAAATAGGAACTAACTGGCAAACCGTTCCTAGCCATTTTTGACCACCCGACATTTTATAGATACATACAGACTCTGGTACTTATGGGGAGTACTATACTCAGACAAACCAACAGTGACGGCAAGAAACGTGTAATTGCTTACTTAAGCAAGATGATGAAGACAAGTACCATTGCTACGAGTTAGCAAGCCATTATAGAGAGGGCACCACAGCACTCCCGTCACTATCACATAGGATTGGAATTTCAAGTGATAATTCACCCTAACGCACTGGAAGCTAATAGGCATAAGAAAGATCTACGCCCACATGTGGCGTATTTACATCCAAGATTTCAATTTATTATCAAAATACTTAAAAGGAGTCAGATATGTTAATGATACCACACGCTGATTACTTAATCTTCAATCCCGCGATTTTTATTGCAAGTCAAATCTCATTACCAAGCAACTGAGCACACATAGCATAATCAGCAGATAATAGGACGCTAAACTTGCTGTGAGTGTCGGAATTCATCGCTTCGCATTATTCAGAAGAACACCCTCTATTACATATATACTCCTATCTGTGTAGAATCGGGACTCTTATATTATATACCTAAAATACACATATTAAAATACCAGCTTGTTAATATTGTATTTCACGATGAACATGGAAATATGAAAGATAACATTTTTAATTAACAATTAAATTTTTCTGCTATCTGGGACTTCATTACTTTGATTGTAAATACGTTTCTCACTATAATAGTCTGTATTTTTCAAAAATGGGTATCCAAAGGCCCCATTAAAACATCACATCTCGGGAATAACGCGTTAATCCGTTTCATGGAATTCGCATGGATGTATTAGACGTGATCATTCCTATATCCAACGGATACAAATTCATTCTTACGATAGAAGGTGTATCTTCAAAATTCTGCCTGCTATATGCAGTCTTTCACCAAAATGTAGGCAAATGGAAACAACACTTCCAGCAAGTTATTTCGTTATTTAGGGCCCCAAAGTTAATAGTCACCGAGAGGAGTCATATGTACGAATCTAGCAACTTTGTCCCCTGTGTAATGTAACAGGAGCATGACATGCATTACATTAATGAGGAAATGCATCATGCCAATGATCAGGATGAAAGATATATACTATACCCAATCATATATGTATAATTATCGAGGTAAACTATACAATTTTTTTATTGTAGTAGACATTATCGAAATTGAAATTGGTCATTCAAAATGTGACCATTGAAATGTCAAGTCCTGTTAAAGAAGCTTGGTACGAGATATGTCAGAGCCAATCCCGCAATCTCAGGAAAAAGAACCAGCAGCATAAGGGTACCTATATCAATTGGCACAGACGTCCGCCACGCTAATACCATCTTAATGACCTTATGTTCGTCACCAAATCTTACAGTTCACAGGAAAGTCTGCTTTGATTTCTGTCTGTTTAAATTCTGCTTTGTTAGTCCCACACAAGATTGTACAAGTTCTGCTTAAAGGGCGATTCAAGCTTAAGCTGCTGAACGGTGGCAATTGTAAGTCATCCTCTGTACTTGTATGTCATCCTCAGGCCATCCTCAGTACCTGGTGCCTTGGCGAGGCGGGTGATGCCCAAACTCGTGCTCTGTTTTCTTTCAAAAGCGTATGTTCGCCTAAACTACCAGCAAGTGTTCGCTCAAACAATCATGTGTTTGCCTAAAATATGAGCGTGTATTCGTCTAAAAGTGTATGCTCACTAAAATCATAACCATGTGCTCTTTGAACGTGTTTTGTCTGCACATGAATAAAATAAAGATAGGACATTGCTATTCTATGTTTACGTGTCATTAAACTTCTTAAGGAATTAAGAATGATCAAATGAATGTTGAATTAAATAACTTGGTCATCATTTTGGTTGTAACTATTGTTACTTATTTAAAGTAATGAAAATGGTGATTTAAAAAAACCTATTCTATTGAAAGATTTAACAGCGCAGCCAATTGTACGCCCAAGCGGCATAAGGAACAACAATGGTGTAGCCTTACTATGTCACTACTGGGTGCAGAGGAATCTTCTCTGTATTAAGAAAACCGCCCCTCACCTCGTAACTACGTTCGCCTATTGCTACACTCGTATAAGAACAGTCGAATCGCCGCTCGGGTGACAATTTTGATCGGACTTTATAGCGTGAGGATTCTCTAGCGTGAGATGCAGTATTTTGCTATTTTCGAATTTAATTTCTTATTTGGTTAAATCCATAGTACAATTGTCCCTGTTTTGAAAGTTAAATTGTTCAAAATTCAATTAAATATTTGTTTAACAAATGTGATGATCCTTACGTATAATACATAACCTGACTTGATCTAATCTATCCTAACCTAACATAATCTAATCCAACCTAACCTAGCTACCCAACTAAAGTATACAATTAATGTATATAAGTACTTTAATGTACATAATTGATACATATGATGGATTTATTGGCATTAGGACAATCTCTAAAACCAGCCATAACACTAGTCCAGTCCCTCTCGAGAATCGAACCTTGGCCCCAGTAGTGCGCCGCGATGTCAAAGATGGTTTACCTTGTAATCGACCCAACACGCCACGGCGATGAGAATTTAATGTAAATGTAATTGAAAATGCATCTAAAAAGATGTTTAGCGCAAATTTTAAATATGTAATACATTATTAAAGAGGATTGAATATCTACAAATTTTGATTAAACTGGTAACTTTGTTACAGATGGAATCAATAAAAATATTAGTAGTCAACTAAAACATTGGATCAGATTAAAGAAAGCCAGAAAGTTATAGTTAAACCTATCCAAACTGCCTGCTTTGTGTGTATTATTATTATATATCCATATTTTTCTAAAATATTTCGAAATACTAAAAGTATTTGGAGAAAATATTGGTGACAAAATTTAAATATTCGTTAGCCAAATCTCAAATATTTCTTCTTAACAGAGCCATAAATCATATGTTAATGCTGACAAGTTACCCTCGACTTTGCAGGGATAAAACTAAACATTAAAAACAACAAATTTATTTAGCAAGATGTACATGTGCTCTTAAATAACAAATAAGATTTTAGAAAATATTAGTTATCAGTAAGTCTTTTCAATCATTGGATATTATTACGAAGGTAACTATTTAAATGTCACTCTCCTGAGAAACTATCTGCTCCTTTTTCAAGAATACATCTTTTATGATGGTATATGATGGTATATGGTATATATATTTGTGTGTATATATATATATATATATATATATATATATATATATATATAATTAAATAACAATTTTTCAAACCTAAGTATGATTTTGTTCCTAACTATGCATAAACCTGGTTCTGATTTTAATTATTATATTGCAATACCAACATTATAATAACTTTATAATTTTATGTTGACGCAAATTTACGATTAAAGCATTTAAAATTCGTGATTTCTGAATTTTAAATATTAATCCAATGAACACTTTACATGAAACAATATAGTTTTCTGAAACCAACTCTTTTAACCTTAAGAATTTATAAAAAAAACAAAACGGCGTACAAATTCAGTAAGACAATTCAATGTATGCTTAGATACGATGAAATATATATAGACAAAAGCATAAAACCGCTCACTGACTAACTCGTCACGAAATCTCCTTAGCCTGCAGACTTGAAATTTGGCACGTATGTTTCTTTTGGCATTTAGGTGCTCTTTAAGGAAAGATTTTTTTTAAATTTAACCCTTGAAGAACTCAAAATTGAGATGAAATTCTGTATGTGAATTACGAAATAATAAAAGTCTGTGAGAAAACTAATTGTTTCTGTAGACTCCCAGATATAAACAAATAAATAAACAAATATCGATCTCGGCATTCTTGGAAACTATAATTAATTATTATACAAAAAATGGATAATAAAAACGGCGATATAGTCGATTTTTTCACAAAGTAAAACCGATATGGATAGCTAGTGAATATATAAATTATTTTTATGGACAGTGCGACTATTTTTATATATTGCATCAAAATTTCAAAATTTGAAGCAGCATTTTGGACAAATAATGAAATTGTGTCAATTGTAAATCATCTAACTTATGCAGTTCAATATATTGCACATCAATTAAAATATATTGCACATCAATTAAGATAAATCTCAAGCTTAATTAATTTTGCATGCTTACATAATTTTTTTTTCTTCTGGCTATTCACATATTTAGGCATTATGAACATTTTTTTTTCTTCTTCTTTTATTAAGGTATTTATTTATACTTTCATTAAATTTATTACTAATCAATTTAGTTGCACTTTCATTAAGTTTTAGACTCTGTAACTCTATATACACTGACAAATCCCAGGAGAAATTTGTCTACAAACGTAATGAACGTATTGGGCATATTCCTTAAGATGTATGCAACATGCTGGTCGATCTTCGTAGACAGTTTTTTGTTTGTATTTGAGTCTTATTACTTTTCAGTAAATACAGTAAAACAGCAAATGGGTGGTGAGTCTTTGAGGGTGAAATAAATTGCATGCGTTTTGAAAGGAATTTACCTTTCCAAGTAGGTTACGTTAATAAAAAGACATCGCAATTAATTCACTTCTCCTATATCACAATATTATTCAAATATAATATCATACATTTACCAAAGACTTTAAGAATTTTGTTTACTACTCTTATATCTGTCGCCATATTTTTATTAATACAGCTACTATAAATAATAAAAATAGAATGTTATTTGTAGTTTTATTATTCCTACTAATTGCGACAATAAAATGACGAATGGGACAAAAAAAACAGAACTATCCTAGTTTTGTTTTTTTTGTCCCATTTCATTTTTGTCCAGATTAATGTATTAGGTACGAAGAGACATGTTAAAGAATAAAAACGCTAGGTCATTTTTTTATTTATTCGTGCGCGAGTCGTTTGATATTATTTGGTTCTGCAGTACATTATGTGCGAGTACGAGTCCGAGTCACATTTGGCCATTTTTTATATGGGAGAATTTATTACAAATAAATAACAAAAGAAAAGTAAAACGCTTGACATAATCAACCCTTGAATATTGCTTCTACCTATAATAAATAATATTATGGAATCGATTTCTATAGTTATTTTTCACACCGATTTATTACATATCGATTAACTTGTGACGTTATTATTAAGGTACTAGAACGTTACATTTTTATTTGGCATTGAGATACATGTTAAGAAAGTTGTTTATTTTGTACATATTTATTCGCAAATTGTCAAGTAAATTTACAGTACACTTTGCTTAAGCTTCACAATCTACCCATTTATATTCGAGTGAAGTTGGAAGTAGAACCCAAGTCTTGAGCTAAAAAGCGTTATGTCCATTCTCTAGATATACCCGATATGGAGATTAATATAAATGTAAATTTAATATGTTTTGAAACCAAGAAGGTAATCCTGCTAGAATTCTGAGAAGACCGTATACAAGCTAACGTTAAAGATACAAGTTGTGGGTATAAGAATCAATTTTGCGTATTCCTGACGATTAGAAAAGTTTCAATAAACTGAGTGGGAGGAATATGATTAGAATTTTTTCCAGTAATTAACGCATATATGCCATATGGTGCCATATAGATCAACGTGCACCAGCTAACAAATAATGAAAAGCTGAATAATATATATACGCGTATTTGTGATAAAATACAAAGCACTGTTTTGAGACCTAATTGATTTCGTTGCCAATATTCCTCAAAAGTTCTGTCTCTCTCTCTCTCTCTCTCTTTCTCTCTTTAATACAACCTGTTGGATTCAGAAACACTATATTTAAGCACAACAGACAAAACGTATTCGCTTCTTCGCGTGATTGAAGCCCCTAGGCAAAGCTGGCACAAAGTGATGTGTTAAATATTTGTGGTAATAAATTAAATGACTTATAGTATTTAGTATTTAACTCTTATTTATGACGACATAGATATAGTGCAATAGAAGTTCATGTAACATTCTAGAATTAAAAATATTTAAAATGTTCATCCTTCTCTAAATAATGCCATAAAAATTATTAAGCTGAGTTTCATTAAACCGTTGACAATTAACTAATTTAAATACTAAATGTTTTGCTTTATAACAAATTTCTGTTATGAATTAACTATACTTCCTTAAATATTAATACCTAAAATTTAAATAAAAACAGTTATATTAATATCTATCGCATATAATAGCGTTAATATGCTAAATAAATTTAAACAGGAATTTCCTTTTGCACCAACATAACTACATTATTTTACCAACATATTTTACCAGTATATATTTGTACCAACATAGCGTTAAGTTTCAGAATGCGAATTATTTACAGGCTACTTGAAGGACTGAATTTCAGGGAGGGCAAGCGGCCATAATACAGTGAAAAAAAATGGGACTACCAATACCCCTGTGCCACAAGTGACCATCACTTTCACACTGTAATAAAATTTAATTACAACATATACTAATAGTTTTTAATCCGTAAGGAAAAATGTTATAAAATTATTAAAAATGTTATTTATTTGGTGATGGTTACAATATAAGTAGCAACATTAGGAAAAATCAATTAAAAAATAGAAGACAAAAGGCAATTTATTAGATAATTGGACGAGATTAAAAAATTAGATGAATTTAAATTTCTGAAATAATTAATATATAAAAATAATAGGAAACTTAGTTCATATTTAGTTAGGAAAATGCTTTGTTTTATTAAAAAAAATTATAGGAGAAATCAAAATGAACGCGTCATAACATTTATTTTACTTCTTAAATTTCATTTAAATTTTTAGTTATTTCATTTAAAAAAATATAAAAACATATATATAAGTAAATTCCTAGACAAATTTGAGAAAAAATTATATAACCCTTAGTTTCAATGAAAATAAACTTGTTAATATACGGCTTGAAATCGAATACGTAATCAAATGTGTAGTTGTATAAGCTAACAGATTTAATAGATTAAGAAAAATATCCATTCCTTTCAGAACCAACTCTCAAAATTTCGTTGTAATAAATTTCATAACCTCGCACTTTAATTTTACTTTGAAAACGCATACACTGTTAACAACACATTTGTTGATACCGAGTTACCTTTCATTAACATTTATTTTCGTAAGTGAAAAGAGACTACCAAAAACATTTATTTTCGTAGGTGAAAAGAGACTAGCCAAAGTACATAAATTGTCGAATCAGGTGTTACAAGAATAAGAATAGCATTCTTATAAAAGGGAAGTTGCAAGAAAAAACCCCTAAAACTTTTTTTCAAATCGTCAATTAAATAAAAGGGGAAAATGTTTATTTTCCTGGAAAAGTTAGTTCATATTTTGTAATAGATTCTAAATATTATATCTACAAAACTCTTTATGATGAAACAATATTTAAATTGTATACCGTTGTATCCTCAGTAAACAGACTTAATATAATAATCTGTGAAATTCGCAGCCGCGACAGGGTCGCCAAAGAAGCCACGTAAAATTATAATAAAGCTAAGGAGATATTTATGTTGACAATATGCAAAAGGGTGCTAATGTCAGTTAATTGTTAATAAAATAATGAAATAAAATTAGACAATAACTGCGTCAAAAAACCGATCAATATTATATATTTATGTAATCATTTCGAGAAACTTATTATGTACCATGTTTTTATTGTTATTATTTTTATTTCTTTTAAATAAATCTTTACATGCAAAAAATGTAATGCATATGCGTTTATGAAGATAGTTTTTTGTTTCGTTATAAAGTTACCAATTACATTTTATTGTTTGTTCTTTATTAATTGTCAATCGCTATATTTCCTTCTTGTATAAATCCAAAAAAAACCTTTTAAACATTTATTTAGTTAATATCAGACAAATTTCCGCAGCTTTTCTTTTATGATTGACTCAATCCATAGTTAAGTATTATTTCTGCTATTGAATATATTTGGCGTTAATTTTGTAGAAATGCATTATTCACAATTAAATGAAACTACGTGATGTAGTATTTTTCTACTTTCTTTAAGTTCTATACCACGATCTAGGTTTCGTTGTATTACAACATCTTCAGGTGAACAAAGATTTCTAATCATCTTTGCTAATAGCCCACCTGAAAATGTTGTAATACAACGAAACCTAGGTCGTGGTAAAGAACTTAAAGAAAGTAGAAAAATACTACATCACGTAGTTTCATTTAATTGTGGCTGATTTCTGGTATTACGACAACGACTTGAACCTGCCAACCATATTTTTTAATTTCGATATGTACTTACGTGGCAATACGTGGTCCAACCTTGATCATTTCTTTTCTTTTTTTTTTGTATTGAAAGGAGAACAAAATATTAGGACAGACCCTTGGCAGAAAATGACACGAGTCGAACGTATTACTTGACCGATTAACGAAGAGTTATAATTAAGCTATTATTTAACCCAGTGAGAAAAATCCACTATCGGTTACGAAAACTTCAGATTCGTTATATTTTTCATGTAAGGCACAATTAAAAACAATGAACAATTTGCAACGTTTTCGTCCAAGAGCAACTGCCTATGTTTTATTATGTTGATTGCTTGAACATCAATTTAGATTATATTAGTATTACATGAGTATTAGAGGAATAGAGCAGATTAGTTGTAATATATATGACTTGTATTATATTTTATGTTTTGTATATATTTTATGAAATGTTAAAATGATCTGCCACGAAATAATATATTTTTTGTACTCCAGCATTATACGTGATCTGTAGGCATTACGTTGCGCGCCAGACGAACCCTTTTCTGTGTCTCGTCTTTCCTTCTTGTATTATTAATGACAAAGCTAATGTCAATCTATCTTCAGAGGGTACATAAATCAGGTCAAGGATCTTTCGTTCTAAGATAAGATAATACTAGGGGTTCCTGTGCAAAATTTTGTCTAATAAACGACATAACGTAAAAAATAATATATTATATAAAGTCTTAATTTTAAATGACGATATTCATTTTAAATCTTGTCTCTACCTTTAAAATAAAGTCAGAAATAAAAATGATCCATTTTTTCTTTAATACTAAGCAGTTTTTTTTTATTTATTACTACGACAAATTTATAAAGACAAATCATTGTTTTGTTTTTTATTTTCACTAACCCGGTTCAAAAGTTCTTTGTAAATAATATAATTTATCAGTACTATAAATGTTATATTGAATTATGGTAATTTTGTCTATATCTGCCCTTTCAGTGATTTTAATAACTGTTGTATTATTCCCATGATGGAACGGAGGAGGTATATGCGTTTAAGGTGAAAGGTTATTTGTTCGTGTATGCAATACAATGTACCCATTTGTCTCCAAAACGATATGACCGATTTAGATATGGTTTTCTTTAAAATATATGTGATTTATTGTCAATGGTTTTTAGATAGTTGTTACGGTAATTACTCATCAGATATCGCCTCAATAAACTTTTTGTTGCAAACAAATATTCCCATTTGTCTCCTAAATGGTTTATTCCATTTAAATACGGTTTTTTACAAAATATTTGGGACTTTTGGTAATAGTTCTCTCGTAGGTGTTTTGGTGATTACGTACCAGGGGGCGCGATAAACATTTTGTTGCAAATGGATGTTCCCATTTATCTCCAAATGGTTTGACCCGTATGGACACGATTTTCTTTAAAATATTCGGTTCTCAAAGGTGTTATGGCGTTAGCTCACTAGGGGCGTTGCAAATATGTTGATTTAGATAAAGAGTTTGTGATTTAAGGGTGAAGGTTACTGGTCGTTACGTCGTAAGGGGGTGCTGAATTATACATTTTTGATCGATCTAAATTAATTACTTTGTGGCGTTTCTTCGGTTTCGTCGACATGTAATCGACGTAACATCTCGCGCTCTAATTCTTTCAATGCTATGCTATTATATGGATAGTTGAAGAGTTTTCTTTGGTATAGATCACTTACTACTACGCCGTCTAAAGATCGTACTCTACTAAAAGCCACATAGGCTTGTCCTTTGCTACAAAAGTTTAGTTATTAAGACTAATAATAAAAACAAAATTAAAATTTTGATTAAGTACACGACAGTGGTAAACGTTTTAATCGAAAAAGTATAAAACAAAAAACAAAATTAAAAATGTTGAAAAAACCTACACCGTATGTAGCCGTTGTAATATAAAAACAATTAAATCATTTTTTGAACCCCCCACCCCCGACTAAAAGAAAGTAAGAATACATTAATATAATTAGAAATCCCGACGGGTTGTCTTTGCCATTTTCTTTCTCAATATAATTTACATTAAACTGAAAAATAAATTTTTGCGTCGCCAACAAAATAAAAAAAAATTAAACGATATTATGGGAATCGGAATTGTATCAAGAGCCCGTAAATTTTCAAAGATTCAGTAATTAATTAGTTTCATTTAAAAGGTGTTAGACCATATTTATCATTGCGTTTAGACACATTTTAGATTACATGAAGACATCATTATTAATTATTCTATGAAGGAGCATATGAAAAATAATAGGCACACTCACACTTTTTCTTTTAATTAGATTATTTTTCGGCCCAAAGAAACAATAATCTCTTTCTTTTCACAAAAATAAATTCCGGTAAAGAAGTTCCATTAGTTATTTATGGATTTTTTTTAATGACAAACGGTTAATTATTAGGGAAGTCTTAATACAACAGGGAAACTTTATAAATAATAATATTTACTTATATACATACACACAAGCACATATAGGTATATATATATATATATATATATATATATATATATATATATATGTATATATATATACATATATATATATGTATATATATAAATACACGTTACACTAAATTTATCTTAAATATGCACCTTCATTACACACCACTTGTTGCCATCTAGTTGGCAGTAACAATACGCCTTTCTTGTAAAATTTCGGTGACATTCAAAAAACTGTGCTAGATCGTTTTAGAGATCTTCTTTAACGTCGATCTTGTATACAGCCCTAATTAAAGAGTAATGAAAGGGCGTAATGTCGGGCGAATATGGCGGATGAGTAAGTAGGACCCAGGGGAGCTCCTCTAATTTATCACGAGTATGTTTTGCAACATGTGGTCTAGCATTATCATATAGAA
Source organism: Druceiella hillmani (assembly GCA_039881145.1). Classification (NCBI taxonomy): domain Eukaryota; kingdom Metazoa; phylum Arthropoda; class Insecta; order Lepidoptera; family Hepialidae; genus Druceiella; species Druceiella hillmani. The sequence goes on from JAYKKI010000114.1 coordinate 3,946,608, forward strand.
AATAAACTCGATCCTGCTAACTATTCAATTTGTTAGCTAATCCTTCCAATTGTTCACAGTAAATGTCTGCATTAATTTTAAATCTTACCAGCACAGGTATATATACTGAAACTCCTGTTCCTCCGACAGCCATCCGGCCATGACGTTTGCGTGTATGGTTGACGTATGTAACCGGCTTCTCATTGTCAGTTACGAACTGATTCAGTCAGTCGAAGTTTCGGTTCAATGTCAATAACTGTTGACAAGTATCAACTCTGCACCGAAGGTGATATGATGATAACCATTGTGGTATCCACACACTATATTTTGAAACTTTTTCCAATTCGTGCAAATGTGATTCTATGGTACCATGACTGCAGTGTATCTATCTGCCAATTGACGAGTCGTCAGTTGAGGATCCTCCTAAATTAGGCATCATAATCGTTGAATGTCCAATTCAACAGGACGTCCGGTACAAGGTTCGTCCTCAAGATAGCAATCTTTATTCCTGAAATTTCTAAACCAAATCTTTACCGTCGCGTAAGATACCGTGGACTCGCCCATTGTATGACATATATTATTTGTGGCAGTCTTTGTGTCGTGACTCAGATGAAATTCGTAAACAGGAGAATCCGAATTTGATATAGATTTAAATCCATTATCTTTTAGGTAATTCACTTAAAGCTTTGACGCTGGCTCTTGTCAATTGACTACACTTTGACCTATGTGTACCCTACAATAAAACCTTATAGAATTTTTGAGAATATTTCTAGAAGAGTCCGAAATTGTGGTTAAAAATTTACTAGCCAATCAAATATGTGCAGATGCAAGTTTTAAGCTCTCAATCGACGTGTGGTACACACGTCGATTAGATATGGAAAAACATGTTACATAAATTTGAAATTCTGTAATTGCCTCTGAAGTACACGACATTTAAAATGAGTAAGGTCTGTCTTTAGAAGATTTACTCAAAACCTCGTAGAGGTTATGTTTAAATCTCCGCGGAAGTTAATAGTTGGCATTTCACAGAAGAAGAAGTACGCGTTTTAAATTTTCATATCATATATTTAATAAAATAAAGTATATAGAACGGCTAACAGTTTACGTTGACAAGTTCATTGATTATCGCATCCAGGACACTGAGTAAACTTTAAATGTATCATAGGTGTCTCTCATAAAAATAATGAAGAAATCGTCTTAGTATACGGATAATTTGAGTGATATTATATTTATATAAACAAAATTTCTAAACAATGTTTACCTCCTAAACTTTGGAATCGTGTGTGGTATTCTGTTAAAAGCAATATTTACAAATAAAAATTAATTCCATTGTCTCGGCTAGTGATTAAAATACAATATTTTTTGATCATGTATATTTATTTGGAAAGATACCTAATAACAAAAATAGAGGTTAAAAACTTCTAGTAAATATGTAAGATACTCGCCTTATGTTAATTTCATGTTCTATATAGAGGAAACAGAGTCTTTATACGAAAATAATTTCACAAGGCACGTGACTCGAGGAAGTTTTAAAGTAAATCTCCCGGATATTCTTTTGAATCATTGCGCAGTCGGTGCTTTACCTGAGTTGGAACAAGATTGAAATATAATCCGACTGTATTCGGTACCTCTCACTGTTCAATGCGTTTAGAAGATGAAATATTGACTCATGTTCAAATGATAAAAAAGAGAAGCTGTCATAAATTTCCTTTGACGAATACACTGCTTATGAACTGATTCCAATTTTTTTTTGTAATTTTTTGTGTGCGAATAATCTTAGAGCTTACTTTTACAAAAATTGACAAGAAAATTTCGAGTACGATTCGTGAATATTAATAGACTTTCTCTATCATTATGCTACCTTGTAGATTGTTAGTAAAATCAATAAATCTTGTATATTTTAAGTTTTATTTTTAAGCTCACTTGAAAACATATGTATGTGTTCATCTACGCCTACAATTTTTCCAAAACCACACGCATAAAAGCATAACTGAGCATATGTAAGTCAAATTAGTTTACTGAAGATAAAATAAAAATTTTCAAAATTAAGTTTAATATTTTGGGAAAAATGTCAATATTTATTTTTTATTGGTATAAGATTATGGTAAAGAAATTTTCTACGAATCTACATATAAAATAAAACTATGATAACAAAAACCGGCTTACTTCAAGTATCGGTTTGCGCTACGAGGCTTTCGTATCGGCATTATAAAAAAACCATATGCACTTAGATACAACACATATATATTTCATCAATTGTTTAGGTTTTCAGTTGAAAAGTGATATCAATAATTTATATAAGTTAATAACAAGTACCAAGTAATATTGTTTGAATTAATTGCAACTTGCAACCGACTGCAGTTGAAAATAATTCTACGTTCTTGCTTGAATGCAGGTTGTTTTCAATGTAGACCAGGGATTCTAGATTGTATATACCTAGGTTTGTCAAAAGAGACCGAATAAAAGTAAGGGAGGAAAGGTCGACGACTTCTAAAAATATGCAATGTTAAAGGACACACGACAGAATTTGCCAGTTGTGAATAAAATCGGCGCAACAACCTTTCGTCTTATAAAAAGGCTTTGCGCAGATAATAAATCTAAGCGATAAGTAAAAAACGCTAATAAAAATTTAAAAGGAATCACTGCTAAATATATCGCGGAATCAAAGGTATTTATTAATACCGAGAATTAAGAACAATCTATATGAACACGTAATTTAATAAAGTTATGACGGATACCAATATGCTATAAAGGACACTGTGACGATTCGATGAACATATTGCATAGCAATCGTCATAACGTAATAATCTTCTTTATAGCCGTTATTAAATTGGAAAATTATTTTTGTCTAATAAAATTTAGCTTATGCCATTTTATTGAACTAAACTAAAAACTGCTTAAATTTCATAATTGTTTTTTCGCAACAATTTTAATTTCGTCATATTCGTGCGTTCTTCATTTTATTCCCATAGCTTCTACAGCTGTACACCTGTGCGCATAAAATTACACAAGCAAGTGCTTTAGCTTGGGATTTTAGTTTAATAAAAGAGCAAATAATTTTTTTTAGCAAAGTATTTTTTTTAAACTGAATGGTAAATAATGTTTTATGTTAAGTCAGAAAGAAAGTAATTGTTTAAAAGGAATTGTCATTTTACAGCACATTAAAATTAAATTCATCCTCTTTTACCACTTTTCCTCAATGTTCACTTATTGGTTTATTTAACAACTTCAATGTGAAGTTCGTTTCCCGGACTTATTGCTACAGGAGAAATATTGTCCGGCAAAACATAATACTGAATTTTGAAACGTATATGATTTAGTAGACTGCAAAATGTCGCAATATAAAATATAATAAGTAAGTGACAGACAACTTTTAAAATATACAAGACATTAGAATACAAAATTCATAGAAGAATGGAAGGAAAACTGAGCAGAAGGAAAGTTAGGCTTGGTTACTTGAAGACATTTATCGAGCACAGTTTCGCGGTGGCAGGATCTAGTTGATTCCAAAATTTTGCTATTTGGACCCTAAAAGATTTTTCGTAAGTGGCTCAATTCGACTGTATTTTTTAGTCTTGCAGCTAATAATTTGGCTTATTCCTTTATTATATTTAAAAATTATAATTCCAGTTTTGTGTACGAGCATTTATAACTCCTTAACGAAAACAACACATGAGGCGTGTTGGAGTTTCGATAATAAGCGTGTAACGGTAATCTAATAACAACATTTCAAAACTGAAAGATCTAACAATGAAAGTAAAAAAATATAAAAATGATTTGTGTACTAGGCCATAGGAATTACTAGCTAAAATTAATGTTCGGTTAAATTTCACAGCCTTGCTAATGCTCTTTCCTCCTGTCGTCAATTCAATAATTAATTGTTACCAAATCAGACAAAACAATCTCAATTATTTTGCATATCCTTGGGCAACGTATATCTGTATTCTAGCAAAACCGGATGATGGAAAAGAAGATGATAACAGAAACTCTTTAGTGATGAGGAGTAAATCAACGAGTTCGCACTACTGGTATTTATCTCACTAATGTGACGTAAGCAAGAAAATAACAAAATAAATAGGTAGATAAATATGTACATGTATAAATAAAATCCAGAAAAAACTGATCTACTAATAGGTAGATAAATAAGGATTTACAAGTATACACAAAAGTATGAACCTAACAGAATATTAGGAGATATGTAAATACTTCAATATATATAATAAATGATGGGGCAATTAGGACATTGGTAAACAAATAACCAGTACAGGTACACAGACGCATGAAGTACTGACCGTATTGAAGCCAAAATAGGGAATGTGATTTCTACGTCTGTATATATACTTACATATGCAGTTGCATATGTATAAGCATCTATGTTTATTTTCTAGGCACCGATTTTTAAATTCTCTAACAGTATCACTATTTCCAATATTTACATAAGTTTGGAAATATATTACACTGCAAAAGTTCCAACTGTTTTATATATATATATATATATATATATATATATATATATAATAAGTATATAAATCAGTATTTCATTATTTTTATTTATTACAAAACAAAACATTCCCTAAATACATATTCATTGCAAGACGTAGTCTTGAAGAATTATTTAGGGATATCAGACGGATCGAGAGAGAGATCACTACCTTTAAATAATTACTCAAGAAAGTGCGACTATAAATTAAAAATATTTAATATTGTAATATGGTCTATATTGCAATAAACTTCATTCAGCCGAAAATAATATTTTTAGGGATTATTTTTATTTCTAATAAAGACGATTTAACGTCTCAATACCTAATAATAAAATGAAATTCAGAAAAATTTCATCGCCTAACTGAATTTACTCAGAAATTATTGTAAATATTCAACAATCTATTAGCAAGCTTTGAGTTACCATTAGATATTGGAAGTCCTATATGAGTTTAAATAAAAGTGGTATGTAAATTTCTTGAAAACTTTAAACAGTTTCATGTTTATTTTTTCAACAAATTTATTTGTTTTGTAAAGTTTTGCACTTACCTTATTTTATTTGTATCGTTTCATTTGTGGTAGATCATAAAAAGTATTATTACTTATATGACTAAACTCTTTCAAATTTTAAAATAATAGAGGAATTTAAAAATCTTATTATATTTGTAGCATATAACTTTCTATGTTATAATCTACCAAGATAACTAAGTGAGGTATTTAAAATATTTCATGCTTGGCTGACATAAAAAATATTCATTTTAAGACTTTCATTATTGTCACCTACATGCAAAAGATAATCTTTATCATCCACTTAGTTAAAATATTTATCCATTTAATAAAGGCATTCAATAAAATTTTCAAAGCTTGCTTTTTCCTCTATTTACCTAAGTTTAAGTCATTTCCGGAAAATTTTATTTATTTTCCATGATACCTGTGACACAAATATTAATCAATTTTATCTTAAAGATATGTTGTTAATTAGAATTGTATACCAGTAATAAAGTTAGAAAAATATCGATAATCGAACACAAATAAAATTCCACAAGTTTGCCGTTTGATAATAACTAGTGGAGGCATCGCTTCAATTATTATCACTTATCAATCATTAACGTATATCGAAGTACGATGCTTCAATATATATTCCATTATTATAGTTTTTCTTCAATATATTTTTATGGTAAAAAAACGAGTAGATCAGAATAGTAATACTCATAATCAGTAAATGCACGGGTAGTTTTCTGTATTTGGTCACGTACGTTGTCCTCAACTAAGTCGTAATTTATATGATACATAAAAAATTAAATTTAATGCTTTTTAAATGTTAAATACATTATTTTATGGTTCACTGCATTATTTTAGGGAATATCTTTTTTTATTTTTGTTTTTAAGATTATCTGTGATTTTAATGACACTTTGTTTTAAACAGGAACAAACGGGATCTTAGTTTAATTATTTGCTCAGTGGGTAGATGAGTATCCGCTAAGGCAAGATAGATTATTTCTGAATGCATATTTTATTATAGATATGCTAAAAATATTTCTAAGTAAGTTGGGAACAACTTTAGAGGTCATCGTAAAACTAAATATTTTAGACGATATGTTTTGCAAGGCAGAAGGTAAATTACATATTAACAGTAAAGTCTCTATTTTAGGTTATCTATTTTAGTATAGTACAAATATTGACATCCCCGAAACTTGACAAGTATAATAGTTTCAAAATTTAACTTGGAATATTCAATTAAATGTATTATTCTCACGTCAGAAACAGTAAAGTGAAATCCAGTGTTTAACGCTTGGCAATACGGTTTTACGGTAGAACCGCTTGGTTAATATTTAAGATACATTAAAGCTCACAGAACTGAACAAGTGGTAGCTAAGATCTTTTCTTCTTTCTATTCTGAGCGACAAGTATTAACTCTATTGCACGTATAGAATGAAAACTTTAGGCCAAATTTTACTTTAAATTATTCAGACGTGGAATTGAATAAATGAAACGGAGCTCGTGCGGTTTTCCTTAGAATGAATATCTGCTCAAGTATTATATAACATTAATATGGTATGTAATTGCTTTTCTCCTACAAATTTTCTTAGGCTTATGTATTATACAGATCAAATAACCCAATTTTCAAATTAAATGGTAAATGAATACGAAAGACGTGATTGAATGTAGTAAATACCATGCATTAGCAGAATAATTTAATCTGCTATATAAAATCAAGCAATGAAGTATAAGGGAAATAGAAATAAACCCAAAATAATGAATTTAATATTTCACCTAAAATGGAATAAATAGAAAACTGGATTTCGGATCGCCAGCATTCTCGTATTAAATTAAGTATTCTCAAACTAGTAAATATTTCGATAAAGACAACGCGCAAAAATTTCATGCTTTGTAGGACAACTTCAGAAGCTTGAACGTTATCATCTTAGATGATAGCCATAATTCTACTTTATTCTAGTATATACCGCAATAACTGACAAACGCCGTGCTGTTCAGAAATTTTATTTTTGCTAACTAGGTTTTTCTCGTAATTTTTATTATCCACATATTATATATATATATATATATATATATATATATATATATATATATATATATATAGCTTTCCCTTTGGATATACAGTATGTATTTCATTAAAGAATCACTAAATAGCGCCACTTAAACCACTAGACACTTAAAACTTGAAAATAAAGCGAAAGTTATATTTTATTAACTTAAATATGACAATGATAATAATTAGTGTATTAACGATATTTTTTTAAATATATATCCGCTTAATTCGACACATTTGTGTCCTATCATCATTATTCATTTCCTTAATACTCTATTGTGCGATGTTTCGTGCCATGTTTGAAATTAATTTTGTGTAATTATCGTTTACACGTGATAATTTAAATTATTTTGTTTTAGAATGTATTTTTGCACTTATCCTTACTTTATCTCAATTTTGTGCTAGAGGCTTCGTCAGAATTACATCCTAAGGACTTCTCTATTTTCATAATTTCATTTGGCCTACGTTAGAATCATATTCAAATATTCACTCGACCTGAAAACGACATATTCTCTAATTCTACTCAATTGGGAACATATTACCTATATTTAACAAAATTAACTAATACGCATTACACAATAACACAACTCAATCTCATTTCGCAAACGATAATTATCTCATCAAAAAATTTCGACGTTCTGTATGGTTGTAGATATTTGTGAGCAATGCCGTAAACAAGGCAAGCAATGCAGAAATTTTACCATTAAAAAGCAAATAATAATTTATCTGAATGATAAATGCAAAAATATCATATTAATATTTATTTTGATAAAAATTTATGAGACTATTTTTTCTCATCTGAAATATTTGGGAGAATTATTTATTTTAAAGTTTTCAAACAGCAAGAATTTTTATTTACGAATTTTATACAAACCTTAACCTTGAAATGAAATTGGCCTTGAAATTGAATTGTGTTCTCTTTTACCCCTTTTTAAACTTCTCTTTTAAAACTGAAAAGGATTGTTAGAAGAGTCAAATTCACATGAAGGGTATTTATGCAACATTGCCACATTGTTTACGTTTATCGTATTAAAAATTATGAACTGATGGACTCCCATGTAAATGATTTACGACAATTTTTATAATTTTAGAAAGAAGTGATATAATTAAAAGAAAACACGTGTATTGCAATCTACCCACAATGCCCTATTATGGATTGAAATGTTGTTAATTAGTGATGGATGAGATGATACTTCACATAATTATGTACATCATTTCTAAAAATGTTGAAATAAATTTCGAATTAAGAAGAAAATATCAACCAAAATATAATGTTGCCTGAAAATGGAAAACAAATATTTTTCCCAGTACGTCCATTCGAAGCAAAGTTTAAAAAAAATTCCTATACGGAACATCAGCTTCTTTACACTGGACGAATTTTCAATACATTGCATCCCCTCCCTGAATTATAAATGTCTTAAATAGTGTTTCCGCTTGTTATTATACAAGCGAATGATATAAGGAGAGATATTAAATGTATATTTATTATTTTTCGTTTATTTGACAGTTTTAATGTGTTCGTATATATATATATATATATATATATATATACATATATAAAATGAAATTTTAACAATGTATAAATATGTATATATATATATATATATACATATATACATATTTATACATTGTTAAAATTTCATTTTATGCGGCAATTCCTGAAAGTTTGAGAATATCAGTTAAATTTGAGAAATTTTGTGATTATGCGAAGCTCTGCTAATAAATTTTAAATAATTGATATGATCGTTAAATTTTCAGTAGAATTACCATTACTATCAGTTTTCAAATTTATATAAGAGGTAATAATAAAATCTAGTTTTATCGAAAACAAAATAAAAATTACTCACGAATTCTTTGGATCTCTCACACCAAGTAAATAAATAAAATTTGCTTTGAAATCAATTGCTTCATGCTTCATGTATAGCTCATATGAAGATTTATAATTTCATTACCATAAGCGACTAGAGTATTGTCATACAATGTCAAACATTTGATAAAAGTTTGTGTTTTTAGTGCTAATAATGGCAATATTTATAACTTAAGATATCGTTTTAAATTATCTTTTAGTAGAATTTATGCCAAAAAATTTTAAAAGGTAATGTTTTTTTGAAAAAAACCCGTTTACATAGTTATTTTTGATAACTTTGCATAGCGATTAATTACAATTTATTAAAAAAAAAGATTAATTTCAAATGCATCTCTTTCGCTGCCACTGTGACATTACTAGGTCTTTTATAAATTAAGGATAGTTACCATCTCATATACGTGTAAAATTTCTTCAAAGTCAGAATTTCTTTTATAGGTTATTTTTAAAGGACTATCATTATTTTAATTTCAGCCTAGTTAGATACGTATAATAACGTGTGCCTAATCACCTTTACTGAATCTTCCGGGAACGCTTTTCATATTTTTTATTTTTAAATGTTGCTACGTATGGTTTGAAAGTCATAAACCTAGCAGTGAGACAAAAAGGTTTTAATGTTGTCCATATTTTCTCGATATTGGCTATTGATGAAATAGGACTTCATTTCTTACTTTTAGTAATGGAATATCAAACACCGTATACCAAAGAGTAACTTGAGAAGCTGTCTCTTATACTATTGTGCCAGCAATTAAATAGTGGCTATTACACGTTAAAGAGTCAGACCAGATCTGGCCGACTAGTTAATTTTCATACGAAAAAATTAAAAACGCTAATTAGAGAAAAACCCGAATGCCGACACGAGCTTTCTCTACTCGGCTTGTTTACTCTCGCGGCACAAAAAAAACATTTACACGAGTTTGGAAAAGTCTACTAATATAGCGTTTGGATACTACATGAGTTGAATCAGAATAAGTTTACGGGAGTTTTAACTTAATGATATCATGATAGGGCGGGTTTGAATCTAAATAATAAGAAAAAATAATTTTTATTAGATTTTCTATATCCATTTCCATCTTAAAATATGATGCGAGAAAATGAACAAAATTTCACATTTACGTAGAGTTGAAGAGTAAGAGATTTGAAGAGTAAAATAATTTTCAAGTGTCATATGACAGGATTACTAAAATATACTTGGAAAGGAAATAATCTAATTTCGGTGACTTGACCAGTCTTCCGTATGGTTACTTTTATAAAAAAACATAAATATCTATCAGTTCTGTAGCCAAAAAGAGATTTTTAACGACTTTCCACAATTTAATTAGATAAAAATTATTGAATCCTTAGTCATTACTCAAATTGTTTGGTCCTTATTTCTCTAATTATTATTATTACTTTTTCAATTTTTAATCACAGTATAAAGACATTTTGAGTATTTGCAGAAAATGACATGAGAAATAAAGAAATACTTCACGAAATTTTTTATGTCCCTTCTTGAATGGTATATTAAAATCTAAATTAAAGCTAAAATTAAGATGGCGCATTTATACGGGTTCCTTACTGCAGCAGAGTATGCCATCAAAGGTTGTTTCTTAAGATATTCCTGGATGAGGAATCGAGACAAATAGCCACCATTACTATTAATGCCATCTTAAAGAGAAAAAAAGGAAATGCAGTGACGGAATGCATCTTATGTAGCCGCTATCATATACTATATATATTGGGTTGGCTAAAAAGTAATGAGCGTTTTTTTTTCACAAAATATGAGAACGTTCTAGAAGTTTCCACGATGGAACATATTTAAAGGACACGGCAAGTTTTCACTGATTCAGTAGTAACTAAGACGCTACGCTATTATCAGACATAAAAAATGGACGAAATTATGACGTATATGAGGCACTGTCTACTCTACGAGTAACAATCTAGTCACTCTGCTGCCGAAGCTACGCGTGACATATGAAAACGCGTTAGCCATTGAAGCAATATCTGTAGCTACTGCAAAACGATGGTTCCACCAGTATTGCAGCGGCGATTATTCCCTGAGTAATCAACGATGCTCTGTTCCACCAAAGGAAGTGAATAGCGACAGACAGAAGATAGCCGATTAACGACACGCTGGCTAGCAACTGGGCTCGGGTGCTCCCGCGGAACTATGGAGAATCATTTACATCGCTTGGAAAAAGCTGCAAATACGTTGCGTGTGCACCACATGAACTTGCTCGGACTAGTCGCAGCCGTAGCCCGGTCCTCATATAGACAAACAAACCTGCCTTAAAGTTTAGATTTTGATGGGACAGAGATTCTCCATGATTGAACCGCTATATTATCCAGAATTTGCACCCACTGACTATTGTTTGTTTAGATTGCTCAGCAATGCGTGAAGCGAAAAAACATTGATGATGAAGACCACCTACAATAGTTTTATCGTTCGAAACCACCTGAATTTTTCGAATTTTTTTACATGCTATCCACTTCCTTCCAGTGCGTTGGAAACATGTAATACAAATTGGTGGTGTTTATTATATCGACGATTAATTAATTTTAAATTGGGAGAATAAAAAAAATATAACATTTATGACCATTCATTTCTTATTAGCCAACCATGCAAGAAGAGGCAACATAACCATAACCAAAATTATTGAACACTTAACTTCACCTTCTTAATTAGAACTGATCCGACAGATAAAAATATTTGTGCTTGTTACATCGTATATCTTATTCTAAATATATAAAATAAATATTAATTTCAGTGTTTTTTACTAGTATTTTACACTCCATGTGTTTAACATATCACTGAAAACCTTTTACCATAATTGTAACCAAAGATTTCTAACCAGTTTTATTCAATTTTAAGCTTCACACAAGCATTTCACATTCACAACCAGCTGGAAGAATATGCCACTAACTTTAACTAGCTTAAACTGTGCACGTACATTTAACATTTCACATTTACAATGGCGCAAAGGATATGCAACTAACTTTTCTTAAGTTTAAACTTTCTACATGCATTTACATTTTACATTTTGTATTTTAACTTTACTTAAGACGAAGCTTCACATATAGATTTTACATTTCACATTATATTTTATCTTTTACATTATCTAAAAAAATTTCATATAAGGCTTTACAATTTACATTTTTTATTTTACATTTTATATTTTACCTTTTACATTATCTAAGCTTTAGCTTCAGACATGAATTTTTAAACTTTACATATTTTATTTGAAATTTTATACTTTACATTTTGTTTTATATGCATGTCTGTATATTAATTAATTGTACTTTCGTAATTCAATTCCATAATGGTTTCATATAGTTTCCCAGTTATAAATTTTTGTACCTAATCTTTGTTATCGATATTTAAATGCACAGTCTTTGTTTAGCTGTGACATTTCATTTTAATGTCGTTATATATTTTTTTATGGCAAACAATTTTCTTATAATAAAAAATAGCAAATTAAGCAGGAAGGGGATGGATACGCGAAAAAAATTGTATGATATTCTCACGATATATTTTAAAGACGTATACATCCATACTTCACATAAAAAGGTATACGAATAAAAAAATCACCCACTCTTTATACACAGATGATACCTCGTCAAAAACCCTTTTCTCAAAAGATTTTATTTTCATATAAATTACCATAATTCCCAAATATTAAAAATATGTATAACCATGCATAACTACAACTTTATAGCAGTAATAGTATGTGTAAAACTGCTGTGACATAATACGGGCATAGCGAAATTGCAAGGGTTTCACCATGTCCATTTGGCTTTAAAGCCATATGGAAAACAAGCTCTAAAAAATATTTTTCTCTATACCTCTATAAACTTTCCCCTCTTCCTTTATTTACTTTCCGTACTATACTTATAAACTTTCCGTACTGTACTTTAGTTACTGAGCCACAATTCCTTACAACTTTTAATAATTTCAGAATTTAATGTGAAATTGTTTATGACTTAAATGACGAAAAAACACCGTATTCATCCATAGGTGTAACATTTTCAAAAAACACCATGTTCATCCATAGGTGTATTATTTCAGTACGTTATTTTCAAAGCTATCGTGATATTTGTCTCAGTTTCTACAATAATAATATAAATTCCAGCAAAATTTAACTTTTTCAATATTTAACGTCATATTGCTAATGACTTAAATGACGAGTAGTTAATATACGCGAACCATATATATTTTTTTGCCATTTAATTTACAGTAATCTATCGCCATTGTGAGACGTTAAGCTATATGGTATGACTTTAAATATTGGCGTGCTTATGTTATCTAACACTATTCTCTTTTAATGCATTTTGGATATTTTTTGTTTCAATCTGCGATTTTAATTATGGTAGGTCATCAGCGAATTTGCCAAAATATTTGAGTGTAATAATATTCTCTCTTGTACCATTTTGGTACGTTTATTTAATTTTTCCCTTACTGTATGTAATTTTAAGTCTTTAAGGAGTTGCTCATTGGTCACAAACCATGGGGCGTCTCTAATAATCCGAAGTATATGATTTTGAATCCTTTGCAGGATTACTATGTTTAAGTGGGACGTAATTCCCCATAGCTTAAAACCTTCAGTTCAGGTTTCAGGATAGCCTTGTACAGGAGCAGTTTGCTTTCTAATGACAATTAGGACTTTCTTTCTAATGACACTTGGGATCTTGTGACTTTCTGTCAGTAAGGCAGTAATATTTCCTTAATTGTAAGCACAATTGTTTGCGGTTCGAAAATATGTGTTCTCGCCAGGTTTATCTAGATATATGCCCAGATATTGCATGTGATTTGCCTGTGGTATTTACACTTGGTTAAGATAGACCGGGGGATAACTCCCTCTTCTTAGAGTGAACGTCACATTTACGGACTTTGTTTCATTTAGACAGACAGCCACTTCATCTAGGTTGTTTTGAAGCCCCTTCTAGCTCGCTTTAGCTGATAACGATAGCAGTGTCATCGGCAAATGTTCCAATGACAACTGATGTGTTACTGGACAAATTATATCCGAGTTGTAAATTAGATAGAGTCTAGGACCATTTACGCTTCCTTAAGGGACCCCAGTCGCAATTGGGCAAAGATTAATTGTAGCTTTACCGTTTTGGACCAAGTGGCGATTTGTCAAAAAGGTTTTAATCATAGCATATGAGTTATTGTCTGATTTTGTACAGAAGACCCTCAGGCCATTGTCAAACGCTTCCGATATGTCAAGGAATTGGCCGCACAGTACTTATTTGTTTCTAATGAGTGCACTATTTCAATAGAAAGTTTGCGAGATAGTTCGATAGTGGCGTGTTTATGGCGAAATCCAAACTAATGGTCTGAAAATAGATGCTTTTCATTAATTACAAGTATTCGTGTTATTATTAGTGATTCGTATACCTTGAAAGGATTGGTAGTAGGTTAATTTGCCTATAAAACTTGAGATCATCCATCACTTTGTATGGTTTCGGAATCATAATTACCTGTGACACTTTCCATTAAGGTGGGAAGTATTTCAGCATAGTCATCGAATTGCAGATTGATGTCAGGAAGATAATTCTATAATGAGGCAATTTCAGTAGAAAGCGACTTGTGATGAAATCGTATCCTGGTGCTTTTTCAGGTTTAATTTTTTTGATAGGCCATAGAATTTGTGTAGCATCTTTGAGAAATTCGTGCATTTCCTATTCGTGGCCAAGTGTGCTTTCACTCGGGTGGGGTTTAAATACTGATGACAGGTGTTCGGAGAATGTTTCGGCCACTTCAAGATCTGTTCGAGCAGATATTTATCTTTCTATTCTTACGAATGTAAGCGTGAAGAAGTAGTCACATGCTGTTCAAATTTTTTCGTAGTCTTCCATAGAGAATTGTTTGAAGATGAAGTGGCATCCAGTCTAGCCAGGTAAGATTGAAAGTTAGTGTTGCGGTCTTCAGGGAGTAGTACTTTAAATTGTCTAGCGATGTGGTCCAGACATGTCTTCACTTGCAGTTATTTTGTGTTCTGCCACCTCTTTCGGATTTTTCTCTTCACAAACACTAATTCCGACAGATGATTAGCCACAGGGTAAGCACTTACTTTGAGATTGTGTAAAGGGGTAGAATTTCCTGTATAAAAAACCGTATATTACACCGCCTAGTAAAAAATTCAACCTCATCTGTGATATCTGTCTATGTTTTTAGACTTATTGATTGCTCAAATACTGCATCGAAAATTGATCTCAAGTAGTTTTTCTTTTTATTATACAGGATATATTTTCGTTCTTTTTCCGCAAGCTTGGCCAAATGGTACAAGATGATAAGAGAGTAATCAGATGAAAGATCCAAGCAAATTTCACAAAATAAGTAGCTTTTATTGATTCCTTTAAATATGAAGAAGTCAATGATGTCAGGTATGTTGTTCGAATTTCTAGGCCAGTGTGTAGATTAACCTGTGAAGAGAACATTCATAGTATTCACTTGAATACATTTTAGAAGCTCACATCCTCGAGATAGGATCAATCTAGAGCCCCAGAACGTATGCTCAGCATTGAAGTCTCCAACAGTTAAAAATCGGCGACCTAGACAATTGAAGTAGTTTTCGGTGTCTGCTTGTTTAATACTATATCTTGGTAGATAGCAGAGTGCTACTATAATTATTTCCCTGAAACATTAACGCCTGTACATGTAGGTATTCTTAGTTGAAAGGCGCAAACTGATGGTGTTTAATATTACACTTAATTAATATCTCTGAAACTCCGTGGTTTTGTCCCTTCGGGGTCTATTTTCTGATGTAAACCATATATGAACATAGATATTTTAAAACTTTGTATTTAAATTAATATAACTATTAAAAGATCAAAACCAGAAGTAATATTTTAAAAAATTTCTTAAGCGTAGAGCTAGGAAGGGTTGAAATTATCTAGATGTAATTAATTTTATTCTTATACATTTAGCTTTGACACAGAAAAAACAAAACAAATATGTAATAATTTTTTGTAGACAAAAACTTTAAATCTAAATTTTCTCAAAAGCCGATATTGGATTTTTACGTGTTCTTCAGTCAGCAAACAAGGTATAATATATGGCAGACAAGGGTTTATTAAACCGTCTTGTAATGCCAAGAACGTCTGCAGCGCTAGACTGATTCCCTTTGTGATTTTCGTCAGCCGAAAAATATTCTCAACGCAAAATGTATCCTCGTATACGCTTAAATCATAAAAAATGGATTATGCCGTCTCTCTGGCATAGCCGGTATTTTATTATTACATCGTCACTGTGGTAAACCTAACGGGAATATGGCATTTTCGTTATATTATAAAGAATACCAAAGCGGCTATAAATTTTTAGATTTTCCGGTAATACAACCAAAAAAGAAAAGAGATATGTAAATGATAAATATATTCTTATTACAAAATGTTTTCTACCCTTTTATGAATCCACAAAACTAGTGGTAAAACGAAACATGATCCACATAAATTTACAAAACTATTTGGAAGGAAGCTATTTTCGTAATTACCTACTACAAAATTTATACGATTACTTGTAAGTACATTTATTTTCCTAATTTATTTATACGATATTCAGTTAAATCGATAGGAGGGAATAATCGCTGTAATTTGTTGAATATTTTGAAAAAAAATATCTAGCATTTGTGTCAAAAAATGAGATGTTAAAAACCTGTTCAAAAATAGCATACTTAATGCTTTTTCAATGATACCATGAGAAAGTTATTATCCAAATATCAATATATAATTTGAAACTAAAAAAAATTGGTTTTATCGTTTTGTATTTAACTACGTCTTCTTGTAAACTTTCATCACAATGTCTTAAATTAAAAGAATAATTCACAGTTAAATGAAACTACGTGATGTAGTATTATTTCTACTCTCTTTAAATTCCTTATCACGATCTAGGTTTTGTTGTATTACAACATCTTCAGGTGGGCTATTAGCAAATATAAATTTCTGCAAAATTAATGGTAAATATATTCAATATTTGAAAGAATTATAATTATATTGGGACGTAGTATGACCAGAAGGACTGGACAATATTCTAATAATCCTTCTTTTCCAGAACCATAAAAGCAAAGAAAAAATGTATCCAAAAATATTTATTTAGAGCCTATAGCTATATACCTTTGTATAGAATTAGGACTGAAGGCGTAAGGGTGAAATTTATTTATAGAAATATCTGACGACATAAATATTATTTAGTTCATGCACAGATAGAAGCACAGCAAAAATTATATGCATAAAAAAGAATTTATGAAGGAATTTGTTAATTTTATTGAATGTGTGGTGGAATGTAGGAAATGATTTGGTACATAATTTAAATACGACCACTGCCACTCACTCCTCGAATCGTTTGGCGGAGAACTCAATATTGGTGAATATTCACGTTCTTCTTTGTAACACCATCTAATTCAGTTACTTTTTGATAGGATTAAATTCAGTTAAAATAAAATGTTTGTAATTTTGTTTGTTTACCTCTGAAAAGGATAATTATTTAACCGTGTACTGACTTAAAATTCTTTTCTTTTAAAATAAACTATCTTTAAACTATCTTTGGGCTATAATTCATGGAGATATTACGACAAAGGTTATTACAATTCATATTTAATTATTTTTATTCAGACTGCCACTTAACAAAGTATTTGAGAGTCGATGATGAATAATTATTTTAGTTTTATGTATATCTTGCATATATCGATATATATTCTTGAATCTGAAGTTCACTTATATTTTATACAAAAATAACCAAAATCATTTAAATAAACAGTTCCTTGCACCGTTTGAAGATGACCTAAAATAAAAGTTTGATCAATATTCTTTCACAGCCCAGCAGCTACGTAGATAGCCAACAATTATTTAAAGAAGGCTTACAAGAAACATCCAAGAGGAATTATGATACAAGCATTTTAATCATTATTTTGTAAGAGATCACCTTACGAACTTTACAGTTTGAAAAATGTGTGATAAATATTTGTAAGAAGTATTTTTTGATTTTTTTTAGAAAGATTTGAAAAAGAAAACAGATTTCTTTTGAACCTTTGTATGAAGAATTATATAATAATCAATATATAATTTATCAAAAATGAACTAATTTAAGTTTTTTGCTAGAACTGCATATTTTTGTTTCCAAAAACAATGAAATATATTCAATTTCATAATTTTAAGTATTAGTGAAGATTTATCTTGAAATTTCATTTAAGTCATTTTTGTTAGTTTGGGCAATTACATTTTTAACCATTATTTTATTAATTTGTAATTTATTGAAAGAAAGGGGAGAAATTTTTTTACAGCTATATAATTAATCATATTTTAATAATTTTCACATATTTTCAAAATTATACTAAATTCTTAAATAAGACATATATATATATATATATATATATATATATATATATATATATATATATATATATAATATAAAAATAATACACATAATTTTTTTAGCTATGTGTTTTGAAGTTTTGATATGCTTAATCGGAAATATAGTGAAATTTTCGAAAATTTTAGTTATCTCTTTAGGGGAAATTCGCTAAAACAAATTAATCCTGTTGTGGTCCTTGTAATGAGTACAGTTACTGAAGGTTATTTTGTAAGAATATTTGAACGATTATAAATATAATTTGTTGAAAGTAGGATAAGATATTTGCTAAATACCGTGAAGAATTTCGGTAATCTTAGTGTGATGACAAACGTTCAAGTACTTTATACAACTGTTAAATCTTAACACCATATCATTATGCAGTGGATTACTTTTAAAATCATGTTTTATGTAATTTCATTACATATCAAAAATGTTTCAAAATCCAATTTTCCGCAGCGACCAATACTAAATTTTCAAAAGATCAATTTTGACCAACGGCTCATTTTTTGTGAAGAGTTTTCAATGTGGGTTTCTCTTGTACAATATTTGGTGTATGAAAGAAGTGTAATATTGGGATCATAAAATCTCTGTTTTTAGAGTTCAAGTTTATATTAAAGTTTGATATTCATTTTATCATGAATAAATTTGAATTGATGTATAATAATATGAAATAATCTCCAACATAATTGCTTCTTTTTCTTTAATTTACAACTATACAGATACATTAAAATATACCTTAAGTTTTATAGATAGAAGGACATGGAATTTGGTTTAAGTTTGTAAATTGCTTAATACGTACATTTAAAAAATTATGATGTACTGATTCCAGAAAGGTCAGATATATGAATTTTATCTTCCTTCCTTAAACAATATCGTGAAACATAGAAGACAATATTTTGGTTATGTCTCAAATTATTGATTTTAAAATTAATTCAAAACTTGTATTAATAGATTATAGGAAATGTCAAGTGTTGACGTGGTTTTTGATACTCATTCAGATTGAGAGTATACGAATTTAGAAGACAATATTTTGGTTTTGTCTCAAATTATTGATTTTAAAATTAATTCAAAACTTGTATTAATAGATTATAGGAAATGTCAAGTGTTGACGTGGTTTTTGATACTCATTCAGATTGAGAGTATACGAATTTAGAAGACAATATTTTGGTTATGTCTCAAATTATTGATTTTAAAATTAATTCAAAACTTGTGTTAATAGATTATACGAAATGTCAAGTGTTGACGTGGTTGTTGATATCATTGAGATCGAGAGTATTCGAATATAAGTTCTAGAACAGCATTTTACCTTATTGTGTTATACCTACGTTATTTAAAAAATTATGATATACTGATTCCAGAAAGGTCAGATATATGCAATTTATCTTCCTTCCTTAAAAAATATCGTGAAACCTAGAAGTCAGTATTTTGGTTATGTCTTAAATTATTGATTTTAAAATTAATTCAAAACTTGTATTAATAGATTACAGGAAATATCAAATGTTGACATAGTTTTTGATACTCATTCAGAATGAGAATATTCGAATAAAAGTTCTAGAACGCATTTTACCTTATTGAGTTACACCTACATTTTAGCGAATTTTATACATTTTTTATATTCAAAACCTGTAGTGATTTTATGTGTACAAAAATGTCAGCCAAAAGTATTGTATATCATTTTTCACAGGCCTAATACTACGCACAATATTTTATTTTATTTATTTTCTGAAAAAAGTACCAACACAATTATGTACCAACAAAATGTGTGTACCAACAAAAATAAATTGTATCATATGGTCTTATGTATTATGTAATTGAAATGGTTATTAAATAAGAAAGAAAATAATATTACCACGCATTTAATATTGTTTTCTTCCAAGGCATTTAATACTTTTATGATCTGAAATTTTTCGGAAAAACTAATTTGTTAACGATTTTAAATTAATCATTAATTACTTTAAATTATAGTTTTTAGCCAATTTGTTTGAAAAGTTTTTTAAATTATGTCATGAAAATTGGTATAAAAATATTTTTTAGGATCTCGTACTCAAAGGGTGGATTCCGTATTCGAATGGAATCTCATTTTCGTGGCAATGTCATTTGTTCATCCATCTTCTGTCTATCCATCTCCTGTTAAGAGGCTTCTGACTTTTAAACGAAATAAGCTGGGTACTTAAACTTCTATCATGATTTTGTACCTCTTTAGCATAAAACTAAAAATAGTATTTTAAATGAATTAACGTTACAAACACCTGGACATGTAATTGAAGTCTACTTTATTTTCTGTATGTACCTATAGGGAATCGTTGAAGAGTGATATGTAAATAGAGCACAAATATATGTAAATTTTGTTTCCTTGAAAACTATTATCTAGAAAAAAACATTTTTATTTTTCGAACCATTTTGTATACATCTATCCCTAAAGCGCCATTACTTCTTAATTCGTGTCTGATGTTACCATACTACTGTATTTATAAAAAAAATACTAAAAACAATTAAGTAAATTACGGTAAAAAGTTTGTGAGTAATCAAAGCAAAGAATGAGTTATTCGTAATACCTGTGAAAGATAAACTAGGCAATACATTAATATTGTGACAAATAGTATTAATATTTTTAAATAATTTTATTTAAATGTTTTTACAAGCACAAAAATATGGGCTTAGAATGCGAACCCCTTGTTATACGAGTTCTACTCCTACTCCAGTGCTTGTATTTATATTATGAAATTTTATTATATTTTAATGGACCTCCTAATCGAAACATTATTTTTTTTGTTTCAAATACATAACATATAAATCTACTTAAACAATTTCAAAATTATGGGATTTAGGCAGGGCGTGTCCATTTTCCTCAGTACTTTGCGCAGTTTATTTTGTAACTGAAAAAAATGTACGATGTGCACACTAGAAAAATCAAAGCTTTATGGATAAGTGAGTTAATGTAATAAAACGCATAGGGTTGGGTCTACTTAATTCAATAAGATGTTAGGGTTGGGTTGGACGGCGCCTCTTCCTGGGCTTTGTGTGAGCCGCCAACTGCCTATAACTTTTAATTTTTTTTTACTCGGCTAGAATTTTATTTTCCACTATATATGGTGTTTGGTAATATCCCAGTTACAGACGTCAAAACGAGAACAGAGGGCATGAAACTTCACTTGGTTCAAATTAAGAGCCAAAATTTACATCCAAAATTATCATACCATGACAAGCGTGAAGTTTCAGCCCAAAAATTATCAAATTTACAATTCAACGGTTTTAAAGTTACTTGAGTTTTTTTTTAAATTCAACCAAATAACTATTTTTATATAGTTTTGGTCATTTCATTTCTATAAATAATGGATTTCTTTAATTGTCTCACAACTTCTTAAATATTTTCATAATAATTTCAAATAACTTTTTTTAATACTTATTATGGTTTTTTTAACAAAAGTTTTATTTTAAAATTAAATGAACCTAAACCTTAATTATCTTAATTTTAATCCCACTAACTAAAAGAAATATACTAAACCCTTAATCTCTGTCTTATATTTCAGCGTATTTTAATGAGACTTTATAATAATACAATACTTGTAATATTTTCATAGAAATTCAGTCATTGTTATTTCAGTGTAAAAGGGTAGTCCCCTTCTGAAAAAATAACTGTTGTAGCAAACGAATACTAAATTAAGTTTGGATGTGTGAAGAAAATATGAAATCTAAATCGAATATAAAATACCAGCAAATTTTATGAGATTTTTAAAATTTCTTCCATTTAAAGCAATTCATAATCTTCATCTGTTTAAAAATATTTTTTCAATAATCGGAAAGCAGTCACATCGAAATTTCTCCTAAGATTCTCTTCAAAATAACTTCTCGGATATATAAATTCTTCATAAAATAGCCCAAAATGATACAGTCGATCGTGTTTATGTAAAAAGATTTGGCTGGACATTACATCGGATCTCTTCTTATATGGCGAGCAATCTACTTAATTCAATAAGTGCAATTAAGGTAAACACTCACTAGTCTAGCCTTGTGGCTTAATGTGTCATACTATCGGAGCTATATACGGCGCTATATAACCATTGATAGTCTTCGAGTTCACTTAAATCTTTATGTAAAACTGATAATATCACCATCTATTGTTTTTTTCGATCATTCAGAGGAGCTGATAAGCTCCCTATAACACCTACATCTTTATAGTAAATAGATGTTAGAAACAAGATTATGAAGGTAAATTGATATTTCTGACTGACTAATATCATTTGTTACATGAAATAAGCAGTCCAAATCTTGTGAACTTCCATCAGTCACCCCAAGTACTTTATTGAAAAAATTCGAGTTTCTTCTCCACTTTCTGGGCATTTCCATACGCAATTCTAGCCATTTTGTAATCAACAGGTTGAAACACTTGCACTCGTCAAAAGTAATATGGATGCGTTACGTTTTTTATTGTATCCAACGCGTGTATATGCTAAGATGCCTTACTTCTACGTCATGGCTCTCGGCAATGCTTGAACAATAGCCAAATTGTGGAGACAACATGCATAGTGTATATATTGGGTTCCACAATTTTTTTCTAAAAGGAATTTCCCAGTACAAGTATACGAGTGCTTGGATATATCACTTATTCAAAACGAGAGGCAGGAATTTTGTGAAAATTATCCAAGAGCCAGTGTTGATCAAATTGAAAGATGGACTGAGACCCCAGGACTACAAAATTTTTGAAAAAACGTAACGCATCCATATTACTTTAGTAATATACTTCAATTTGCTTCTATCTCCTCACAACCAGATCTTCATTTCTGCCACATCAACGCCTAGAGTATTCCGTGTCATTATTTAGATTTCAATAATTATTTCGAAAATTGGAACCTTCACGTTTGTCTTGTTAGTGAGATCTGGCTCAAAACACCTCAAAACGTCCTTAGAAATAAATGTTCGCAAATGTGCTGAAATGCCAAAAAACTCTTTATTTCTACATGATTACGAGACTGTACTCCTAATAATATTTGAAAGTTTTTGGGTACTCTAGGCATTGGAAAATTATCCACCACTTCTGAAAGCTGGTGATTGGATATCGACCAATTAAATTACCACTTTTCTACGCCACCCACGGTACTTGAACCAGCTATTAAGTCTGCAACTATGAACGGTATCCCTTCTTCATCTGTTTTTCACATTTACGCTAAAGTATACTTGTGAATCCGAAGTTAAAACTAATCTTCTTGCGATAAAATCGAAATCCGTTAAAATCGATGGCTTAAATATTAATGCTCTTAAACCAATAATACATATGGTGGCTCAGACCATCGTTGATATTTTTAATGCCTCTTTGGTAACTGCTGTCTTTTACCTTTGGAATGGAAAAAAACCTATATTGTGCCCGTACCTAAAATTGTATTACCTAGGCAATTCAAGGATTTTCGGCCCATATTTGTCCTACCGCTCCTATCCAAAGTCTTTTCTGCGTATTTTTTATGGTTCACTCATCACTTTCTTCAATGCTCATAAGTCTCAAAACCCACCTTAATCTGGCTTTAAAGCTGGTCACATTACCTTAACTGCCCTTGTTAAGGTTACTGATGTTATACGCTTGGCTATGGATAATGCACAAGTCACTGTCCTTGTGCTTCTTGGTTTCAACAGTGTATTGACTTCGATATTCTTCTTGCCCGCTTGAATTGTCTTAATATATCCCAACATTCACTTGAATGATTTAGTTCATGTTTTCATGGACACAGTCAATGTGTTAAGTCGTCAGATACGTATTCTGAGTGGATTCGGTTTCGTTTTTTTTCTCAGTATTTATTGATGATTTTGTTAAAAATATTTCTAACAATTATCATCCTCCAATTCAATTCCTTATCAAAAACCAACCTCAATTCCTTATCAAAAACCATCGAATCCTTAATCGAGATCTCGCTTCAATTGGTCAGTAGACTCGTGAAGTGGGTCTTTTGGTTAACCCAAATAAGTCACAAACTATCAGCATTGGTAGTCAAATACTGACTTCTGAAGTAAACCTACCTAGTTTACCAAAATAAGTGCTAAATAATACAATAATACCATATACGTTAACTGTTAAAATCCTCGGCCTAGTGACAGACCAAAATCTTAGTTAGCGCCCTCAAGTAAATTATGTTATTCGTGGTGTTTTTAACAGGATACACTTTTTGAAAGGTCTTCAAAATTTTTTACCGACTAAAACGAAAATCTACCTTTACCAAACACTCTTATTACTTATAAATTGATTATGATCTTAATGAAGGAAATTTGTGCAAGTTAGAATGTCTTCAAAATTTATGCAATCGGAATATCTCCGGCCTCAGAAAATATGATCAAATTTCTGAATACAAGTAATTTTTCAAATTGCTGAAGATCCGTGATCTACGCCATTTTTACATGCTTACAATTCTTTTTAATACATTAAAAAATCTTCATAGTCCAATACATCTTAGTGACAAATTTACAGATTTGTCTGCTCACAGCCTTGAGCTACGATCTGAAAGTTACTAACCCAACTTATTCCTAAACATATATCTACCACTTACGAAAAATCCTTCACTGTCCAAGTAGCAAACATTTGGAATCACCTGGATCCTGACATCAGGAAAATCAAGCTCCTAAATATTTCCAAGATCGAATGAGAAAGTACTGCCTCTCTTGAAAACTTTTCCTTTGTGTCCTTGTCCTTTCATGTCTCTCTCATCCCAAATCATTTCAATACTTTTTTCTTACTTATACTTATATAGATATATATATATATATATATATATGTGTGTGTGTGTGTGTGTGTGTGTGTGTGTGTGTGTGTGTGTGTGTAAAGAAGTACATTAAGGTTGTAAAAATGAAAAGAAATTCATGTTTAGCGTTATTATTAGTATTTTGAAATGTAACTACTCAAGTTTCAAAGACAAAGCAAGAATAATCAAAGTTGTTTTGTAACATATACCTGTAGAGTCTTAGTTCCAAGAGCCTGTATAAAATCTGAATCAAGCAAAAAATAGTTAGAAAAAACTTCGGTCTATATACTTTAGCTGTCAGTAGTTCTTGCTCAGGTATCAAATTCCCGAGGAAAAAATTTTCATATTTTCCTTTGTCCCTTATTAACCGACTTCAAAATATGGAGGAGGTTCTCAATTCGCCGGAATTTTTTTTTACGTATGTTCAGCGATAATTGAGTGGACTGATTTGGATCATTATTGAAAATTTTTTATTTGAAAAATGGTACTGTAGGTTTGGTTCCATATAAATATGATAATGATCTGATGACGAGGTCCGGAAATAAACGATGGAATTTCTTAACAAATGGCAGTAAATCAAATATGATTCAAGATATTTGTTACTGGTAGTTATTATTACGCAAACTATGAACAATGGAACTCCTTAATGGATACTAATAAATTAACCGTGATTAATGATATTTGATACAAGTAGTTGTTGCTTGTAAAATAACTAAACCGTCGACCAGTTCAGGGTCTAATGTTGAGTTTTGAAGAGGAACAATGGAGCTCCTTAACTGAGGGTAGTAATTTAAAATGATTCAAAATATTTGCTACTGATAGTTGTTACTTTGCAAAATAACTATACTATTGAACATTTCATAGTCTAATGATGCTTTCTGGAGATCAACAATGGAACTCTTTATCTGATGGTAGGAAATCAAACGTAATTCAAGATATTTACTACTGGTAATTTTTACTTTGCAAAATAACTAAACCATCGACAAGGTCAGCGTGTGATGATGAGTTTCAAAGATGCATTATGTAACCCTTTAATGGATGGTAGTAAATTGATAGTGATTGAATACATATACTGCTGGTTAAATTTTACATTAGTTATTTTTGCCAGGTTCTCAAATTGGATTTCTGATATAAAGAATGAAACTCTTCATGTGGTACTTTTAAATTAAACAAATTCAATGTTGGACTTCGGATATGGTGAATAGAACTTCTCAATAGCTAATAGCTAACCATTGCTGTCGATAACCAAATTTAGACAAAAGAATAGCTTTTGCCCGTGACTTTAAATAATTTTTCAATGTTCTAAGAAAGTAAATAATTGTGGTAGTGAATATTAATATATTGATCATTAAAAATTCTAAAATAAAACATCTTTTAAACAACGGACTCCAAAAACATTAGGTACTATAAAGTAAACGACAATTAAATCACAATAGGTACCTACTTATTTGTAATAAATAACTTTTAAATCTAAATAAATAAATTCTCTAAAACTCAATAAATAAATTTGTTTAACTGGTGCTGGTCATCTTCATATGCTCATCCTGGTTGCTCTAATATATGTTGCCGGCACTACTTGGCTATGGCTCAGGCATTACCGTAAGCCATGATGTAGAAGTAATATATCTTAACATATACGCGTATTAAGTACAATCGATTTCTTCGTGCTATTTCAGTCAAAATCACCGCGCCGTTCCTTTTTACACAAATACTATTCCAAATTACTTTGGAAAACCGGAGTTGTTTTTTAATAAATTTTTAAAACTACATATATTAGAGCAATCAGGACGAGCAAATGAAGATGAGGAGCACCAGTTCCTGGAGCATGGTGTTTATATGACTCTACAACTTCTTTCCAGAGGGAGAGTTTACCATATTATCTATTTGAAAGAAAAAATTGGGAGAAATTTCAAAGAGCCAGTTTTAGGCACATTGAAAAATGAAGGCAAATTCCCATGTCAAAAGTCTATCCAATTTTTGGAAGGAACTTGATGCAGCAGTCCTACTTTCAACGAGTGTAATTGATTTAGCCTGGTGATTATCCAAAGTGGGTAAAATTTCTTAGGGGAATCCTCAGCAAGTACGACCCGAAATTTATTCAATAAAGTACTATGGGGTGACCGACTGAAGTTCAAAAGGTTGGGACTGTTTATTTACTATGCAATTAATATTACTGGATTGCAATCTTTTGTTTACCTTCAGAATCTTATTTCTAACATCAATTTATTATCAATATGTGGAGTGGAATATTAAACTAGTAGCTTATCGGTCCCTCTGAATGATCAAAAAATACTCGACTATGATATTATCAGTTTTATAAAACGATTAAAGCAAACTCGAAGACGTATTATTGGACCTAGAGCTCCGTATAAAACTCCAACAGAATAGTGGATTATATTACAAAACTAGGCAAATGAGTTCATACCTTAATTGCACTTATCTAATTAAGTATGTGTACTGACCCTTTCAAGATCTTCTACGTCAGTGAAGCAATGTCAGAAGGGGATCTTAGGGAAAAATTCCATGTGACGGCTTTCCGAGTGTTAAAAATAGTTTGTAAAAAAATGGAAATTATGAATTACCTTAAACGGAAGGACTTTTGGAAACTTTTTCAAATTCTCTTTTCATTTTTAATAAATTTTTATAGATTTCACTTCCAGTTCACACATCCAAACTTAGTATTGAATTCGTTTGCTACAAGAGTTATTTTAAATTTAAAAAGTCCCCTTTTGTTTGACGAAAGAGCAATAACTGATTTTTAAGAAAAAATTCCAAGTATTGTATCGTTCTTTAATCACGCACACACACATACGCACGCATATCTGTATGTGTATGCATGTGTCTGTATAAATGCGCTAAAATCTAAAATGGAGGTTCACTAGGAGCTTAGTACATATTTTTTCATTATAGATAATGAAAATAAGATAAACAATGTTGGGGCTCATTTTATCTGGAAATATTTTTTTTGCAAAAAAGCCATATTGAGCATTAAAATAACGCTAAATAACATCAATGAGGAAATATTTAAAAAGTATAGAGCAGCAAATAAAATTACAAAACTCCATTTCTAGAATTGAAATGATAAATAACTGATCAAAAGTGGTTATTTGCTTGAATGAAAAAAGACACCAATAACTCAAAACTGTTTAATTTTAGATAAACCTGTTGGCCCTTCATTTGATTCATGACGAGGTTTCATGCTCCCGATTTTCGTTTTGACGTCTCGAACTGGGACAATTAGTAAATACCATAAATATTTGAAAATATAACAGCAGCCAAATATAAACAAAAATAATACCAACTATAGGAAACTGGCGGCTCACGCAAAGTCCAGGAAGCGGCGCTGTCCAATCCAACAAAGGCAAGCGGGCATCGTATCGAGTCGCCTTTGCGTTATATTACATTGGCCAGTTTTGTTTTCGGTTCTTTGTTAGTCTGTACTCACAAACCCATACTTTTTTATTCGAATGGTTTTCAACGCAGCAATAAATTGTCTTTTTATTAAAGCTTTGATTTTTCTTGTATGCGCACCGTAACTTTTTCCCAGTGACAAATAAATTGCATTAAATACTAAAACAAATGGACAAGTCTTGCTTAAATGCCATGGCTCTGAATTTTTTAGCAGATTTATATGTAGATGCATAACATGTATTCTGCAATAGAATATAATCTTTCTGTTAGGAGGTCCATTAAAATATATTTAAAAATAAGTACTCGAGTGGGAGTAGATAGATAGATAGTAACTAGAAGGGACACGTTTAAGTTTATAAAAGTTTAATTTCAATTAATCTATATAAAAATATTGATATTATTATTTACTATATTATGTTGCCTAGTTTATCTTTCACAAGTGGTTGGTGGTTTCCACAAACTTCTCAAACATTATTCTGATTACTTATAAACTTTTTACTAATATATACTTAGTTTATTTTTAATATTTCTTGTAGGTATAAATATAATAGTGGGGTAACACCACAGCCGAATTAAGAAATAATGGTGCCTTTAGGATAAATAGGTAGGTATGGCTTCAAAATGGTTCGAAAAATAATAATGCTTTGGTCTAGCTCTTTGTTTTGAATAAAAAAAAATTACTTATATTTTTGCTCTATTTACATGTCTCTTTCAAATGAATCCATGCAGAAAAAAATATAGATTTCATTTACAAGTTCAGATGTTCCCTGAAATACAATCTTAATTCATTTCAAATAACATTTTAGTTGTATGTTAAAGAAGTACAACATAGTGATTGTCTTTCAAGTCCCCATCTTATTTCGATTAAAAGTTAAAAGTCTGTGACAGGAAATGGATACTCGGACGATGGGTGAACAAATAATATTGCCACAAAAAATAAGATTCCGTTCAATTACGGAATCTACCCTTATGGTACAGAATCTTAATGAAGTATTTTTATTCCTTTTTTGATGACATAATTTAAAAGATTTTCGAAAAATTTGCTAAAAACTATAATTTCAAGTTTCTGATTTAACTGCGTATTGAAATTACATCTAGCATATTGAAAAAATTGACTTTAAAAACCAGTTAGCTCCTCCGAAAAATTTGACATCATACATTTTTAAATGCCTTGGAAGAAAATAATGTTAAATGCATACTAATACTATTTTCTTTCATATTTAATAACTATTTCAATTACTTAATACGTGAGACCATATGATATAAATTATTTCTGTTGTTGCATGACTGTGCTGGTCAATTTTCCTGTAAATAAATTATTAAAAGTGTTGTGCATAATGAAACGCGAATGTACAATAATATACAATGCTTTTGGCTGACAGTTTTGCATACATCAAAATGACGATGGGTATTGGCTTTAAACAATTATACCATTATCAGATAAAATTCTTTCAAACGTATAACAGAATAAAATGCAATGTTGTTCTGGAACTTCAATAAATATTAACCTCATAAAACTTTCCTTCTTGAACTCATTCTCAAAGAGTACCGAAAACTATGTCAACACTTAACTTTTTCTGTAATTTGTTAATCTAAGTTTTATATTAATTTTATAATCAACAATATGAAATATAGCCAAGATATTGACTTCTAAGTTTTACAATATTTTTCAAAATAAGAAAGACAAAAGGTACATAATTTACATTTCTGGAATCTACACATCATACATTTTAAATGATACATTTTTATCGATATATAAATTTAAACATATTATTATGTCCTTATATAAGAAAAATATAAAAGTTATTTTACAGTATCCGCGGAGTTGTAAATTGAGGAAAAGGAAGCATAATTTTTGGAAATGAATTCCAAATTAATTCCTAATAAAATTAATATAAGGCTATAAACGCGAATTTCGTCGCGGTA
This sequence comes from Druceiella hillmani, assembly GCA_039881145.1. Lineage (NCBI taxonomy): Eukaryota > Metazoa > Arthropoda > Insecta > Lepidoptera > Hepialidae > Druceiella > Druceiella hillmani. Next base: position 3,976,868 of record JAYKKI010000114.1, read on the forward strand.
TTAAACAAATATTTTAATCCATTTTCAAGGAATTATATTTATAATTATCCAAAAATTATTACAAAATAACCTTTAATAATTATAACATTTCTAAGGGCCATGTAGATAAATGCTACTATAACAAGGAGTAGTCTCAAGTTATATATATATATATATATATTTGTGTGTGTATATGTGTAATAAAAATGTATATATATATATATATATATATATATATTTCACGAAATGTGAATGATGTATTTTCCAGCAAAAATATGAAAATATCCCTGGATAGATAAAATCTTATTACATATGACAAAAATACAATTTTAAAGGAGCTATTTAAATGTTCATGGAGTTCTGTGCGAATTAACCGTCACAACATACGCTGAGATAAAAAAAATAGTTCGTCCTTTTATTTTCAAAGCTCGCAACGAGCCTCCTACAACCCGTCTATACTCCAGCATTTGCTCCTTTGTAAACGTACAATTTGATGCGAGCGCGAGTGTGGACGGTCGGTCAGATTTTTTGTTTGTTTTCATTTCAAATGGGTATTGAAATAGATTGCTATTTGTAACCTTTATTCATTCCTAGAATATAAATTATATTTTAATGCTATATTTGGTAAAAATATACGTAATTATGTATTGTTAATAGTTTCTAGCTGAAATGGCCATGTAATTCAGAATATAAATAGGAAAAATTGCTTTATATTTGTTCGTGAGAAACTGTTTAAAACTTAATTCAACCATATTTAATCTAAAATATATAAGCTAAAGCAAATATCTCGAGTAAATATATTTAATTACAAAATGGCTTGCAGCCAGTTTATAATTGGCGACATATTCCTACGTACTTTTATAAATCTCCTGAAATCAACTTTGACTTTACAACTACGAGTAAATTTACTTTGCAAGAAATTTTAACTTTTAATGGCATGAAATTACTGGTAAAACGTAAAATAGAAAGTTAAAAATGATAATCTTAAAAGGGAAAATGTTACCTTTAAATATCAAGCCACATTGTTTAGCATACATTGGAACTGGACAAAATATTCTTAGTTATTAATGTAGCAGTATTTTAAAAATATCTGGGAACTAGTTAAATAATGATTCATTATATTTAACTGTAAAAATATTTTTCCTTTTTCTTTCAATACATTTTATATTATTCAAATAATGGTGGAAAATTAAGTTGGGCATAAATGAATAAAAATGACAGTGAAGCAAAATAATTATTAAGCAAAATATTCGTGACTATCTTCAAATATTAAAATTTAATATACTGAAATATTTTAAAAAAATATATAGGCATTAAAAAATTTATAAAAAATTATAGCAGAAAATTTGAATCGCTTTATTTTTGGTAAATCACAAAATAAATGTTGAGATAGAAGTTCAAAATCAATCTGTTTATTTGTTCTAAAACTTTTAAAAAATACTTGATATATTCACCACTTATTCTCCAAATATCAATTTCGCACGGTGATTTTTTTACAATATAATATCAAACTGCTTGTATCATAATTCCTCTTGCAAGTTTCCAGTAAGCCTTTTCCATGTAGGTAGAGAATTTATTTTTTTGAAAATTAAAGTATAATGATTATGAACAATATTGTTGTAATAAGAATTTAAATTCGAATTTATATAAAAGTTTATTAAAATTGTATTGAAATACAGGAAGTCATTATTTTTGATGGTGTTCCTAAAGTACTTCGATGAAATAAATGTTGAAGTAAAACGATCTGCTATGCTATAAAAGAACATTTAGCATACTTTTACTATATATCATTTATAAACAGTGAAAGAATTTTTTTTTAATTTTTATTATTTTTTTATAGAAATGTAAATAAAATGCAGGTTCCAGTACTTATACCGAAATACGGCATAACTTGACATTAAATAATAGTTCGTTACCAGCTCTCAAGTCACTTTTCAGCATTCTGAATAAAAGTAATTTAATATACCCCTAATGACCGTTATCATAATATTACTACGAATAATAGCCCAAAGATACTAGTTCTAGGTTTTCCTGAAGGTAAAATCATAATTATCAATACACGGTGAAATAAGAACCCTCATCAGACGTAGACAAATAAAATTACAAAAATATTAATTTAACTTAATTTAATTAAATATCAGCGCAAAACACAAAGGAGAACGTAAAGGTTCACGTGTATTTAGTTCTTCACCAAAAGTTTCAAGCAGGGAGAGATACTGTAGATGTTCGTATTCACATAATGCGACACATCAATTCATCATATATCCATTAAAATAAAAAGATTAACAAATTCCTTATTAAACTAATTTCTTTGTTAATAACGTTTGTTGTGTTAATACGTATAGATGTACGTATACTGAATAATAATCATATAATTAGATAAATTCCGATAACTAAAGTCCACTATAAGGCATTTAGTTTTAATTCTATGTCTATTTTATCTTATCACTTATTATCCTATCACTAATTGTATGTCATCATTACAAATAAATATTTTCCTACGCCCTCTTTAATATTTTAAGGTTCTATAGCTAATTATAAAAAGCAGAACTTTTTATAATATTGTAAATTCCGTCTATCCCTCTGTACATCACAATACCATCGTAATTCTTTTGGTTTAAGACTGAATGTGGCGAAATTTTACAAGACGTAGTTAAAAAAGAAAGAAATTTCGTTTTCAAGCTTATATTGAACTTCGGATGATAATTTTCTTGCGGTGGCCTCATTGAGAGAGCGTCAAAAGGGATTTTATTAAATAGGCTTTTAAGGTCGCATTTTCTGATATAAAGTCTCCTGGGAAAGATCCAGAATATTCAACAAAGTACAGCCATTTTACTCTCATACGTATTTAATCAAATATTGCATAAATAAATTTAAAAAATGTATACTACTACAAGAAATCATGTAAATTTTATGATAGTTGATTACGAAGTAAATAGTTTTGTAAATTTACGAGGTTCATACTTCGTTGCACTACGAGTTTTTTGGATTCATAAAGGGGAAGAAAACATTTTGTAATTAGTAAATAATCGTAATAAACAGGTTTTCGTCCTTTTATTACGTTGCTAGAAAATCCAAAATATTAACACTCGTTTAGGTACCCTTTGTAATATAATTGAAACGTCACATTCGCGTTAGGTTTATCACAGTGACAAGGTAATAATAACATATTGCCCATTCAAGGGTTACGGTATTATTGATTTTTTTTATAATTTATATATATATTTGAATAGATATTTTGTGATGAAAGGATTTTTTGGCTGACGAAAACCACAAAGGAGGGCAATCTAACGCACGTGCCTGTTGACTGAAAGAAACTTAAAAATCCAATATCGCCTTCTGAGAATATTTAGATTTTAGATTTCTGCCTACAAAAGAGTTGTTTTATTATGGTTTTGTTTATTCTGTGTCAAAGCAAAATTAATATGACCAGAATTTCTCATTTCTAAATAATGACAGCATTTCGTAACTTATGCTTTGTTTGAAGTTATTAATTTTTGTATGGACATTTTAATAGCTATATTAATTCAAATATAAATTAAGGTTTGCGTATTTAAACAAGAATATTTTTAGGCCGTATTTCTAATTACATAAACTGAGACAAATAGCATAATTGCTTTAAGAATACCTTATCATAATAGTAAAGATAGAACGCTTATGAATCAACTCGGTGTCTTTCCGTCAGTTATACCACAAATAGTTTGACATTGAATATAAACAATTATTCATAGTTTTAAGGAGTGTAGGCTCAGTTATCAGACTAAAGTATGGAAATTTTTTATAAAGGAGGAGGGGAAAGTTTATGGAGGAATAGTCAAAGGGCCATAGTGAAACCTTTACAGTTTCGCCACATCCGTCAGAATCATTTCATATTTACTATTATCATTATGGAGTTGAAATGTGCATGGTTATATATATTTAGAAGGTCTGGGAGTTAGGAAATAATTTTTTTACATATAAAGAGGGACTGAAATGTTTTTATTCGTATATGTTTTTGCGCAGAGTATCATTGGCTAAACCTTTAAAAAATGTCTTGAGTACAGCATGAATATTTTTCCCATCCAGGGTTTTCTTTACTTCATAGTAAATCCATAATTAAATTAAACTATGTGATGTAGTATTATTTCTATTATCTTTAATTTCTTTACAACGACCTAGGTTTCGTTGTATTACAATATCTTCAGGTGGACTATCAGCAAAGATTAACTCTTACGAACATCCAATAGCATTTATATGTTTCAAAAATAATGGCGGAAGGCGGGTTTGTGTGGGTTTTCCGACTGCTTATGTTAATGAGTGTTTTGTAGGGGAGCGGTGTAGGTTTTATTATGTTTCCGAGAGTTATACAATATACAAGTATTTTAGTGAGGATAATAAATTCAATTGATGTTATTCTATGAGGTTATACAATGCAAATGTTCCGGTGTGTAATAAAATTAAATGGAAGTTATTCTCAGTAATATATATATATATATATATATATATATATATATATATATATATATGTAAAACACTGGAAAAACATTATTTTTCATCGAATGTGTGCATTATATACCAAAACCCTAATTATTATATGGTAATGAAATTATATTTCTCTATATAAGCTATACGTAGAATGAAGAAATTGATTTCAAAACAAATTTTTATTTTTTGCTTGGTGTAGGAGATCCAAAGAATATTTTTGTGAGTAATCATTCAGTCATGAATATGTTTCAAGTTTAACTTACGTTTTCTTTTAAAAATTGCAGCACTAAATGTGATTGAAACAATATATCTAATAAAACTTTCAAAAAAATAATAAAGTATATAAGTTAAAATCAACCACCTTGTTTTAAATGAAATTTTATCTCTTCTAATGCAATTCGATTTCGAAATTTGATCTCTTCTCGCATAACAAGAAAGAGATAAAAGTTGTTGTAAAGCTGTGCTTACACACTTACTTATAGTTCAGAGAGAGGCTGCAGTGCAATGAAATTTCAACCAGTGTAAAGAAACTGATATTCTTATATTTGTCACTCAGTTTGTCGCCAAAATAAAGCTATCAGTAAAATAAAACTAGCAGGTTTAAATGTTTATTATTTTTTTGGTTATTTTTTTCGTAGATTTTTTTCATATTATATTTTAAAAACAATAAACGAATTTGAATTCAACATTTTTGAAATATTATATAATTATATACCGTAATAAGGATACGCGCTTTCTACGTTCCTTGGGACTATCAGTACCGCTCATTTTTTAGAATTTTACATAAATGATTAAACTAAAATTTTTCATTTTTTATTCTATATTTCTAAGGTAGGTAAAAACTGAATCTTTTCCGTATTTTACCGTAAGGAGGTTAATGTTCACTTTTCTTATTTTTCAAACAGATCTAAAATTTGTTCCACATATTTTGGAAAATGGGGAACCAAATTAGATATGTTTAATTGTACTTGTAAGTAGTATGCTGTTAATATTGAAAACGCACGGGTTTTAAAAGTTTAGGAATTCAAATATTTTATGAAATTGTATGATATGTGAACGTATTTAATGTTAATTTTTGAGGAAATATTATGAATTAAGTAATATTTACGATAATATTTATATATTTATAATATACAGTGATGAAAACAATTGACAGTATATTGAAATATATTCAATGCTTATAATGGCCTGTCATCCTTTAGTTGGTCAATTCTTACTAAAATTTAAATACCGAAAAGAGCAGAACACTCTGAAACAAAGAAAGGTAATATTTAAAGCTTTTAGATACCATGCTGTGAGATATGACTAATCTTCTGTCAAATCTGTACAGGCATCTCTACCTTTTCATTTTATGAGATATATTATTTTCTCATTTAAGTAGTGTATATTAAAACTAATGATTAAATGGACAATGGTATTTCTAATTAATAATAATAAATTAGAAACACCATTATCTCGTCTGTCAAAATATACATGTAAACATTACTAACACTGTTTAAAAATCGTAATCGCATCTAACCATCATTAAATAGTACCCCTTTAATCCGTAGAAGTGCATCATGGATCGATTGCAATACATGTGTTTTGCTTTTTGAAAAATTATACCCCATTTTTCCTGAAATTCAAAAATGTTCATTATTCGTTAACATGCAAATGCATAAATTTATAACTTTTAACACGATAAAATTAAGAAATGTAACGATACTGCATAAATGCCCTTCTTAACGATCGATGGTGAAGTTTTTCCAACTATCCCTTTCTTCGCTTAGTTTTACAAATAGAGTTTAAAAGCAAAAAGATAAACGATAACACAATTCAATTGGAAAATTTTTAGCATTCATATTTCGCCCAAATTTCTTAGGGTGGTCACCCGAAGTTCTCAGGATGTAATACTGGCGATGCCCCTAGGATAAAATTTAGGTAATTGCAAAAATACATTCTAATACAAAATAATTTTAATTTTAATTATTTTGTACGCTTGCACAAAATAATTTTTAAATGTCACGAAACATCATACAACAGTGTATTCAGAAAATGAATAGTGATAAAAGAAGGCAAATGTATTGAATTAAACGCACATCTTTTTAACCAAATATCGTTAATTCACTGGTTGTTATCATTGTAATATTTACATTACCAAATTATGCTAAGTCAATCGAGAAAGAAACCTATGCTCTGTTTCTAGTTCTTTTCCAACATGTAAATTACAATTCATCAACATGAAATATCATTACTTTATAAATATATATATATATATATATATATATATATATAAATATATATGTGTGTGTGTGTGTGTGTGTGTGTGTGTATTAAACATTACAAGAAAAGCCTAGCTAGCAATAATAACATTTCTGAAGAGCTAATCGCTTGTCAATTGTCGCAATATATACTGGAACAAAGAAAAATGGTTGCTAGTGTGTCTCATAAAATAATTACTTTCACACTTCTAAAGCTTTCCTTTAAAAACACTAAGCGAAATTTTCGCAATCCATCTTTATCGAAATATTTACTCATTTGAGAATATTTATTTTAATATAATAATGCTAGTGGTCGGAGAACCAGCTTTCTATTTATTCCATTTTCATTTCAACCACATTTTTATTCTTTATGTATATATTATGTTTTCGGCTATAGCTATAACCAGGGCAGCAGGGTACCAAATACCTACATTTAATTTGAAAATTGGACTGCTTGATCTCAACAATACAGAAATTTGTAGGAGAAAAGCAATCATGTACTCTATTAATGTTACAATCCTTGAGCAGTTTATTCATCCCAGGGAACCCGCACGTGCTCCGTTTAATTTATTCAGTACTAATATTGAATTATTTAAACATAAATTTAGTCTAACCATTCCTTTTAACACGTGCAATAGAGTTAACCCTCGTCGCTCAAAATAGAAATACGAAAAAATCTTAGCAACCGATTATTCAGTTCTGTGAGCTTCGATAAAACTTAAATATTAACTAAGAGTAAAACAGAACCGCAAAACCGTACTACCAAACGTTCAACACTGAATTTCTCTTTATTGTTCTTGACGTGAGAATAATATATTTAATTAGATATTTCACATGAAACTTTGAAACTAATATACCTGTAAAATTGGGAAGATGTAGATATTTGTGATATCCTAAAATAGATTAATGAAGTGGAGGCTTTACGGTTAATATTAATTTTACCTCCCGCTTTACAAAATATATCGTCTAAACTAATTAATTGAACGATGACTTATAATATTTTCAATAATATCTTAATAATATTTTCATAATATTTTCATAATTAATTTTCATAATATTTTCATAATAATATTTTCAGCACATCTATAACAAAATATACGTTCAGCAATAATTTATTTTGCCTTAGTGTTTATTCTCATACTTACTGAAGAAATAACTAATCAAAGTTCAAGTTTGTTCTTGTTTAAAAAAGCGTATGTTATCAAAAATCATAGAGAAGTAATAATATGATAGAATGGAGTCAATGTGAAAAAATGCAGTGAACTAAGAAATAAATTATAACAGTTTGTGAATGTATTTAAAATATTTAAAAGCAATAAATTTGTATTATCACACCTCATATTAAATTACGACTTAGCTCAAGAAGACGTGATGAACAACTATAGAAAACTATCCGTGTATTTACTGATTATGCCCATTACTGTTCTAAGCTACGTATTCTTATTTACCATTCAAAAATATATTAAATCATTATACTTCAATATACGGTATATTCTATTTTTTGGGAAAATATGCTTTTTATTAAAAAACGCCTCCACTAATTCTTATCAAACGGCAATCTTTGATATATTTAAAATTTTCAGCTACTTCTATTTTGGTAAATTTACAACTGGTATACAATTTTGATTAAAGAAACATATATATAAGAATGAATTTATTCATATTTGAATCACGAATGCAGTATGAAATAAATAAAGTTATCTTAAAATAGCTTAAAAAATAAAAAAGGAAGCTATGAGAGGTATGATCAAAGCATTTATAAAATACTTGTATAGATATCTTGATTATGTAAAGTAAAGTGATATAGATTATCTTATATAAATATTTGCAATTAAAAATGCAATAAATTGAATATATATATATATATATATATATATATATATATATATATATATATATATATATATATATAGATATATGTTAAATATCCAACGATATCTTGGTGAATTATAAGATGAAAAGGTATATGTTATAAATATAATAAGATTTTTAAAATTCTCTATTTTAACCATTTTAAACTTTGAAAGAGCGATGTCATAAAATAATTAATACGATTTAGGATTTACCACGAATAAAACGATAAATATAAAATAAGCTAACTATAAAACTTCACAAAATATTTAAATTTATTGAAGGATAAGCATGAAAGATTCAAGAGTTTGACGAAGTTAACACACAGCTTTCATTCAACTAAATTCCCACAGGGCTTTCGACATTTAATCGTAGGCTTAAAGCCTCTAATAATTTATTGAAAATTTACTATGATCTCTGCGAAACTTTAGTTAGCCGATGAATTTTTCTATTTTCCATTTTATTATTAAGTATTGAATTGGAAAATTGCCTTTGATGAAAATAAAAATGTTCTGTTAAGTAATGTCGGGTTGATAAATGATCTTTAATTGCAATGACATGGACTTGTGTAATTATTGAAAAGTAGCGTCTGTTATGTAAAATGTCCTCTAAAAAGAGTATTTTGAGAATGTTTGGTTTTGTGATTAAAATATTAACAAACAATTTAGCCAACTCCAAGTAACCGCCAAATAATTAGTACACTGAGAAGGTTAAAATAATTAAAATGCATATGCATATGCGGCGTAATATATTTTCCTAAGAAACATAAATATTCGAAATATAGACACTCTTAGATAATTTAGGAATCGGTGCTTATGGAACATACATACATACGTACAGACATATAAATCATATTCCTCTTTTGGCTTATCTTCTTCTGTAATCAGTACTTCATGCGTGTGTATACATATACGTACTGGTTACTTGCTAGCTAATTTTCAAGTTGCCCCGTCAATTATTATATACATGTAAATACTTACCTGCCTACTAATATCCTATTATGTTCATGCCTATGTTTATATCTGTATATACTTATTTATCTCCTAACTAGTAGACTACCTGCTTCACGATTTGATTTATCCCCGTAAATTTTTATCTGCCTGTTTATTTTGTTACTTTTTTGCTTACGTTAATTTAGTGAGACAAGTCAAATGAGTCTGAACTCTTTAAGTTGAATAGTTCTCGTCACCGTTTTACTTGTCCTTTTCCATCATCAGATAACGCTAAAAGAAATATTTTGCCTTAAAATGTGCTAAAAAATTGAAATGGTTTTTTTTTATTTTGAAAAAATTTAATGATTGAATTGACAACACGACAAAAAAACATTAACAAAGCTGCGAAACCAATCAGATTATTAATTTTAGCCGGCCGTGTTTATGGATCGGTACCAAAATATTTTTTGTAATTTTTTACTTTCATTATTAGATTCTTCATTTTTGAAACGTTATTATAAAATTACTATTACACGTCTATTATTCAAACTGAATCACATGTGCTGTTTTTTGTTGAGAAGTTCTAATTTTTTTTAGTTTTCATGCATCCCACTGGGATTTTACAATTTAAATATGAAAAAGTAATAACCCAAATTATTTTAAAGCTAAAATACAAAAAATACAGTCGAATTCAGGATCTCCTCCTTTTTAAAAATAGAATGTAAATAGATTACACGTCAGGATGACAAAAAACATGGATATATTTTTTTGAAAATTCCTTCTGATGCCAATTATTTAAGCAGCTGCAAAGCTAAACATTTTTGTCATTAGATAGACCCTAGTTTTTATTCCAAATTTTGCAATTATGAAACAAAGAAAGCATATATTAGATCGTTTTTATTTGAAGAGACCATTTCCCTTACACGTAAAATATACAAATTTTCGTTCAATAAGTAAGTCAAAAAGTGCTTTTTTTCACGTACATAAATACACAAGACTTTTAAAACGACTGGATTTCTTTTCTAAGAGATGATCTTGGTTTTCATTTGATAACTTTTCGTTCTTGTTTCTAAGTTGCGTCCTACCTTTTTCTAGTCGTTCACTATTCATTGCTTTATGGATACGCTCTACGATAAATACATTAATAGCTAATCGTTGAAACGGAATAAAACATTAAATTTTTTTTCCTGTTTCAAGGCTTGTTAATTTATTCTATCAAGGTCAATTCAATTTGAAAATTGTTTAATTATATAATTTTACTAAACTGTTATACCTAGTATTAAGTAAGAAATATATACACTTAAAGGAATCAAAAGGAAAATAGTTATTCCGACTGTTCGTTAACACATTGCGTTGTACATGCTATTAAGGGTAATCAAAAAATATGGTTGTGCGCGTTGTCTTCGTCTATTTAATTTAGTACGTAAATTGAAAGAAGTCCTAATTTGACATAAAGAATGCATTCCTTTCTAAAAAAACATAAATAAACATATGATTACAATTACTTTTTAGTATTGAAAATTCAAAACTAACCTAGTTATGTTTCTTTGAATTTAAAAAATAATAATTTATTCCATCATTAACATTTACCACGCATTGTGGATAATACTCAACACTGATCTTAAAAACTTTAAAGTAATATTATTTATTTACGCTTATGAACAACCACTTCTTCATGCGTATTTCCAGATATTTAAAAAAACACAAATTATAATAATTGTGCCTGCAGATAAATTTAAATCTTTTAGGGTTTTAAGATTATAAATAATATGAACAAAATCATATTATTCTCACTCAGCCATTCAACTCTTCATCCCAGAGCTATATTTTCTAATTGTTTATAGAGTAATTTCCAAATCACATTTATAACGTGAATAACATCAGATATAGACATATAGGGGTGCGTAAAATGTCCAAAGTACACAAAAAAGTCGATATATCTCTTACCAACTGGTGTGTTATCGGAGGTAGTAATAGATGAATATTATCGAAGTTAGGTGAAAAATATATTACAACAAAATAAGCAGATAGAAAAAGTAGCAGCCAGGCTCATTACTATACCCTGATCTACAAAACCGAGACCCTAGACGAACTGTGGGATTCCACACCAGCTGATATTTCTAATACGAAATATTAACTGTTTATTGCGCTTTGGTAGGAGATTAATATATCTACAACTGGAATTACAAGAAATTATCTGTACAAAGAGATGTTTTTGGTTTACTGATTATTAAGATATATTTAAGAAAATATTTCTTTAGCCATCACACAAATTCAGTTACATAAGATTTATATACATTGCTTATTTATTTGCCGTCGCATGTGATAAAAGAAAATTCACAATAATAAAAGAAAATTCTGTTACTAAAAGATGTGCAATATCAGAAATAATTATGTGAGGGAACTTGTCAATGTATGAATGGAGATAAGTACAAAGATGTTTTCAATCTTACGAATAGATTTAATATGTAAGTATGTGTATATATATATATATATATATATATATATATATATATATATATATATATATATATATATATATATATATATATATATGTATATATATATATATTTATATCTTTTAAAACCTGTAACTACCGTCCAAACTTCTTTTAACAAATAAATTTGTGCACTTATAACATTTAATAGACCTTTATTTTTCGTCGCACATAACAACATTTTAGAAAAAAGCGTGAAATTTTTTCGAGTCACTGCACCACTTCATCGAAAGGAAGTAACTAGAGAAACCAGGGATTTAACACCTCATATCCATCCGCTTAAAGCTCTACTTTAACCGAGATTTCCATTATATTCAATAGGTTTAGATTTTTTAAACGGTTCTAGAAACAACATCCATTCAATACTTTAAAATGTTGGCCCTGACTTAAACAAAATACTTGTTTTTATATTCTTAAGCTTATATAGCATAAAAATATAGACTAACTCGAAAGACAAAACGGATGGAGCTATGTTAAGATCACTCGCATGTTTCCCCACCTGCATTTTCATGGCCATATTTTTCAGAAATCGTTCGACGTGGAAACTTAATATTGTGTTTACTTTTAAAGTTTATTAATTCACATTTATGTCAATACCTAACATTGAAAAATATTTATCTTAATTATTATAAACTTTTGGGCGGAAATTTTATGGTATGTACGGACAAGTTGTTCAACTACGATTTGAAAACATTATTCTTTTTATTTTATGTAATACCGTTTCATAGATGTGGCAAAAAATATCCTGAAATATGAAAGCACCTGCCCTACCCATTCATGTGTTTTACCTTTATGTTTTCCTTCACCCAAATTATACTTTTAAAACTATATTTCATAATTTCTCAGAAATTTTCGACATCTTTACCCCCGAGCAATAAATTTACATAATAAAAAATAATATGAATATTTATATTTAAACACATAATTACTGGATAAAGTGCCAACAGACTGTCGACTTTGGAATGAATTTAGAATTAAATTTTGTTGTCCAGATTCAGACCCACATATTTTGATTGAAACTCTTTTAGACCACAAATATATATTAGCTATAAAGGTGTTCGAATCTGTGGGTTAAATTCAAGGTCTCAGTGTCATGAGGAAAAGTGTAAAACTCTTTATTCTCATATATAGTGAATATAACCTCTGACTTGACCTTGATTAACTTACAGATATTTTTTCATTGCTTGATTCACGGTCTATTATTGCGTTTGTTAACTGTTCTGTGTAGTGTTAGTTGTTAACTCCATAAAATTAACTGGAGCTTAATTAATTAATTGTAATGGTAGGTTCCAGGAAAATCGCTTATGTATTTTTGGAACATATTCTTGAAGTGGGTATTATGAATCTGTACCCTTTGATGTTTTCACAATATCCGATGGAGGTTACCTTATTTGCTCACTGATCCCATATCGCATCTATTCTGTCGGGAAACGTAGTGTAAAGTAAATTTACATGTCAAATGGAGATAGAAAAATATTCCTATCTTGTTGGAAAAATATCTATAAAAGAAAAATACTTTGATACGAGTACACTCGTGTAAAATTAAGAACGGAGGAGAAAGTATCGAAATTAGACTTTTTTTATTATTTGATCTCTTGAAAATCCTAGAATATATGCCACTACATGATTATTTCAATGTCAGTTATTTGCCAGTTATAATTAGTTCAAAAATATTACTTGCAAGTTGTTATTAACGTATAGAAACGATTAACATCACTTTTAAAATTAAAACTTTAACAATTGATGAAACATAATTTCGTTGCATCGAAATACATATGGTTTTTCATAATGCCGATACGGAACCCTCGTAACGTAAACCCGACTGTAACTAAACCGCTTTTATTGGTTTTGATTCTAATAGTTCTTTTTTTTGTAGATGTATTTTATATGGAGATTCATATAAAATTTCTTTGTCACGATCTATTATCCACGATATTCCATGATTATAGAAAATGAATAGTGATCTTTTTAAAAAAAATTGGATTTGATTCTTAAAATTTTTGGGTCAAAATTCAATGAAATAATTAAAATTAAATATGCTAAATTAGTTTATTACGCATACTGTTCTTGGAAAATTGTACACACCATGAACACAAAATTTGTCTTAAAGCAAGCATTAAACATTTAATTTTATATATCCAATATTTCCTCATGTTATTTGGAATCTTTAAGGTAATAAAATGACAGAAAAATTCTATTGAAGTTCACCTATTGTATTCGAAATTTTCCGGCATATAATCCTCGGAACAAACTTTCTTCATATACACACAAAAATCACCAAATAAAATGAAATCAGCGGCGTATTACTCAAACAAATTTTTGTTGCCGGCTCTCTTTGTAATCATTTGAAAACACAAATCAAGATTTCGTCTTTTAAAAGCATTCAACAGCGAGAGACACCGAATACAGTCGGATTACATTCAATCTTATTGTACCTCAGGTAAAGCAGCGACTACGCAACGGTTTAAAGGAATCTCCAGGCGATTTATTACGATTACGATTAAAAAGCTTCTCGAGTCATGTGTCTGGTGGAAATATTTTCAAACCAAGACTCTGATTCCTCTGTATATAAAATTGGAGAACATGAAGATGGCATAATGCGAGTATCTTGGATATTTACCAGAAGTTTTTAACTCTTTTATTGTAATTAGATATCTTCCCAAATAAATACGTACGGTTTAAAAATATCGTACTTTGATGACCAGTCGTACTTAGAAATATAACTTTTATTTTAAATAATATTTGTAGCTTAACACCAAAAAGAATGCACAACATTTCGGAGAAAGAAGTTTTGCTTTAGATGATAATGAGAAGTTTTGCTAGGAGTTGAGAAGTTTTGCTTTATCAAAAAAAATATCATTAAAATTATCCATCAACTAAAATGATTTCCTTTTTTTTTAAATATCTACAATATATCAAAGGTTTGTTAAATGCATTTCATATTACTTAATAGAATGGATACGATAATCGAATTCTAAATGTTATAATGATAGCCATTCTACAATATTTATCTTAATAAATACCTAACATGAAGATTTAAAATACGTACAACCATAACATCATTATTTTAAACTGTTACAGAATTACAGGCGTTACCAAAAAGGATTAAAATTGATTTTGCGTAAAGGGCGCGATCTTTTTCTACAATATTTATCTTAATAAATACATAATATGAAGATTTAAAATACGTACAACTATAACATCGTTATTTTAAACTATTGCAGAATTACGGGCATTACCAAAAAGGCTTAAAATTGATTTTGCGTAAAGGGCACGCTCTGGAACCAATTTAATTTTTATGTAACTTTTTAGCTAAATTCTGATCAAAAAGATTGTAACAGATATACCAATTAATTAGTTTTGATATTGTTCAAATTTTTTTTGCATAAAAAATAATCAGAAATGAAAGATATAAATTCACACACGCGCCTAAATTTCTAGATTGAAAGACTGCGGGTGGAGATACTGTTGTTGTAAGAACATTAGTTAGAAGGACATAGTTCATAAACGGAACGAGCTCAAGCTTCAAATTTATACGTTGTGTTAGGATCCAAAAGCAAATATCGTTAAATGGAATCTCAAAAACCTCAAACATGACAATACATACATACAAAGATGCAGTTTGTTTTTAATTTTATTTGCGTTAAAAAAAGGAGGACATAAATAAAATAATATCACACATTTTTGTAAGCTTTGGAATCTCTTAAAATATGATTTTCGTGCATTTGTTACAATTTTTTATGACCCTAACTGTACAGCGTATCTAAATGTAGATATAACGTGAAGAATAAAAATCTAACACGAGAATGTTGTGTAATTGTAAGTAAATATTTATTTTATTGTGTCATAAACATGCGATTAAAAAGTCTTTAAAAACCGATTTATTTAAATTTTATATTTTAAACTTTCTTATTACTAGTAAAAGATAAGGATTTTTCAAGACTTTTCAATTATTACGAAGAATTTTTTTGTCCGCAGTATCGCCAAACTGTCCGCGAAATAATCAATTAAAATGACCGGTTAAGTATTAAATTTTATTACAGTTGATATCAGAGTGCAATTTTAAACACATGCCAGGTATGGAGCTAAAAAGCGTTATGTTGATTCAGTTGATATCATTAGATTCAGGTTTGGAACTAAAAAGCGTTATGTTGATTCTCTAGATATATCCAGTTTGGAGATATTTGTAAATGTAGATTTAATAACATTCTTTAAGTCTGATTTAAGCGCGTGTTGTAGTGTCTTTGCTAGACGGTGTATAGACTATAGTTAGTGGTGACATGCAGTATAATAAAAAGTAAATGGTAAGCAGCTAGATTACCATAGACTTTTCTTTCTTAAACGCAGCTCTTGAACTCAACGACATAAATTGCATTTTTCGAGCGAAACACTCATTAACATAAACTATAAGTATAATATTGAAATTAAGTCAAGCAGACTTATAATTCTTGACTTCCATAAATAAATTTGTAAAAATATAGTACATATTCACAAAAGACTTGCTGTACAATGCAACAAAATTGAAACTTTTTGTATAAACCTTATGTAGATTGACCATGAAACAAAATTAATAGATATGTTATTCGTGTCCTTCCTTGTATTAATTTCCACTGTGCCAATGGACAATGTCATATCTTAACGATTCCTTTATAAAACAGTAACAATTATTTTGCTGGCAAAATATATAATCAGTAAATTGTTACTCAAAATACGTAATTAATTCAGAAAGTTATTTACGTACTTTAGGAAAACATATTAACGCAAATGGTGGGATACACCCTATGTTCGCATTTTCGCTGTTCAGATTCGCAAGCGTACGTACGTATATCGCGCAGAAAACAAATCTTTTCCTAATTAAATTTTTAAAGGAGAATAATGTTTTATATTGATATGTGATATACACATATGCAAATACATTTGTTATAATAAAAGCGGAATCCAAATATATTTTTATTTGTTTTAATGTTAGGTTGTTTTTTTTATCTGGCCAAAGAGAAACCTGTATTCTATTCAGAAACTTAAAAATATTCTTTAAAAAATGGATTAAAATCTGCTTAGTATATTTTGTTTGATGCTTTATAGACAGACAGATAAGCAACAGGGATACAAATTTTACTGATGTTTGTAGCTTATATATCACTACGACGGGTCGACAAAAAACTCGACCTGCTTGCAAGGCCAGGTCATTAGCAGTACAAGGACGAACATGATTGTAATATAATAAATAAGGTACGCCCAATTAATCTTTCTCTGTGTCCTATCTTCCAATCCTATATTTTTAAGAATGAACACTCTCACGAAGCGGCTCGCTTGTCCACATGCGACGTCAATTTCAGCAAACAAACTGGCATAATGGGTGATTTATCGTGCTAAAAAGTTTTAGTTGGAAATAGAAACTGAGTTAGGATACGTTGCGAGATCACGTATATTCGGAATATCGTAATATTAATTTGAAGAGTTCACAAATAATTTCCTTGCATTCATTACTTATACTTATTTAACTTTTTCATGTTTATGAAAAAAATTTTATGAATATGTTACACATGTTTTTTTATGAATGTATAAATGAAGAATGGGAAACTCTTGCCTAACGTCTGTGCAACTTACCACGGGTGAAAATTGTTTTTGCACTTTTCAGTACTCACTCCAGTGTTACTCAGTTCTGTTTAAGTATTTTTTGTAGTATTGCACTACACACACACACATGTATATATATATATATATATATATATATATACGTGTATATGTGTGCGTGTGCGCTGGAGTGTGTGCGTGTGCGCTGGAGTGTGCGCGTGCGAACGTGCATGCTTACGTCCGTGCGTGGTGCGTGCGTGCGGCCGGGCGGGCGTGAGTGTGTGTGTGTGTGTGTATGTGTCTGTTAATGTGTATGTGTGTGAAAGTGTGTCTGTATTTGTATTTCAATTATAAATAACTTAGAATTCAAATATTCCATAAAATAACCACTGAAGCTGTAGGCGGTTTAACAAAATTATCATTTTGACAAACTTATTATTTGTTCAAAATGACATATTTGCACAAAGTTTTTTGTAGTATGGTGAAAAATAATTAACATATAAGTACTACTGGAGGTAAAACTTTACATACTGTTAAAATTATATATATTATAAGACTTATATGTTATACATATTTCAATATCCGCTTTTAACTCTATATATATATATATATATATATATATATATATATATATATACAAATACATATTTTTTTTAATCCTTCTAATTGTCTATTTATTAAGCCATAATTTACATGTAACAAAAGTTTTATTCTTATTTCTGATGATACATAAAGGTGACGTTAATTTAATTAATTATAAACATAATGTAAACAACGGCTGGTAAAAACTGTATTTGATTATTCTGCCTGAAATTAATTGCACTATACACAAATATACCTGGCAATGAACGAGTAATTAGTAGAAAATGCACCAAAAGGGCTCCGTATGCATTTAATATTTTATAAACCTTAAAGTGTAAATACATTTTCAGTAAATTATTTGAAACTATTAACATGGAAATTATTATCTGTTATATTATTCAAAAATAATATGCCGACTTCAGCTCTTTAGCATTAACATTTTGCAAGTAAAACAATCTGTTATACAGAGATGGAGATGAGGAAACAATGAGGGTTTCTCCTTTTATTACCGAACCACAAAATTAAAGCTTGAAAAGGACATCTATGTTAAAAAACAGAATAATTTGGACAAAATCTGTAAAAATTAACCTAATTACATGAATTTTTTTAATTAATAACGTGCACAAAACTGACTCAAAACAGGATTAATTTGTAAAAAAATTAATGGAAACAAATTTTAAGATTTATATTTTTTACCTTCACTTGCAAAAAATTCATTAAGTATGAATAGAACTCCCATTAAATATTTTTTCTTTATATATAATAAAAACGAATGCACAAATTTAGGGAGGCATTTAGCTGATAGTTGGACTTTGCTCAGTATATATTACAAGGGCCGCCTTAGTTGTAATTAGTATTAATTATATTCTACTTAGTAACACTGTGATTGTTAACTCACCAGTTATACCGGTGCTTATTAATTTGATGAGACTAAACGTTTATTGAAAATTTTTCGTGTAGATTCGTTTAGATATGCGCACGAATTGACAAGGAAAGAAAATACTCGGCGCATTAATTTTGAAGAAATTTCACATTGAATTTGAGTAAAGATGTATATTTTAACAGAAAATTTTCTTTTTTATATAGGATAAACCAAAATTATTACTGATATGTGATACCAAGTTCGCCATTTTGAAATTTTTTCCGACGTGTCTTAACATTTTCATAATGATCATTACTAAAAACCTTTTGTTTTTTGTATCCCTTTATGGATGGTTGTCGTATTTTGCTACAATTTTGTTAAATATTTATTAATATTTCCCTAAGTATACAACCTATCTAAATGTTAATGTAAAGGAAAGAATACCAATTTTAATACAAATATGTTGACAGTTTATAAATAAATATTTATAATTACTTTGTCATAAGTTTTTATGAAATAGGTCTACTTCAAATTATTATTTAATTGCATGTTTCAAATGATTTGATAATTAGTAAAATGTAATCCGTTCTTTATTTATTTTTAATCATATCTAAGACTAATTTTTGACCAATGGCGTGGATGTTAAATTAAAATGTCTGAATGTAAGTAAATGTTTTGGGCTCTCTAGTCACGTTAGATATATTGAGTTACTATTTTTTTATTGCAAGTTAATTAATAGCATTATATAATGGAAGTCAAAATGAATAGAAGTTTTTTAAATAATTCCAATATAAAATCTAAACATATTTTCTTTAAATAGTTGTGGTCTAACAAATTTTTTCTCTAGATAGTAAATCTATTAGGAGAGTTGACGAGTATCTGCGGCTTATTGAAACATGGATTGATTTTTCCTGACCGCAATACTGGAACACAAAAATATAAATCAGTCATCTCAAAAAAAATATTTATTTACCATAGATTATACTGTATTACATTGAAAAATATAAAACCAACAAACTATGTACAAACCTAATACAATTTGCTAATTGAACAAAGTGATTGATTTTATCTACAGTTATATGACAATAATTTACAGTGACTAAATTCAATAGGTCGTATATTTATACTCATATTTGTAATAAAATCCTAAATACGAATTGAATATAGAATATCCTGAAGGTTTCTCATAAAGGAAACTAATTGCCTTTAAATATTTCACAGACAAAATTCAAAATCTCTGCCTTTTTAATCGAAAAACTAAGGCGTTTAAGTAAAATTTATTAACCTAAGGGGGTGGAAGGTACGAACTGAGGCCGTGCCCCTCGCTCCAATTTTTGCTGCTTGGATTCAAAAGAGTGCGGGATCGGCAGCCAACAATTTTTTTTAATGAAATTTTTAAATGAGTTAAAATAACGTAGTTTATTGGTATATTACATAAAAAAACATGCACACACATAATTGAATGAATAAGAATACATGCATAAACACATCGCTTAATAAAGGCTGCGTGTTAATTTTTTGATAATTGTAAAATTTTTACCCACAACGGAACGGAGGAGGTGTATGCGTTCAGGGTGAGACGTTGTTTGTTTTTTTGCATTTGCAATCCAATGTTCCCATTTATTTTCAAAACAATTTGTCGATTTAGATACGGTTTTCCGTAATGTGATTGTTCCTAGATAGGTGTTTTGGTGATTATTCAACAGAGGGCGCAACAATAAATGCTTTGTTGCAAACGGATGTTCCTATTTATCTTAGCTTAGTTATTAAGACTATTAATAATAATTGAAATTTTGATTAAACTCACGCCAAATGTAAACGTTTTAATCAAAAAAGTATAAAATAAAAAGCAAAATGAAAAATTGTAAAAAGCCCAAGACGGACGTAGCCGCTGTAATTAAAAAAAACAATTAAATTATTTTTTCCAAAATCCTCTGATTAAAAGATAGTAAGGACCTATTCATATAATTATAATCCCAAGAATATCCATCGAAGCTTATTAGGGGGAATATTCCTGGCTCCGGAGAGCACCTAATACTGGACAAAACATGTCCAAAGTCGAGATAACGCTCCCATTAGTGCTTGTGTATGAAAAACTGTTAAACTCAAAGTACCAATCCCTCCGGCGACGCGGGAGTTCTCAGTCTCGCACTATACGGCCTACAGGTGATACGTTAGACATTTTGCGATTCATTGCATCGGCTAATATTAGCATTGTCATAAATCACTCTTTAGAGAGAATCATTTGTTTGTGCTGGTTTTTGTTTATTCATTCGTAAATACAGTTTACGTTGATATACTTTTATGGCGGATATATTAATAGAATATATTGTAATCGTAATTTTACTTCAAATTGATGTACTCCTACGTTTGGACAATTAAAGTTACTGGGCAAATGTGTTTTGTCAGAATAATCTGCTTGTCATCTACAAGCTTCGTGGAAGCTGTTGGTTGTAATAAAAGTCAAGTCGAGATATAATTTTCAAATTCAGAGAAACTGATACATAAATAAAACTTCTGTCCATCAAATATTTATACCAGTGGCGAGACAGCCCTCACAACAGTCCAGAAATATGAAAAAGTTATAGTAAACAAGAATATATAACAAGGAGGAAAATTGTCAGCAGCAGAACGAAGATAAAATGTAAGTACTATGTTTTGCATGAGTGCCATGGGACAATGTGTTCCCCCTTTCTTCATATTTCATCGCCAGAGAATGAATGAGCGTTTAATGATTAATGCACCACCAGAAAGTGAAGCTGTCGCTTAGCCTAAAGGATGGATGAGTAACGAAATATTCTTGAAATGGTTGTCATATTTTGTGAAATTTACTAGACCGACGAAAGAATCGCCAGTTTTAATGATGCTTGATGGGCATAGCAGCCACGACACGTTAGACGTTATTAACTTTAACGTCTTGTAACTGCCATGCCTTATTGGTTTATTTGACATTATGATCAACACCTCACGGCATAATACCCACAAACTACAACCATTAGAGATAAATGCTTTCAATGAACGTCGGGGTATGTGGATGAGGGCTAATGCTGGCGGCAGCCCTACAGGCTGAAAACCACAATAAAAAATAAGATCTCACTTAGTCGACATAACAAACATAAGGAAAACCATTATTAATATTTCACCAATACAAGATGCTGCTACAACTAGAGCACAAGCAAGAAAACGTCGAACTGAAAAGAGTGAAATTCTAACTGATTTGCCATACAAAGGACGATTAGACGAAAAAGAAAAAATAAAGAAGAACAAAGAGGAAGGCAAAGGTAAATTAAAAAAAACAGATGACATAAGAAATATAAATAAAACGAAAGTTAAACCAATTAAAAAGTCGTAGGAGAAGTATTATTGTAAAGACTGCGTAAACGACTGGATTTAGAGCGGGTCACGTAAAGAATGGGCTCATGAAGCCTGTACAGATATCTCAGAGTGTTTCGAGGCTTATGTTTGCGATCGATGAAACCTTTTTTAGACTACCTTTAATTCATTATTACCCTAATTTTATTTTTCGTTTATTATATTTATTTATTTATTTGGATGATTATAATTGTTGTATGTTTCAGAATTATTACCGTATTAATGACAAGTTATTTTGTAATTTATAGTTTTTAAATATACGTTACTGTCCGGTCACAGGGGTTCGAATTTACACTTGTCCAGTCTAGGTGCAAAATGTTATGGTGCTAAAAACTAACTCAATGTATAAGTGTTTTTTTATGGTTAAATGTTACGTAATAAACCTTATTTAAATGTTTATTATGGTTGTGTATTTTAAAATGTAAAATTTCTTAATAAAACATGATTACTATACTTTTTTTTCTTCATAAACCAAAAGTGTCCTGTATTCGGGGGAATCGCCCTATTAGTAGGTTCATACTTTCTTTGAGACGGGGGGATTTTCAAAAATATTGTTTCATTTTTTTTTGAATTACAAAGACCACATTCGTATTAGGTTTTTTCAAATTTTTTTATATTGCTTATTATTGTGTACATTCTTTAAATCTAGCCTAAAAGTAGTTGTTCTGAACACTAAGAAATATTTTTATCAATTTTGTGGTAGTAATATCTGTCCAGAATTTTTATTTTGGCTATACAAACAGATAGACAGGGCAGACGTACAATTTTTATTTCGGACTTTGTAAATCACCTCACCTCAACATATAAGAAATGGCAAATGGATAATTCTCCATGTCACGTTTTCAATTCCTACATTATTAGCAACAAAGCCTCCGACGGAGGGGTTTGCGTGCTCTCACGCGACTTCAATTTCAGCAAACAAACCTCGATTCTAAATACATATTGAATTAGGTTACATTTTGTATCACAAAACTTTTAAAAATATATTAATTCTAAAATTTAACGAATATTTTGCTTTCATTACTTATTTCAATTTATTTAATTGTTTTCTATAAATTTGGAAAAATTTCTTAGAAGTGTATTATTATATTTTATAGGTCCTTATCAGTTATGAAATCTAAAGAAAGGAATAAAGCAAAAAATATACAAATTCAAAACCTGGAATATTTCTGAATATTAAAAAAAGAATAAAAAAATTTCTTTTCTCACTTCGTTACAATTGCTATCGGGTGAAAATTATTTTTGAAGTTTTCAATTTCCAATAAAAAATTACTCAATTCTAGTAACATTGCTTTTCAAGTCATAGTCATTGAGTAAAATGAACGAACTAATTTTATTACCTAATTTCTTTACTGATTAACTTGAGAGACATAATTATAAATACCCGTATAAAATAATATATTTACTGCTTTTCCAGTCTCTGTGAGCTAAAAATTGTAGAACCAAAATATTAAATAAAATGTCCACTGAAATAATAATAAATGAAAGGAAATTATTATTTTGACACTATTTCTATATAACTAAATAGTCGCATAACTGCAAATTGAAATATAGTGACGTCACAGTCTTGGATAAAAGTCATAATAATCACACCAGAGCTCACCCATCATTAGACATAGATGGTATTTTATATCTCGAACTTTTTGAAATAATCCACATTTTATAATGTATATGGTAAATTATTTGTATTTGATATGATTTAACTAAAATAAATTAAGTAATAGTCACTTTTCTGTCATGTTTTTTTTATTCAATTACATTTTTAATAGTATATAAATAAAATGAATATAGTCGTAATGATACTAAATTATGCAATGAATAACTAATATTAATATTATAATAATCTAAAATGTCTTATAATGGACAAAATCATTAAATCGAATCAAACAATTATTTTATTTGGATTGATCGATCTTCAGTAAATAATTTACACAAAATATTTCTTTACTTAATCACAGCGGTAAAAAAAATTGTTAGGTTTTTCACAGTCCTTAAAAAAATTAATATGCACTTCTCAATTATTTTCCCAATTTCCTTTCGGAATCAAATATCGTCATGAAATATGAATTTAAAATTATTCGTCATATCACTTCGTGAGTTCTTTACGGGTTTAAACACTTGAGAAATTTTAATGGTCCTTAGTATTTCTATTAAAGTGTTTAATTATTTTTTTGACATTTTACATAAATTGTCTAGTTTTCGTTTACAGACGTAAGAAGAAAATCCAACAAAAGATGACTTTTTCTTAAGCGACGTAAATTAAAAAGAAACAGACCATATACATTTTATGTATTTCTATTTGATGTACTTTAGAATAATTGATTTGTGCCTATTTCAAAAATTCATAACATTAGGGAGCAGTAATAATCTCACACAATCTGGCAAAAATCGTAATGACTGCTATACTTTAATTTCTTTCTTTTCATCATAGCCTAGAAGACATCGAGCGAGCTCGCATAAAATTCACATGTTTGCTTTACTTGAAACTGTCACATAGCTTTAAATATCCTTGTGGCTAGGACGCCCAATTGACAAATTATATTGTGGACATTGTTGAATTTGATGTTTTATTTGTAATTTATAAATATACGCAAATTATTTGTTCAAGAATTAGCTCTAAAAATAATTAAATGTTATGTCTATTAGCCTGATAGCATTTGATACATAAAATATCAAAATATTACGGGTTAGAGGCATATAATTATTGACATAGATTGTTTCAATTCATAATTTTCCCTTTATTTATTGTAAAATGTATGTTACAATCCAAAACAAATTTCAGGTTTAAAATATGGTCAAATTATTAATATATTCACAAGTAGCAACTATCTTTTGGTCAACATTTTTATCGTAATAAAACGAGAAATCATTGTAACTTGTTAATCGTTTGAAAATATTCAGACACGGTCAATGAATTTTTAACCCAAATATAAAATTAATCATTACATACTTTAGCTTGTATTTGACATGGCGTAGGAACGTGAGGCCTTTAACTTTGTTTAAAAAATCATGCTAGTTAGGGAATAACCACATGAAATAACCAGTACTTATTTTTAATGGTTAATGAAATATTTTTGCTAAAAAGTTAATTTGCAATTTTCACGAACAATTAAGTAAGAGTGCCGTGCTGATTTATATTAATTTTATGTTTAATTAAAATGTCAAGAGTTGTAAGGTGGATTTGCATATCAAAATAATTATTAAATATTTCAATAACCATATTTCAATAACAAAAAACCTATGTTTTTTGTTAGTAGACTTATTTGATTAATTGTTTAAGTATATGGATATATAACTTAAGATAAAAGATTTGTTTTAAATATTAAGTAGAGGTTTAGATCAATTACGTAATAATAATATTTTTCATTCTTTGTATAAGAACATATTTCAAATTTATGTAAGTTTTTATTTTAAAAAGAAAGTTTCATGAGAAGATGTTGCAGCGATTTTAAATAAATTCAAATTATTAAGATACAATAACATATACAATCATGAGACTTTTCATTTCACATATAAATTCCCATTTTCGCAATATATTAGAGCCTTACTCCATAAAAATTGATAAATAAAAGTAAAGTGTCATAATTGTGTATTCATTCATTTAGAATATACCACATTATAAAATAACATTTCCAAAATTTAACAAACATTTTTTCAAAACAGCGAATGGAATATACTGCAGAAAGTTTCATTTTAAAAATTTATCGCGCAAAAATTGGGAAAAATTCATTTTGAGCAATTTTGGTTGTTACTATTTTCGTGATTAAATTACATTAGATAAAATTTTATAAAATCTTATGTTGCACAATGATAGGTGGTTAAGGTTTAAGGGTTGAACATAGACATTTATAATCACACTAATACCATTTTTATTACAGAATTTCGTTACGTTATTAAAAATATTTTAATCCATTCTCATCAAAAATTATATTTATAATTATTCAACAATTATTATAAAATAACCTTTAATAATACCACTTACAATGATCACGTTGATAAATATCACTATAAATGAGATTAATTTGTTTTTCGTGAATTTCCTGTAAAGATAATGTTTGATTCGATTTAGTGATTTTGTCATTTTCAAAAATTTCCTGCATTGGCGATTTCAATATCGTGATATTGAAATCGCCAATGCAGGAAATTTTGGAAAATGTTACTATACTTAATATTATGCCTCGAAATAGACGGTTTAAATATTTCGTATAGTATTTTTATATAAAGAATGAATTTATTTACATACATGTATATTTGCAAATATGTTACGTAAGAATTGAAACTGCTTCACAAGATTTAATTTTATTCATTGGTAATTCTATTTCCAATATTCATTCTAAATATATCTTATATATGTATATATATATATATATATATATACATATATATATATATATATATATATATATATATATATATATATATATATATATATATATATATATAGACGTATTAAATTATAGTGGATTTTTATTTTGGCTATGATGGCATGTCTGTATTTATTGGAATTAGTCAACCAGAATATTTTTTAGTTATTATAGCACTCAACACTGCAAGCTATCCTAGTGAAAAAATATCACAAAAATACTTATGTATATACGTATATATATAATATGATTAATTGTTATATATATGTATATACATATATACATATATATATATATATATATAAAATATATAAAATATGATTAATTGATAATTATTAAGTTCTTTTAATTATTAATTGTAAAATCATGATCAATTATTAAGTTCTTTTAATTATTAATTGTAAAATCATGATTAATTATTAAGTTCTAAAAAACTATTGCGTGGTTTCAAAAATAATAGTAAAATATTAAATTGGGCACAAATCAATAAAAATGGCGATGAAGCTAATTAAGATTTCAAACTAAATCTTCACTAGTTTGAATATAATTAATTTTTGGAATAAAATTATATAATTCTAGCTAAAAACTTGAATTGGTTTATTTTTAATAAATTACAAAGCAAATATTCAAGTTAAAGTTCAAAATCTACATATTTTTTGTACAAAACTTTCTAAAAATTTTCATAAATACAAAGATTTACCAATAATTTTTCAAATTGTAATCTTCGCACGGTGATTTCCTAAAACATGATGATTAAACTGCCTGTATCATGATTCCTCTTGAATGTTTCCTGTCAGCCTCTTCCATGGATGTAGAGAACATTTTTTTTAAATTTATATATACTAATTATGAAAATTACTTTAGTAACGATTTTCAGTTTAAATTTGCAAAAAAAGACTTAGAATTGTGTAAAAATATAGGAAGTTAATAATAAGTATTTTTTTTTAAAAAGTATTTCAATAGACTAAATGGGAATGCCTGACAGCAACGTTTATTTTCCCACAGATTCAATGAAAGTTATCCAAGTTACTAAAATAATGTTTATTCGTTAACTTAAGACCGCTTTTAATGTTTATCTTACAATATTACCTAAACATATAAAAATAAATTTAGGTGAAAAAGATAGAGGCCATTTAAACATTAAAGGTACCACCGTAAATCCTCTGACCACAAACTTAATGTTCAAGTTTAAATAAACGTTTTGTGCTGAAAATTTCCTTGATAACGCTAACCGTAAAAGACAAAAGTCTGTGTCGTACGTGATCCTGGCATAAAAAGACACTTCGAATAAAGCCTTTTCCGTTTCACGTCCTCTTTGTAGTTAATTGAGGGTCTTGTATGAAGGGAAATAATTCAGGAATAAAATTTTAGATTTCTGAAGAAGGGAGAAATAATATTAAATATTTTTTTATCTCTTATCAAAGTATAAACGTTGACGTTTGACGTCACGGTTTTATGTATTATTACGAGATTTTTATTTTGTTTGAATTGTCAACATTCACTATGTGTTTTAAACAAATTCTTGATACATTAAACTGCTATAAAACCGGGAACTGTTTATGAACAAATCTCATGACGCTCTTGACGACTAATAAATTTTCGAGAAAAAAATTCTCGGCTATGTACTTTCATTGAATTTTTCAGTATACTTAAGGTCATTGAATTTACACACTGTGCTGTAAAATAATATCGGTCAAATTGTTCCTTATACCATCTTTAAACTGTGCCAGAAAATTTATTTATATGATTTGTGTTATTTTTTCCATAAAAATATCAGTGAAATTTAGAATCAAGTATTTGTAGAATATACGGTAGATATACGGAAATGACATTAAAATAACGGTTGATTATGGAATATCGAATATCATGAATTCGAATTCGATATTACATTAAAGGGTATTATCGAATATCATAATACCCTTTAATGTAATATCTCCATGAATGATACTTCAAAGACCCTAGCTCTAGTTTATTCTAATTCTGCTTTTTCCCTCTCTAAGATTTCTTGACTAATTTTGAGGCATGTTGGGAACAGATTTTTCTGCAAAGAGACTATGAAAATAGACAAAAAAAACACCTTCATCTATAAAAATTGTGTGTTTAAATAATACTTATATCTATCGATTAGAATACAATTAAAATACATTGGTGATATATCTCTTAACATATTTACGTAACAAAAATCTCAGTGGCATTTTGCCCTCTTCTGCTCGAAGCTTTTATTCAGAGATTTTTTCTTAAAATCGTTGTTCAGATTATCTCGCTTCAGCAGTAATCCGCCAAGATATTTCTATTCCATTAATATCTACGTTCTATTTCTTTCAAGTCTTGATGAAATGTTTTACCTTGCTCTTCACTTAGAGCTCCTAGATTTTCCGGAATGTAGTCAATGTGCGAATAGAGGAAGTGAAGCTTAATCCTCATTGAATATCCCATTTCACCAAAATATTCTATCATTTTAGCCACAATTTCATTATAATCTTGTTGTTTCCTAGAAAGTTCTTAACCACTTCCTTACTAACATTCCATGCTTGTAACTCGGTTTCACTGAGTTTGCTATTAAATTTTGAAGCCTTCATGTGAGGTATCCACAACTTGCCCTGGTTATTGATGGGTAGGTCAAAACACATGTCGTAAACTTTTTTTACAGTCTGTTATATTCTGTATCGTTTTGTCGACATGAATTTTCCACAAATGTAACAAAAACTGTCCGGGGAGGTTAAACAACTTCGCGATGACATTTTTAAGCTAACGTATCAAAATAGTACAATATAACTGATGTACTTTAAAATCAATTCAAGAATTAAATTGTTTTTGTTATTTCTTAGCCTCATTAACACACTTCTAAAGAATCAAAGTGAAAAAATATTTAATCACCGATTAGTGGTGTTATTTCAAATTGAGCTTTTCTGGCGTATAAATCACGTCATGTGCCAATCAATTAATAAGGTATTACTTAGTAAATTATGAAGTAGAATGTATACTTTTGTACTAATAGAAACTACTTACATAATATTTAAGCCCTTAGATAACTTTTCATTATGTATTACGGAGTTTGAAAGCGAATGCAGAGGGTAATTTTGGGCCAAATCAAAATTGCAATATGTAAAAAAAATGTAACCTCTTAGGATTTTTGTCATTATTTTTCCCGTAATCAGCACCTCTGAAACTACCGGAAACCATATACAAACTTTAGCCTGATTACCCTTTTCATAAGTGGACAAATAAAATCACAATTTTTTTTTATTTAATCGTATCATATCACAATGTAATAAAATTATGTCGCATCACAAGGTAGGTCGTGAATGTTCACCAATATTAAGTTCATCGCCAAAGTTTCGAGAGGTGAGTTACACTACAAATGGTCGTATTTAAATTATACACCATCGTATTTAATTATACATTTAATAAAATTATAACAAACAAATTCGTTCATAAATGATTTTTATGCCAATGTGCATGAACTGAATAATAATTATGTCAGCAAGAATATTTCGATAAGTAAATTTCACTCTGACACATTCGGTTCTAAATTTAAGCAAAGGTTACAAATTATATGTTGTACTTAGAAGGAAATATTTTTTGTATACTTTTCTATTATGTTTTTATGATTCTGTAGGTAGTAAGTAAAATCGGGATAATTATAATATTGTCAAACTTTTCCATCCTACCTTCCAATATCATCATAATTCCTTCAATTTAAGACGTCCGATGAAAATTTAAGAAAAAGATTTGTTAAATATAAAAATATATTGACAATTTATGTTAGTTTGTAATTATACAATAAAATTCCTACTAATAATAAATTTAATGATAATTTTCTTACGGTGGTGTCATTGAAATAGCATTAAATAAGGTGTTTTGGAAAGTTTTTATACCTCATTTTCTGATACAAAAACTCTACAGCTAAATGTTATCCGCCAAAATATTTAACCAAATACTCTTCTATCACTTTAACTAAATATTGCACAAATGAATTTAAAAAATGTGCATTTTCAAGGAAATGTATAAATTTTATAACAAGTGATTATGAAAATAGCCTTTCGCAAATAGTTTCTTAAAGGGGACCGGTAAAAATGGGTTCAATGTTATAGAGTTAAAACATAATTTTTAAAAAAGCTGGTATTTTTTTGAATATAAAATACGAACAATTTAATAATTGACAATCAGGAAAGCGGGAAAAATTAAATTCAATTTGTAGCCATGATAAAAATAAAAAGTTCTCTTTATAAATGGGTATAGATTTTTAAAATATCAAGAACCGTTAATGGCAAATAAGATTAGCAAAAAATGTAATGAAATACATAATAACTTTTTCGAAACGATTACAATCTACAAATTTTTTAACAATGCCTCTTGCTTCTTTAATGTGTAGGTATTGCCTAAATGAGTTAAAAATAAACTTTTAACAAACTTTGACAATGATTTTATTGTTGTTAAAATTGATAGCCTTTTCGCTCTTATCGAGGTTCACGTAAATTTTTTGATGGCTCTTTTGAAGATGTGAGATTTTTAGATTAATGTGGTACATTTATGGATAGAGGATGCAAAAAGATACAATCTGCGCTTTTGTTTGATTTCGCTATTTCAAACAATTCCATAGAAATTACATTTAAAGGCTACTGTAAAAAATAACCTAATTTTTCATTAAAAGTACAAGATTTCACTTTTGTCTGACGATTTTGGTCAAACTTTTAAGCAGTTTATTTTTTATATTCACCAGCGTTATTTTTATTTCTGTAGCATCTGAGCCCAACATTATATGGATTTATGCCAATCTTCTTTATATGATTCCTGTTTCGTTTCACCACTAGTTTTTTGGATTTATATAGAGGAAGAAAATATTTTGTAATTGGAATATAATCATAATAAACATACATTTCTTCTTTTCTTGTTGAGTTAACAGAAAATTTCAAAATTAACGCTCGTTTTGGTACCCTTAATAATAAAGTGAAAATGCCATATTCACGTTAGGTTTCCCACAGTGACAATAATAAAAAGTTGCCTACTCTAGAGAGTCGGCATAATCCATTTTTTTGTAATTTACATGTAAATGAATAGACATTTTGTGTTGAAAATATTTTTTGGCTGACGAAAAGCACAAATAAGAGCAATCTAGCGTCGTACCTCGAGCAATCTTGTTGGTTTGCCTACAAAAAACTAATCTTTGCGTCGAACCAACATTAATAAAACAAGAATATTTTGCTTCTAGATAATGGCAACACTTCATGACTCTACGTTTATGCAATTTTACTTTATTTATCGATATTTGTATTAATAAAAATACAAAGTTTATAAATATCTATATTCAATAGAGTTTGGTTATATAAACACAGGTATTTATAATTTTAGCAGAATTTTTAATATAAAACTGAGACAAATATCACTATAGCTTTGAGAATATCTTACTGAAGTTGTAATAATTAAACTCTTAGTCATAAGCAACTTGACATTGAATATTGAGATTGTCCAAAGTTACACGTAGTTAAAAAGAGGTTTTTAAAGGAATGCCTCCTTTGCATCTGCAGGTAAAGAGAGGGCAGATTTTTTTTATTCGTGTACCCTTTTATGTGGAGTATCAATAGATAGATTTTTTAAAAATATCAAGAGTATCATGAATATTTTTTCGATAAAGGGACTTCTAAGTAGTATATTAATTTTGTTTAATGTTATTATTTCGATTTATGTATTTTGATTTACGTGTACCTATCCCCATCATGTTAAATTGCTATTTTTGAATATAAGAAAATTGTTCACAACTGAGTATATATAACCAAGATAAAAAGAATTGTCTCGGCTAGGTAGGCTTTGCCAGTTTTCGAGTAATAGTCTACCAAGTTTTAACATATAGTTCATTCTCCAAAAGATTCGCGACAACTCCAAACAAACGACTTAAATTAATTGCAAAAATAATTTTGTATTTTGAAATGATCTTTATTTTTTAACGTCAAGAGGACAACATACCAAACACTATGCTCATCGTGTACATACACGCAAGAAATAATTAAAAAAATATTTTCTTTTCACTTAGTATAAAAGGAATCACTTTAAGATTTTGGACTTTGATTCGACTTGATCTAAACAGCATAGGAATGAGATTTGAAGTGCAAGTGTAAATATTGGTTTGCTGTCGACTGAACCTCTAACAAATAACAATATTTTTTTTTATTTTACCTGTATTATGTACCGGTGATGGTTAAACCAACAATTTTTTTTTAATATCATGTTTCGTGTGGGACCTAAATTGAAAAGGCAATCTCTGTGTGTTCCCAAAATAATTGTTATAGAATTTGGAATAGTATAATATAAATAATATACAAGGTTTTTGTTTCACCCGCGTGTAGCACGTTATCTTAAGTAGATTTTCATAACATTTTCATTGAAAAACGAGAATTTGTTAATTACGGGAGAGGAGTGGTAAATTCTTATTGGCCGCGTGGTTTTATTAACGCATTCTCTATAAATACCATTCCACACAATCAAAATACACGTTATTTGCAAATAACCTAATTTTACTAACTTTACTTGCTTGTATATATGTATCTGTGTATAAATGAATGTACCGGAATATTTCCATTAAATTTTTGTTCAATTTCAGGCATTCGAGCTGTTTAAAATTTATTTATTTATCTACTTTCATGTTTCTAATTGATACATATGGCGGACTTATTGAACGAGAGCAATCTTTTATAACCAACCGTAACACCAGTCCAGCCCTGCTCGACGAATGGCTGGGGATCGAACCCGGGTGCCCGCGGTGCGCCACATCGTCAAAGGCCCTATGCCTTGTGATCAACCCAACACACCACAGGGACGACAGATATTACTGATTAATTAACAAATTTTTGTTTTTCAGGGAAATTTGTTTCAAAATCGACTTAAGATAACCTGTTTAAAATTTAGCATACGTATCAAAAATCAATGATAATACAATATTAGAAAAATTCTAAAACACAATACAAAAAAATTATATTTAACGGGAAGACTTGGTGGCGAAACATTGCAACATTTAATAAGAAAAGGAAGCTGTCAGAAAATTATAAATAACGCACATGTGAATTGTCAAATCCTAAAAATCAGAAGCAAGCTAAAATGTTTTCACACGATCCATAAATATTAATAAAAAAATTAAGTGGTCGCGATATTTATTCCCCGTGGAGGCTTGCGGTAAAAACTTATCTTTAACACAAAAAATTGTCGGACTGTGTCGAATGCACGGAAACAATTAATTTAAAATACGGTTTAAAGGCGATGACGAAAAATATTTTGCTGCATGAAACATCAGTTTACATTCATACTTAAGACGATCAGACTTCAAATTCGAGGGAAGTCTGAAATAATTTAGAATCTGGGCATACTTTATGGAATACTGAGAATACAAAAATGTACCGATTTGTACTGCCTAATTCGAAAACAGTAATCATGATCAAAGATTTAGTGTTCGTATAATCCAGGGTAAAAAGAAATTATGTTTCTTTAAATCCAATTGAGTCAGATTGCGAGCCGCGCACACTTCTCACTTTGACGTACTGGTCAAGCAAAATAAAATGAACAGAGGTAGTTACAGATCGCGAATCCGGTTAAGAAGAAGACGTCTCAGAAGTAATTACCTATATCTACCGAGCACAAAAAACTAATAGTCCGACAATGTTCAACAAGGCATTAAGATCAATAAACAAAGCAACACAGTTAAAAAACGGTTGCTTGTGTTATGTTGAAGATTTGGCAGACCACACGCCTAGTCCAATAAAGTATAGCAAACTGTGGCCCCCACATAAGCGGATTTTCTAGCGGCCTATACAGTAACCAAAGAGGCAATATGGTTGAAGCAGTTATTGTGTGACCTTAGTGAATCTAATCAAAAGACTATGCGCTTTAATGCCGATAACAAAAATGCAATAAGTGTGATAAAAAACTATTAGTTTAGAAAAAGGTGCTAACATAATATTTTGCATTAAGTATAAAAAAGTTATAATTGAAAAAATAAAAGAAACCACTATAGGATCAAATTACGTAAGTATGATTAATCAATACATAAATATGCATACAAAAACATTACACAAAATAAAATTTAAGGTTTAAAATGCGAAATAAAATAGGTAACGTGTAAAAACCTATATGTAAAGCTAAAGCTTAGGCATTGTAAAAGGTAACATAAAATATAAAATGTAAAATCAAAAATGTAAATTGTAAATCACTATCTGTAAAACTAAAATTTAGCTAATGTAAAATATAAAGCATAATTTAAAGTGTAAAGTCTACATGTAAAGGTTTAAGTAAAAGTAAAGGTAAAATGCAAAATGTGCGTAGTTGTAAATATGAAATATTAAATGTATGTGCAAAGTTTAAACTTAAAGTTAGTTGCATATCCTAATGTCTGTTTGTGAATGTGAAATGTTTGGGTCAAGCTAAAAGTTGGATAATCCTGGTTGCATATCCTTGAGTACAATCATCTGAAAAGTCTTCAATGTTATGTATATTTATGAATGTTTTTGTACTTAGAATGAGGTACACAATATGGCTAGTATAGACATTTTCATATCTCCGAAAGATTCTACTTAAAGGGAAGGGTTGAATATTTTTGCTTATGGTAAGGTCACCCCTTCTTATGTAATATCTAGTATATGGTAGAGGTTATACAAGATGTAACTCAGTCACTGGATATCCTTTTATCTCCATACGATGATAATGACAGTAGTGGTGGCTATTTATCTGGATTCTTGATCCAGTAATAACTCCACAATCAACATTAGTATCGGTCACTATAAAAATGTAAGACGAGAGTACCCTACGCTTATTTTAACTTGAAAGTTAAATTTTTTGCCATTAGAGACACACTTGACCTAAATTTTCACACTTATAGGTTATTTTTTAATTGTTTAGTTCATATTCATAGAGAACAAAATTTTAGTTTTAAAAATTATCAGCGCTACGTGAAAATTCACAAATTCAATAAAAAAAGAAAATGTAATTATAGATTTATCACCCTATCAACACGTTATTACATAGAATTACTTACTAAGAAATCCCACCTTTACATTATGTAGCTATGTTTGAAATATCTTATTTAGGAAGAAATTTTCTTTAAAACGGCGCAAAATGACAAAGGAGGGCAGTCCAATGCCGTACTAGATGTTGAAATCACAAGATACCTCCTATAAATACTTGCCTTGATAGTATGCTCTATTGCTATCTAAGGAACTCGTATAAATGCGCTACCTTAATTGTAGTCTAAATTTAGGTTTCAATTTTCTGATCCAAAATAGACATTTGTTATGTCCTTAATCTTTTGTTTCATAAAGAGTTTTTTTATCAAATAATTTTCTGCAAAAACTAAAAATCTCTTTTCGTTTATATTAAGAATTTAAAAAAAGTTATAATAATAATTATAACATTAAAAACTCAAAAATTCGGGTAATGATAGATTCAATAATTCTTATCGAAATTGTAAAAAATGGTTGAAAAATCTCTTCAACTACAATACCAATACATTTTAATTTCTTTTTTTTTATTAAAGTAACGACATGGCCGACTGGCCAAGTAGCGGAAATTATATTATTTAATTTTCAAGTCTGCTTCAGTAACATTGCTATATGACACTTGAAAATGATTTTGCTGTTCATGTACTAATATTATATATTATGACCTAAATAACTTTCCAACCAGAATTGACATCCTTTACGTACATGTAAAATTTTCTTTTTTTTCCGCATCATAATTTAAGATGACAATGTCGGGGATGTAGAAAATTTAATAAAAATATTTTTTTATATTATTGAGATTCAAACCCACCCTGTGATGAAATTAAAACTCTCGTAAAATCTTGATTCAATTGACGTTGTATCAAACCTTTTACCTGTAGACTTTTGGAAACTCGTATAAATGTTCTTTTTGTTCAGTGAGAACAACTATGTCTAGTAGTCAAGGCTCGTGTTGAAAATTAGAGTTTACTTCAATTAGCCTTTTTCATTTTTGGATATGAAAATGAACTAGTCTGTCAGATTTAGTCTGACTCTTTAACTTATAATTTCTTAACGTGTAGTCGCCAGTTTTTAATTGCTGGCCCCGTTATCATGCAGAAGCATAAGAGACAGCTCCACGAGTTAATATTTGACATACACTACGTGTAGTTTCTCTGGCTGGAAACCATAAAGTGATCGTGTCAAATACCATTACTGGAAGCAAAATAGGAAGTTGAGTCTCGTCAATAACTAATATCGATAAAATGTGAACAATATTAAAATGTTTACTGCTAGATTTTTTATTTTTAACCGCACGTAGTAGCATTTAAAAATAAAAAAAAACATTAAAGCATTCTCGAAAGAGTCAGCAAATTTGATAAAGACATATATTATCATTTATATCTGACTTGGATATGAATATAGTGACCAGTCCTTTAAATATAAAATATAAAAGAAATTCTAATATTGGATAAAATTCACATTAACATGCGATAGGACTGTTCTTAATAACATATGTATTTTCCAACCTTCTATTTATAATAGTCAATAGTTGTCGTATATAATGTAGGTAAATAAAGAAAACAACTGTTTCTTTTCATTTTAGTTCCAAATTTTCTTTTTTTTGTCCTTATCTTTCCTGATTTCAAAATCATAGATTATAAAACAATACAATTGGAAATTGTTAAATAAAACACAGAATTTAGTTATATTTAGTTAGTGTAATTTAAATTAAAAATTAACGCATGAATATTTATATATATATATATATATATATATATATATATATATATATATATATATATATATATATATATTACGAGTAGACATTCAAAACCGAGAATTATCTCCTTTTTAATAAAAGAAGACCTGACATTCGTGAAACTTACGTTGTGACGGTTGAATAACTATTCATTTATTTATAGAAATTATTTCATTCCAATTCTACTTTCCCAAGTTTTCTTGCTTAGAGTTTATTAGAAAAATAATGTCGAAACATCACTTAGATTTTACTAAATAAAATAAAGCTGAAAACAATATTTTTAGTCACAAACTTTGCCATTATTAGCACTGAAAAACACAAACTTTTATCGAATATCTGTCATCGTATACCAAGACTTTAATCGCTGTACTGGAATAAAATTAAATATCTTCATATAAGCTATACGTGGAGTAAAGCAATTGATTCCAAACCAAATTTTATTTATTTACTTGGTATGAGAGATCCAAAAGCATATTTTGTGAGTAATTATTATTTTGTTTTAGATACAATTCGATTTCATTTTTATTTTCTATGCAACCGACAGTAATGGCGATCCTACTGAAAATTTAATGAATGTATCAATTACTTAACATTTCTTAATAGAGTTCCGCACAATGACAAAATTTCTCAAATTTAACTTACTTTCTCAAACTTTGAAGAGTTGCAGCACGAAATGATATTAGGACAATGTTAGATACATCAAACCGTCGAATTGGAGAAAAATAATAAAATTATATATTTAATTCTACTACCTATATTATTCCCTCACATACTAAGCAAGACATATACAGGTTACCTGAACTATAACTAAGTGTTTTAACACTTACTAAAATTTCAGAGAGAGGCTGCAGTGTAATGACATTTCAACCAGCATAAATATATTTGTCACTCAGTGCGTCACCAAAATGTTAAGTAAAATGGATCTGTTAAGTAAAA
Organism: Druceiella hillmani; assembly: GCA_039881145.1. Lineage (NCBI taxonomy): Eukaryota > Metazoa > Arthropoda > Insecta > Lepidoptera > Hepialidae > Druceiella > Druceiella hillmani. The sequence continues at coordinate 4,015,244 of JAYKKI010000114.1, forward strand.
TGAAACTGTCATGTTAATATGCTGCATGCAATTTATTGGATTATTAGTTTACATATTAAGATGATTCCTTTTAGTTAAATTTCAACTATTGTAAAATATTGAAAACAACCCTAATAACGGAAAATTATTTAAAAAAATAACAGACCTACACGTTTAAAACATCTAGAAGTTAAACAAACACAATAGCTGCTTAAAAGTGAAATCCCAAAAAATACAATATTGCTGGATATAGTGCAATCAAATATTTGAAATCTGATGGAAACTATATCGATCAGTGAAAAGAAATAATTTCTAACATACATAGACGACTCTTCTAAAATTATTTAAATTTGATTCCTACACAGAAAGCACCAGAAAAATATAAAAGAATTGAAAAATTAAGTAGAAAATCGATTAAATTGCAACATTAAACGTATTTGCTAAGATAACTGACTTGCATACAAAAATAAAGGAATCTCTTGTTTCATGATGAATGTTGGGATAACACATTATACGAACACCAAGTATACAAATCTTAGTAGCGGATTCAATGAACAATACACAACTTGAAAAATAAAAGCATTTGCTGTTCGACGCCAACTTTCTGAAGCAATATTAGGCTGACGCTGGGTTTAAATTTTTTTAATCTACCTCTTCAACAAAATTCAAACACTAATATTGAAAGATAGATATGCACAAGGGTTGTTGTCAGGAAAGAGACCAGACATCAATCGTCAGAAAGTATTCGTGAGTGAAGTTAGAATGCACCTCCCAAAATAAAAGTTGAGAAAATGGAATGAGAGAACAAGGAAGGTAACCTTCATCGGGTATTTTAAAAACACAAAAGGGTACAAACTGCAAGCCAAAGCAGCCGCTTAAAAAACAATAACAAATAGTAAAGACCCGTTCTCCCTGGAATCCACAAGCAAAATAAATCAAGTCCAGTTAACTTTAAGGAGTCAAAAAAAGTCGCTAAAGGGATCTTCGTTAAGTCAGAGTTCATATTCACTATATGAGAATAAAGGGTCCAACAAAAAAGTTTTTGACAGTTTGAAGTTTGAAGTTTTGAAGTTTATATATATATATATATATATATATATATATATATATATATATATATATATATATATTTATATTTATATATATATATATTTATATTTATATACATTTATGTGGATAATAAAAATTACGAAAAGAACTAATTATCTGTAGAACTGGGCGCTTGGGAGCTATCATGGTATACAAACGAAAGTGAAACAATTAAATAAAGGAAACAGGAAACAAAGAAAAATAGTTACTAGCGTGCCTTATATAATATTTACGTTCAAACTTTCAAAGATTTTCTATAAAAACAATAAGGGAAATATTTTTGCGCTTCGCCTTTATCGAAATATTTAATTATTTGAAAACATTTAATTTAATATGATAATCGTCAGAATTATCAATTTCTATATATCGTAGAATCAATTTCTATATATTCCATTCCAGGTGGAACATCAAAACAAAATATTTCGGATTTATTTTAATTTCACTGGGAAGAGTACCAAATACTGGAGGTATTTGGCTGTTTGATTCTCATAATATATTTACCTAATGAAATTTATAGAAGAGAAGTAATCACACACTATATTAATGTTACTCAGTTTGTAAGCAAATTATTCACTCCAAGGGAATCCGCACGAACCCTGTTGAATTTATTCAATTCTAAGTCTGAATAATTAAATATAAAACTTTATCTAACATTTCCATTACATACGTGCAATAGTATTAACATTTGTGGCTCAGAATGAAAAGAAAAAAATCTTAGCAACCGATTGTTCAGTTCTGTGAGTTTTAATGAATTTTAAATTCTATTTTACGCTTAATTACTATTACGCGTAAAATAGAACCGCAAAACCATATTACCCAGCTTCCAGCACTAGATTTCTCTTATTGTTACCGACGTGGGAATAATATATTTAATTGAATATTTCAGATTAAGCTTTGAAACTATTATATCTGTACAGTTTTGTAGATGTTGATATTTCTAATATACTAGTACAGTTTATTGAAAGTGAGGCTTTATATTTGATATTAAATTTACCTTACGCTTTGCAACCATATCGTCTAAAGTAATTAGTTTCTCGATGATCTCCAAAGTTGTTTCCAATTAACTGCACAATATTTTCACCATACATTTGGTATAACATAGCCTTTGCCGATATTCTTAGATCTACTGTACAAATAAATTACTGAAGATCCGTTTGCCTTTCTTTGAGTCAGCGTATGTTTTAAAAAAATATAGTGTATCTTAATAAATACAAGTATAGACGAATGGAGCTAATTTTAAAAAAATGCAGTGAACCATAAAATAAATTGTCATGATTTATAAATGTATAGATTACTTTATTTTGCAAAGGTTAGTATTCTCATGCCTCATATTTTATTACGACTTAGCTCAAAACGACGTACGTGACCAAATAAATAAAATCACCCCTGTATGTACTGACTATGTCCATTACATTTCTAACCTACGTTATCTTATTTACTATACTAAAATATATTGAAGCATCGTATTGCGATATAGAGTACATTGTCTTTATTTTCAAATAACTGCCATATATTTAAAAGACGCCTACACTAGTTATTATCAAACGGCACCTAAGTAAACTGATATTTTGTTAACTGTGTTACTGGTACACGGTTTTAATAAAAACACATTTTTGAGATAAATTTTATTCATGATTGTGTCAATAATGCGATGGAAATTATATAAAGTTTTCTTCAAATGCCTTAAAAGTAGGCAAATAAAGAAAAAAAAAGCAAGCTGCGAAGTATTTATTAAATACGAGAATAAATATCCTGACAAGATCATTACATCTTAGCAATGATTATAAATTACAGATTACATTTTGTAAATAGGTGACCCTAACGAATGTATTAATTTGAATATGTTTGCATGTCAGCCAAGCATGAGATATGTTAAATACGTGACGGTATCTTGGTTAGATATCTTGGGAGATTATAGATAAAGGGAAAAGATTACGTTACATATATAAAAATATTTTTCACACACTCTATCTTAACCTTTTCAAAATTTGAAAGAAATAGGTCGTAAAATAATTTGTACAATCTAAGATTCATCACGAATGAAACGATGAAAATAAAATAAGCTAACTATAAAACTTCGCATAATATATAAATGTCTTAACACGTAAAACACGAAAGTTTCAAGAGTTTTGATGAAGTTAACACAGCGCTTTCATATAAAAAAGCTCCCATAGGGTTTCAAAATCTAATGGTATGACGAAATTCGCTAATAGAATCTCTAAGTAACTTCAGTTAGGTGATGACATTTTTCAGTATTCCATTTTGTTGTTAAGTGTTGACAAAATAAATCGCCTTTATTCAAAATAAACATAATCAATGACAATAATATTTTCGTCTGGAAAAGCGAAGGTCTATATTACATTAATAAATAATATTTAATTACTATTATATATAATGGTCTTGAGGAAAAATATAATGGAATTATAAATAGCTTCTTCTGTCTAAAATACTTTCTAAAGAGGAGTTTTTAGAGGACATTTTTGGTTTTTTAATTAATTTTTTTTTTAAATTAATTGACTTTGAGTAACCACCGCATAAAGAGCGTGCTGAAAAGAATAAAATATTAAAAATACATATATAATAGATGTTATTAATATAATTTTTCGCATTAAGTAATTTTATGGTTGCTCACTTATTGGTATCCTAGATGGGCCACGACTTATTATATACATGTAAATACTTACCTATCTACTAATATCTTATTAGGTTTATTTATCTATCTATATACTTCGTCACTTTCTTGCTTATGTCAAATTAGTGGGACAAGTCAAATGAATGCGAACTTGTCAAGTATACTCTTCATCGCTGAAGAGTTCCTGTTATCATCTTTCTGTAGACGTCTCTTATCCAAACTCGATCACGGCACATTTGTTGTTTTTGTTGATAAGTTCTAAATCTTCATGCACCACACAGGGATTATACGTTTTACTTATAAAAAGTAATAAATCCACAATAAACACCGGAGGTGAAAAATGAAATACAAAAATATGGTCGAATTTTCTCTTTTTTTCAAATCGGATAAAAATAGTAGATAAAAATATAGATTAATGAAAACATTGAAAAATCATTTGAGGCTAATTATTTAAACAGCCGCAAAGTTAAGCATTTTTGGCACTAGTTAGGACCTAGAGTTTAAAGATATTTTAAAATCCCCATTTATGAAACGAAGAATGTATTTATTAGAACATTTTATTTGAAGAGACTGTTTCCCTTAAGAAGTTTAAGTTTCATTCACTAGATGAATTACAAATTTTACTTTCATTTCGCTAGCCATTGAGTTTTTTTTTACGTAAATATAAAAGACGTTTCACACAACTGGATTTATTTTCATTAGAAAATGTTTCCTTGTGTTAAGTCCTCTTTGTGCTAAGTTACGAAAAATTAAAATTGTTACAAATACGATATTTAGATTTCGGTTCGGGACTTTAAAAACTATGCTTAAATTGAAAGCTACAAGAATAAGTAAAATACGTATTTTCTAATTTTCCTTTAAATGGAAATCAGCGCAATTAAAATATTTAAACGCACAGTATAAAACCATTGTAAACAATATCTCCTCTTTACGTGGAAAAAATATGAATTAAAATAGTTGTCACGAGTAGTTTGGGATACGCATAATTTAAGATTTCGTAGTTATCTATATGTCCATATCAATACGCAAAAATAATTTCAATCTAAATTTTACTTAGATCCTAGTGTCTAAATATTTTTTAAATTATACAAACGTATACTAAGAAAATTAGAGGGAAACATAATATTTCACAAAGGGAAATATTATGTTTCCCTCCCAATATTATGTTTCCTACCAAATGATTGAAATTTGCAATCAATGTTAATTTTATATACTTACGCTTCTCTTCAATGCAATAAAAATCGTTCAATTCTTACTCATCTTATTGGTGGACTTAGAGATTTTTTTACCCAAAACTTGGGTTACGTTCAGAAAGCTTACTTCCAAAAAATGTTTAAAATTTTAATGTGAAAAGCTTTCCAAATAGCAAAATTTTCGAATCAACTGGATCCTGCCACCGGGAACCTGTACTCGATAAATAGCTTAAAGTATCCCTAACTAACCATCCTTCTACCCTTTATTCCTTTCCCTCTTCCACGATATTTGTATTTAAATTTCTTATATTTTTAAGACTGGCACACCGTTTTTCATACACTTTATATTTTATACTGCGACTACTTTTGCAGTCTACAAAATAACTGATGTTTTCAAAATAATTATTATGGTTGACTGTAGAATATTACTTCGGATGTGATAAGTCCGTCATGTAAAATTCACATGAAAATCAAAAGTGAGCATTAATTTAATTTTGAAAGGCTTGTACAACGAAAATTCTCCAGCAGAAAAATTATTTTCATTCATTCTTAATACATATACAAATATATATATTATATATATATATATATATATATATATATATATATATATATATCTGTGTGTGTATACATAACTATACACATAGAAAAAAGAGAAAATTCGACCGTATTTTTGTATTTAATTTGCACCTCCAGTGTTTATTGTGGATTTATTACTTTTTATAATTAAAACGTATAATCCCTGTGTGGTGCATGAAGATTTAGAACTAATCAACAAAAACAACAAATGTGCCGTGACTGAGTTTGGATAAGAGACGTCTACAGGAAGATGATGACAAGAACTCTTCAGTGATGAAGAGTAAACTTGACAAGTTCGCATTCTAATTTGACGTGAGCAAGAAAGTGACAAAGTATACAGGTAGATAAATATGTTCGGATATAAACAAAGGCATGAACCTAATAAGATATTAGTAGGTAGGTAAGTATTTACATGTATGTAATAAGTCATGGCCCATATAGACAAAAATTTAAGCAACCATAAAATTACTTAATCCGATATATTACATTAATAGCATCTATTATATATGTATTTTTATTATTTTATTCTTTTCAGCACGCTCCTTGTGCGGTGGTTACTTGAAGTCAATTAGTATTTTTGAAAAAATATTTAAATAAAGAACCAAAAATGTCCTCTAAAGACCCCTCTTTAGAAAGTATTTCAGACAGAAGAAGCTATTTATAATTCCATTATATAATTCCTCAAGACCATTATACATCATTGTAATTAAATATTATTTATTAATGCAATATAGACCTTCACTTTTCGAGTCAAAAATAATATTGTCATTGATTATGTTTATTTTGAATAAAGACGATTTATTTTGTATTGTATTTATTGTGAAAAATGTCATCACCTAATTGAAGTTACACGGAGATTCTCTTAGCGAATTTCGACATACCATTAGATGTTGAAACACTATGGGAGCTTTTTTAGGTAAAAGCGATGTGTTAATTTCATCAAAACCCTTGAATATTTCGTGTTTTACGTTTCAAGAAATTTATATGTTATGTAAAGTTTTATAGTTTGCTTATTTTATTTTCATCGTTTCATTCTTGATGAATCTTAGATTGCATAAATTATTTTATTACCTATTTCTTTAAAATTTTAAAAAGGTTAAGATAGATAGTGTGTGGAAAATATGTTTATATATGTAACGTAATATTTTGTATATAGCATATACACTTTATCTATAACCTCCCAAGACATCTAACCAAGATACCGTCAGGTATTTAACATATCTCATGCTTGGCTGACATGCAAACATATTCAAATTAATACATTCAAAATGGTCACCTATTCAATGAATAAAAATGTAATCTGTAATCTGTAATTTATTAACATTGCATCTTACTTGTTAAGATATTTATTTTCGTATTTAATAAATACTTCGCAGCTTTCAGTTTTTCTTTATTTACCTACTTTTAAGCCATTTGAAGGAAACTTTATATAATTTCCATCGCATTATTGACACAATGATTAATAAAATTTATCTCAAAAATGTGTTTTCATTAAAACCGTGTACCAGTAACAGTTAACAAAATATCAGTTAAAAAAGCCTTTTAAATATATGGCAGTTATTTCTGAAAACAAACACAATATACTCTATATCGCAGTATGATGCTTCAATATATTTTAGTATAGTAAATAAGATTACGTAGGTTAGAAATGTAATGGACATAGTCAGTAAATATAGGGGTGATTTTATTTATTTGGTCACGTACGTCGTCTTGAGGTAAGTCGTAATAAAACATGAGGCATGAGAACTAACTTTTGCAAAATAAAGTATTCTATACATTTATAAATCATGAAAATTTATTTTACGGTTTACTGCATTTTTTTTAAATTAGCTCCATTCGTCTATACTAGTATTTATTAGGATACACTCTATTTTTTTAAAACATACGCTGACTCAAAGAAAGACAAAGGGATCTTCAGTTATTTTAGCAAAGCTATGTTATACCAAATATATGGTGAAAATATTTTGAAGTTAATTGGAAACAACTTTAAAAATAATTTAGCAACTAATTACTTTAGACGATGTTTGCAAAGCGTAAGGTAAATTTAATATCAAATATAAAGCCATACTTCAAGTAAACCGTACTAGTATATTAGAAATATCAACATCCACGAAACTGTACAGATATAATAGTTTCAAAGCTTAATCTGAAATAATCAATTAAATATATTAAATATATTATTCCCACGTCGGTGACACTAAGAGAAATCTAGTGCTGGAAGCTGGGTAATATGGTTTTGCGGTTCTATTTTACGCTTCATAGTAATTAAGTGTAAAATAGTATTTAAGATTCATTAAAACTCACAGAACTGAACAATCGGTTGCTAAGATTTTTTTCTTTTCATTCAGAGCGACAACTGTTAATACTATTGCACGTGTACAATGGAAATGTTAGATAAAGTTTTAAAATAAATTATTCAAACTAATAATTGAATAAATTCAACAGGGTTCGTGCGGATTCCCTTGGGGTGAATAATTTGCTTACAAACTGAGTAACATTAATATAGTGTGTGATTACTTCTCTGCTATAAATTTCATTATGTAAATATATTATGAAGATTAAACAGCCAAATTTTATAATATAAATGAAGATATTTGGTACTCTTCCGCGTCAAATGAAAATAAATACGTAATATTTAGTTTTGATGTTTCATCTGGAATAGAATATATAGAAATTGTTTCTACTTTATATAGAAATTGATAATGCAGACGATTATCATGTTACGTTAAATGTTTTCAATTAATTAAATATTTCGATAAAGGCGAGACACAAAAATATATGCCTTATCTTTTTTATAGAAAACCTTTGGAAACTTGAACGTAAATATTATATAAGGCACGCTATCAAAAATTGTCCTCTGTTCTAATGTATATATATATATATATATATATATATATATATATATATATATATATATATATGCGTATATAGCTTGCAATTTGAACATACAATATGTTTCAGCATTAAATAGCATCACTCCAACTACTTGTGCAATTAGTACTTTGTAATCGGGCAAAAAAATTTTGTCGGACTCTTTATTCTCATATAGTGAATATGAACTTATATTTAACGAAGATCCCTTTAGCGATGATTGTCCATTGCCAATTTGACTCCTTAAGCTTAACTAGACTTTATTTATTTTGCTTGTGGATTCCAAGGAGAACGGGTCTTTACTTTTTATTATGGTTTTTTGAAGCGGGTGCTACGAATTTGTTCCTTTTTTGTGTTTTTAAAATACCCGATGATGGTTACCTTCCTTGCTCTGTCATCTCATTTTCTCAACTTTTATTATGGAAAATGAATTATAACTTCACTCACAAACATTTTCAAACGGTTGATGTCTGGTCTCTTTCCTGACTACAACCCTTGTTTCAATGTAAGTGTTTGAGTTTCGTCGGTGAGATAGATTTCAAAAAAATTAAACCCAAAGTCAGTCTAATATTGCTTTAGAAAATTGGTGTCGAATAGCAAACCCTTTGATTTTTCAAGTTTTGTTCTGTTCATTGGTTTCGCTGCTCCAAATTGTATACGTGATGTTCGTCTGATGTGTTATCCCAACATTCGTTATGAACTCAGAAAATCGTTTATTTTTGTATGCAAGTCGTTTAATGCAATACGTTTAATGTTGCAATTTAATTAATTTTCTACTTAATATTTCAATTTTTTCGTATTTGTCTGGTGCTTCCTGTATAGGAACCCAATTTATTTATTTTTAGAAGAGTTATCTATGTATGTTAGAAAGCATCTCTTTCCACTGATCGATGTAGTTTCCATCAGAATTTAAATATCGGAGTGTACTACATCTAACTGTATTGTATTTTTTGGGTCTTTACTTTTGATGGGCTATCATGGTTGTTTAACTTCTAGACGTTTTAAACATGTAGGTCTGTTTTATTTTTAATAATTTTATGCTATTAAGGTTTTCTACAATATTTTATAGTAAATAAATATAATAATCTGTAAATAAATAACCAAATAAATTATAGTAAAAAACAGGCCAGTTCTATTTTACTAATAGCTTCATATCGTTGACACACTGAGTGACAAATATAAGAACGCCTATTGCTTTATGCTGGTTGAAATGTCATTACGCTGCAGCCTCTCCGTGAAATTTAAATAAGTGTTAAAACACTTACTTCTAGTTCAGGTAACCACCTGTGTTTTTCTCGCTTAGTATGTGACGGAATAATATAGGTAGTAGAAATAAATATACATTTTTATTAATTTTATCCAATTCGACGGTTTGATTAGATACATTGTCCAAATCTCATTTTGTGCTGCAACTCTTTAAAGTTTGAGAAAGTAAGTTAAATTTGAGAAAGTTTGTCATTATGCGAAACTTTACTAATAAATTTTAAGTAATTGATTCGTTCATTAAATTTTTAGTAGGATCGCCATTACTGTCGTTTGCATAGAAAATACAAATGACATCGAATTTTATCTGAAACAAAATAATAATTACTCACAAAATATGCTTTTTGGTCTCTCATACCAAGTAAATAAATAAAATTTGTTTTAAAATCAATTGCTTCACTCCACGTTTAGCTTATATGAAGATATTTAATGTTATTCCAGTACAGCGATTAAAGTTTTGGTATACGATGGCAGACATTCGATAAATTTTGTGTTTTTCAGTGCTAATAATGTCAAAGTTTGTCACTAAAAATATTGTTTTCAGCTTTATTTTCTTTAATGAAATCTAAGTAATGTTTCGACTTTATTTATTTAATAAACTCTAAGCAAGAAAACATAGGAAAATAAAGTTGATATGAGATAATTTCAATAAATAAATTAATAGTTATTCAACCTTAACAACATAAATTTCACGAATATCTGGCCATCGTTTATTAAAAAGGGATAATCCCTGGTCTTAAACGTCTACCTGTAATTCTGGAAAGTATATATGCATATGAGAGTAGGTTAAAAATACTATATAATATTACTTGCAACTTATTATTAACGTATAGAAACGATTAACGTAATTTTTTAAATGAAACATTAAACAATTGATAAAATATATATTCGTTGTATCAAAGTACCTACATATGGTTTTTCATAATGCCGATACGGAATCTTCGTATCGTAAACCCTACTGAAATTAAATCGCTTTTGTTTGTTTTGATTATCAGTTTTTTTATATGGAGATTCATCTATAATTTCTTTATCACTATCCATTATCTGCGATATTCCATGGTTTTATAAAATAGATATTGACCGTTTTAAAAAAAATTCTATTTAATGCTCCGTTTTTTTTGTCCTTAGAATTTTAATTACATATGCTAAATTAAAGTTTATGCATTTTGTTATGTGTGCAGATAAGGACTCATATTTATCTTCAAGCGAGCATTAAAAATACAATTTTACGTATCCAAAGTTTACTTATGTTATTTGCAGTCTTTGAAGTAATATAATGATAATGCAATTCTCTTAAAATTTACCAATTATATTCGACATTTTTTGACAATAATATTTATTTTGCACAAAAACAATGATTACGCTTTTCACCATTATTATATTTATATATCTATGTATCTACTGATTTATAAATCTTTCACTATATTTCGTTTTGAACTTAAATAGGGTCACATACACAAGAAAAATATCGTTATAAACACAAAGAAAATTAAAATATGCTTATTAAACTATTTGAAAAGCTCAATTACTGTTTTTCCTATGTAAATATTTCATAAAAATAACAACTCGCTAATGTAAATATTTAACAATATTTACGACTCCATAACTAGACTGATCTATGATTAAAGGAAACTTCATGGTTAAATTGACGACTAATGGAAATGTAAACTCTGGAATTCCCGGAATATGTTTCCACTGAATACACTTTCTTCTGTTATTCAGAAGATAGTACGTGTTGTTCTTCTGCACAGCGGTTTCTAAAAAATAATTGATGATACAAAAGATTTTATGTCAATACGAACGTCTTTTTAAATAAAAACCTAAACGATATTTGATTTCTTTAACAGATATTGCTTTGAATAAAATATTTAATGTTGATACAACGTTGTTATCGGATACATATTTAAAAATTTTCAAAAATTAATGAAAAACCTTTCAATTAATGCTATATGGTAAATGAGTTGTTAATTCATCAAATGTTTGTATATTATTGTGATTTTTCATAAATTTGAAGTGAATGTTATTTAAATTATAACTTCAAGACCCTTTGTTTTCGATTCCATTAAATTACAAATATGCACATATTCCCTGGAACGCGTATTTTTCTTTAATATTATAGGCCATAACTTTATATATGTTTTAGGGTTACGTTCTTATACGCCTTCTTATTTCTCTGTATCAATTAATTGTTTCCACGTCAATCTCTAAACCTCAACGACATTAAGCATAACGTATTGAATAAGACATTTGAAGCGATTGTCTATTTGTTGATACGTTTAGCTGAAATGGAATCTTTTCAATACCTTATAGTATTTTTTATATAATTTAGACATGTCTCATATCATATGATTTATTTAAATGTTTGCTTATATATTTGTATATATATATATATATATATATATATATATATATATATATATATATATATATATATATAAATATATATTTATATTTTTTTTTATTATCTTTCTAATTGTTTATTTATTAAGCAGTAAATTGCAAGTAAGAAAAGTTTTATTCTTATTTCTAATAGTCATAAACGGTGACGTTAATGTTAAATAACGTATAAAAAACGACAAGAAAAAAATTATATTTGATTAATCTGTCTGAAATGAATTGCACTCTACATAAATATACCTGACAATGAACGAGTAATGAGTAGAAAATGCACTAAGACTGCTCCGTACGTATTTAATTTTATATTAAATTATTTGAAATTAATAATTCTTAAGATAGAAAATATTATCTATCGTATTTTTCAAAACATAATCCATGTATAAATGCTTTTTCTCAAAATGTAAATTTATAAATATATATTGCCTAGTGTAAGATTCATACACATAGTAAATATACAATTTAAAATGCAAAGTTATTTTAGAAGATGATTTAAGTCACTTACATGGAGTTTGGAGTTTGACAAAATTATATTTGAAGTTGATTTAAATCATTTATATGGAGATTTACGGACCCATCTACACACTATAATTTGATTTAATCAAGCTTACTTAGCTGTGGTAATTTTACACTTAAATTTATTATATTTACTAACTACCATAGTGAATACTCTTCAGTTAATCGAAGATAGCGGTTTAGCTAGTAGCGGGTGTAAATATGTAACTTTAAAAAAATGACCACTTTAGAGCTTATTTCATAACCATACTCGGGAACAAGGATATGGTTATGAATATTAAGATCCATACGACGTAATATACCCTCAATATTTTTGAAAGGTTTTTTCAACAATTTTCGTTTAATCAACATGCATCCGATAAGATTAGGTGTGGGAAAAAAATGTATGTATATATATATATATATATATATATATATATATATATATATATATACAGGAGTTACCTTTGGAAAACTTTTCCTGTATGTTCGCATTATGGATATGTACAGGTATGCCAACTTCAGCTCTATAGCTCTAATGATCTGTGAGTAAAACAGCATGCCATACAGATAGAGGGAGATAACAAAATGATGAGGGTTTCTACTTTGATTACCGAGCCCCAAAAATCAAAGCTTGAAAAGAACATCTATGTTAAAAACGGAATGATTTAAATAAAAATCCTTAGAAATTCAACGGAAAAACATGAATTTTTTAATTAAATACGTGCACAAAACTGACTGAAATAAGGGTTAACTTTAAAATGTTAATGGAAACAAATTTTAATATCTAAATTTCAACTTCACCTACAAAAAGCCTATTAAGTATGTAGTATAAATATTTTTTCTTTGTGTTTAAAGTAAATGGATATGTTTAAACTGATAGTTGGACTTTCCTCAGTATATAATACAAATGTCGCCTTAGTTGTAGACAGTATTAATTATATTCTACTCAGTAACAATTTCATGATTGTTAAAGTCGCCAGTAATATCGCTTCTTGTTAATTGGATTAAGGGGCCCAACGTTTATTGAAAACTCTTCGTGTTCGAATTTGTTTAGATTGACTTACATGCGTTATTTTTGAAGAAATTTCTGGATTGAATTTGAGGAAAGATGTATATTTTAACAGAAAAATTTCTTATTTAGATATGAAAAACGAGAATTATTACTGGTACGATGAATCAGATTGTCCTAAAGATACTTCAGTAGAAGTTCTACAACTTTGAAACTTTTGTTGACGTGTCTTAAAATGTTCATAATGATCACTACTAAGGAGAAAGGCAATTATTCGAAAAGTCTTTTTTTGCTACCTTTTTATGGATGGTTATCTTATTTCTTCTTAATTTCATTATAAATGTCCATTTAATAAATAGTCCTAAATATACAGTTTAAAGGGAATAAATAAAATTGTAATATAAATGTTGAGAGACTGAAAGAGTGACATGTTGAGAGACTATAAATTAATATATATTAGATTTTGTCACAAAATGTTATTAAATAGGTGTCTTAAAAGTTTTTATTTAATTGTGTGCTTTAAATAATTTGATTACACGTAAATGTAATCTTTTTTATTTATTTTTAATTATTTCTGAGACTATTTTTTGACACGCGGCATTACTAGCGTGGTTGTTCAATTAAAATGGCTGACTGTACGTGAAGATTATGGGCTCTCAAGTTACGTAGGGTATATTGAATATCTAATTTTTTATTGAAAATTAGACGTTTTTTTCAAAATTAATAGAACTTTCTTGAATATTTCCAATATACAGGCTGAATAAATTTTGTTTAAATAGGTGTGGGATGAAAAGTGTTTTCCTCAGATAGTGAGTCGATTAGGAGGGATGAAGAGTATCTGCAGCTTATCGAAATATGGATTCATCTTTTTTATCCGAATACTCGAACAGGAAAATATAAATCGTTAATCTCAAAGAAAACACTAATTTACCATAAACTTTCCGACATAATTTTGAACCAAAATAAAATCAATATAATATGTACAAACCTAAAACAAATTGCTAATGGAACAAAGTGATTGACTTTACCTACAGTTATCTCACCTACAATTTACAGTGACTAAATTCAATGGGTGTCTTATTTATACCTATCTTTATAATAAAAACCTAAACGCGAATTGAATATAGGGGATCCGAAAGGTTTCTGATAAAGGCAACTAATTGCTTTTTAATTTTTCGCTGTTAAAATTCAAAATCTCTGGTTTTTTAATTGAAAAATTTAATGAAATTAGAAAATAACTCAGGCGGTTAAGTAAAATTTATTAACCTAAGGGTTCGGAGGTGCAAAATGGGGCCGTGCCTCGCTCGAAGTTTTGCTTGCTCTTCAAAAGTTTGCGGGATCATTTCACGCAGACAAGATCCTTTTTTCTTAATGAAACTTTGAAATCACTTAGAAATAACGTAGTTTATTAGTATATTACATAAAAATATGCATACGTTAATAAATAATGTATACATGCATACATGTTAATAAATTATATATATATATATATATATATATATATATATATATATATTCGATAGTAGTAAAATTTTTACCTACGACGGAACGGAGGACGTATATGCGTTTAGAGCGAGAAGTTGTTTGTTTGATTGTGTGTGCAAACCAATGTTTCCATTTATTTTCAAAACGGTTTGACCGATTTAGATACGGTTTTCTGTAATATGTTTATGATTTAGTGGCAATGCTTAGTCGATAGTTATTACGGTGATTGCTCACCGTAATAAGGGGGTATTGCAATAAATAATTGGTTGTAAACGAATGATCCTATTTATTCTTCAAACGGTTTGACCAATTTACGTACCGTTTTCTGCAAAATATTTGAGACTAATCGATGATGGTTTTAAATAGATGTTGTGGTGAATAGTCACCAGGGGGTGCCGCAATAAACATTTTGTTGCAAACGAATGTTACCATTTATATCCAAAATGGTTTACCTATTTAGGTACGGTTTTCTGAAAAATATTTGAGACTAATCAGATAAGTGTCATGGTGTTAGCTCACCAGGGGGCGTTACAACATTTTGTTGTAAACGAATGTTCCCATTTATCTCCCAAACGGCTTTACCGATTTAGATATGGTTCTCAGGTCTAAAATAATATATTTACTGGTTTTTCAGTGTCTGAGCTAAACATTTTACAACCAAGATATGAATAAACGTGCCCACTGAAACAAGAATAAATATAACGAAATTATTGTTTTCACATCATCTCTACATATCTACATATTCGCATAATAGCATATTGAAATATAGTGACGTCACAGTCTTGGATAAAACTTATGTGTCAACCTGGCAGCCGACCAACAAGCCAGAGCTTAGCCATCATTAGACATAGATGATATTTTACATCTCGAACTTTTTGAAATAATCCATATTTTAAAATTAATATGGTAAATCATTTTTATTAAATATGATTCAACTAAAATAAACTAAGTAATAGTCAATTTTTCTCTCATGGATTTACGTTATTCAGTTACATTTATAATAGTATTTAAACAAATTTAATATAGTCGTAATGATATTAAATTGTGCATTGAATAACAAATTTTAATAATATAAACTGTAAGGTATCTTATTAAATAAAAATTACTAAATCGAATCAAGCAATTAATTTGATTGGATTATAAATAGTTATCGATCTTCAATAAATCATTTACGCAAAATATTTAGTTTACTAAATAACTTTTAAAAAAAATTGTTAGGTTTTTTACAGCCCTTAAGAAATTTAGCAAGCACTCATCAATCATTTGACTCATTTCCTTTCGGCCTTAAATATCACCATGAATTTTGAATTTAAAATTATTCGTCATATCACTATAAGAGTTCTTCACGCGTTTAAATATTTGTGAAAGTTTAATGGTGCTTAGTATTTCTATTAAAGTGTTTAATCAATTTCCTCACATTTTACTTAAATTGCCTAGTTTTCGTTTACAGGCGTAAGAAGAAAATCAGAAAAAAAGATGATTTTCCTTAAACTACTTAAAATAAAAGGAAACTGATCATATAAATTTTACAGGTTTTGAATTATTTATTGGTGCCTATTTAAAAAAATCATAATATTATTAAGCAAATGACGCTTAAATAATTTGACACAATCTAGCAAAAATTATAATGACTGCTATATTTTCATTTCTTTCTTTTCATCATAGCCTATAAGAGATCGGGCGAGATCGCATATACTTCACATGTTTGCTTTACTTGAAACTGTCACATAATTTAAATGTCTTTGTGGCCGGGACGCCCTATTGACAAATTAAATTGTGGACATTGTTCAATTTGATGCTTTGTTTGTGATTTCTCAATTTACTCAAATTATTTGTTCAAGAGTTATCTCCAAATATAATTAAATGGTGTGCCTATAAGTGTGATAGCGTTTGGCATACAAAATCGTCAGATATTACGCATTATAGCCATGTAATAAATGACATTGATTGTTTCAATTCATGATTTTCTTATTATTTATTGCAAATGTGTGTTACAATCCTTTATGAATTTCAGGTTTAAAATATAGTCAAATTGTTAATATATTCACAAGCAGCAACTATCTTTTGGACTTACTATTTAATCATAATAAAGTGACAAATTGTTGTAATATATTAAGTTTATGAAAATACTCTGAGAGGTGGAGTGAGTTTTTAACACAAATATAAAATTAATTACTTCATACTTTCGCTTGGCGAAATTAGTTAGGGAATAATCTAACAAAATAAACAGTAAATACTTTCAATGCTTTATGAACTATCTATTTTCGTTAAAAATGAATTGGAATTTTCACAAATATTTACGGAAGAGTGCCGTGGTGATTTATATTAATTTTGTGTTTAGTTAACATGCCAAGAATTATAAGGTGGATTTGCATTTTAAAATCGAATATTTTTCTCTTATGTCACTTTAGAGTTCTTTATATTTATTTAAAAACAATTCCAACCCAGACAAGTTTCATATCGTACTCCAGGGTAATTTAATATCGGAATTTTCCCCACAATTTCTCTTCTCTTTTAATTCCTATTTATTTTTCAATATACGCATGTCTTTTCATTTTCATTTTAAAGTAAAAATATTTTTGAAAAATTTAAATATGCTTTCTCCAAGGTTGCTGTCATTCACAAATTATAGCCTTTTCAAAGTTATGTTTTCCTTTAAAAAAGTCGATTTAAATTATTAAACGTGCCAAGAGAATTAAAAATAAATAAAAAAGTATACACAGAAAAATATGGGCTGAAACCAGTTTCATATTAACTAATATTTAATAAGTAAAATAATTAGGCTAAAAAAAACAAAATAAAAGAGTATATGCAAAAGTTATTTCCTTTTCAGTTCCTATTTTATTCTGAGTCAATGTTCTCAATTATAATAAAAAAATAACTTTATGTTATTTAAGGTAATATGAACGATAAACCTATATACATTGCAGCGAAAATGTGAAAAGCTCTTTCTATATAGAAAAATCTCGTTAGATATGTCAAAAATATAATTTAAAGTTTCAGTGTTAGAGGAAATTTACGCGACTTAACTGTCATGGCATATGTAAATATAAAGAAAAACATTTCTTTCTTTATTTCCATGGCTGGCCACGAGGCTTTCACAAATTGTCCGCTAGTGTGCGGACAATTTATTTGCTCATCTGTAAACATTTTTAAAAATAATTTGATATAACTGCGCGAAGGGGCGATCGGTGAGCTTTTCTGTTTTATTTCATTTCAGATAAAGCTTGAAATGGGTTGTTAATTGTAACCTTTATTCATTCCTAAAGTAGAATTACATTTTATCCCTTTATTTGGTACAAGTGTACCTAATTTTATGAATCACAGTTACATTGCTAAAATATCCAAGCAATTCAGAACCAAAAGAAATAAAAATGTTTTGTATTTGTTAATGAGATATTATTAAAAATATAATTTAAAAGGATTTATTTTCAAAATGTTTAAACGTAAGACAAATATATCAAGTAAAAATATATAATTGTAGAAAAGCTGTGCATGAAGTCAATTTATAAATTGGCATCATATTTTTATTCGTTTCCATAATTTTCCTAAGATCAGAGTTAACTTTATAGTTCCGTACTTGGCGTGCAATGTCATTTTTAAGTTAATAAAAAAACCGACAAAATATAAAATAGGAAGCTTAAAATGATAATCTAAAAATCGAAAATTATATCTTTAAATATCAAATTACTTATTTCAACATATATTGAACCTGAAAAAAATAGTCTTATTTAAGTATTTAGTAGTGTTTTGAAACTATCTGAGAACTAGTAAAATGATGATTAATTATTTAGTTGTAAAAATATATTGTGTTGTTTACTTTCAATTAATTACAAATTAATCAAATAATGGTAAACAATATAATTGGATAAACATTATTAAAAATGACAATGAATCTAAATTAAATTTAAAACTAAATCTTCACTAGTTTGAATATATTTAATTATTTTTGGAAAAAATTATATAATCCTTGCCAAAGACTTGAATTGGTTTATTTTTGGTGAATTAGAAAACAAATATTCATATGAAAGTTCAAAGTCTCTATATTTCGTTTAGAAAGCTTTCTAAAAAATATACAAAAATACTTCTTACAAATACTTACCATTAATTTTTCAAACTGTAAACTGCACGGTTTTTTTCTAAAACATAATGACAAACTGCTTGTATGATGATTCGCCTTGAACATTTCCTGTAAGCCTTTTCCATGTGGGTAGAGAACATTTTTCAAATAAATATACAATAATTATGGCCATTACTTTAATAACGATTTTCAGTTGAAATTTAGAAGAAAAGACTATTACAATTATGTACAAATATAAGAAGTTAACATTTCTCACCGTATTCCTTTTAATAAAAGTATTTCAATAGACTACATGGGAATGCCTAAAATCGACGTGTATTTTCCCACAATTAAAGTTACCGAGTTACTAACGTAAAGTTTATTCGTTAACTTAAGAACGCTTTTAATTTTTTTTACAATATTACCTTAACACATAAAAATAAATTACTTAAATAATACAAACGTCATTTATCCAATAAAATAGAAAACCTTTCCACTGACCATTACGTGATACTGGCGTGAGACTGACGTACGTGATACTGGCATATAAAGACATCTTGAATAAAGCCTTTTCCGTTTTACGTTCTCTTTGTAGTTGATTGCGAGTCGCATTTAAAGTGCAATAATTAAAGATTAAAATTTTAGATTTTTCAAAAAGAGAGAATTAATATTAAATACTTTTTTTATCTCTTATCAAAGTATAAACGTTGGCGTGACGATTTCATGTAATAATTATTACGAATTTATAATTTTGTTTGAATTGTCAACATTCCGTACATGTATTAAACAAATTATTTATATATTGAACTGCTAAAAAAGCCGGAAAAGGTTTATAAACAATTCTCGTCAAGCTCTGACGACTAATAAATGGATATAAAAATTCTCCACTATGTACTTTCATTCAATATTTTAGTCTACTTAAGGTCTTTGAATATGTATCCTTTGCTGTACAAAAATATTGGTCAAAATAGTTTTTATACCATCTTCAAACGGTCCCAGAAACATTTTTTATATGATTTGTGTTATTTTTTGCATTTTGCAAAATTCCAAATCAAGTATTTTTACCAATATACGATAGATATAATGTGACATTAAAATAACAGTTGATTATCGAATCTCATATAATTTGTTGTTTAGAAATCTGAATAAAAGTAATGTAATATGTACTGTGATAACCTTTATTGTAACATCTCCATGAATGATAGCCCAAAGACACTAGCTCTACTTTGTTCTGAGAATTAGAATTATAAGTCAGTATACGGTTTCACAGGCCAGCAAATGTGACTTTTTTTCCTCTCTAAAATTTTTTGACTGACTTTAAGATATTTTGGGACGCTTATTACGAATATGTTATCAGTTTTTCTCCAACACATTCAGAGTTTTCAGAAAAGGTACTATGATAAATAGAAAAAAGGCAACTTCGTGTAGGAAACATTGTATATTTAAAAAAAACTTATATCTATCAGTTAAAAAAATTAAAATACATAGGAGATATATCTCTTTAGATATTTGCATAAAAAAATCTCAGTGGTATCTTGCCCTTTTCTGCTCGAAGCTCCTATTCAGAGTTTTTTTCTTAAAATCATTGTTCTTGTTGTCTCGACTCGATTTCACTGAATCTTTTATCAAATTCTGTGTCCTTTATGTGAGGTGTCCACAATTTATCCTGGTTACTGATGGGTAGGTCAAAATACATGTAAATATTTTTTACAGTCTGTTATAGTCCTTTGTTCTTTTGTCAATATAAATTGTTGTGGAAAATTTAACAATTCATTGTAACAAAAAATGTCCGGTGAATTTAAACAACTAATTGATATTTTTAAGTTAACGTATTAAATTGTACAGTGCAATTGATGTATTTTTAAATCGGTTCAAGTATATTTTTTGTTATTTCTTACCCTCATTAATATTCTTCGATTGAATAAAAGTGACAAAAGATTGCAATAGAGATTTAATCACCAATTAGTGGTATTATTTCGAATTGAGCTTTTCTGACATATAAATCACGAATTAATCATGTACCAATCAGTTGATAAGATAGTAATTAGCAAATTATGAAGTAGAATATATTCTTTTGTGCTAATAGAAACCATTTACAATACTTAAGTCGTTAGATCACTTTTTATTATGTATTATCGGGCTTCAAAGCAATCACAGGGGGTAATTTTGAGCAAAATAAATTTTATAATAAATAAAATGTCATGTGTTAGATTATTTTCATTATTTTTTCCGTAATCAGCACCTCTAAGACTACCGGAAACCACATTTAAACTTTAGAGAGGAAAACCATTGTAAGCCTGATTACCCTTTTCAGAGGTGGACAAACAAAATCACAAAAAATATTTTTTTAAATTAAATTAGATCATATCACAACGTTATTGAATTAGATGGTGTCGCAATGGAGATTGTGAATGTTCACCAATATTGAGTTCTCCGCCAAAAGTTTCGAGCAGTGAGTGACACTACAGATGATCATATTTAAATTATGCATAAAATTATTTCCTGCATTCCAACACACATTCAATAAAATTAACGAGATCGTTCATGAAATCTTTTTATTCCAATAATTTTCACCGTGAACTGAATAATAATTATATTAGCAAGAATATTTTGATAAGTAAATTTTACTCTGACGCATTTGGTTCTAAATTTATGCAAAGGTTACAAATTAAATGTTGTACTTATAAGTAAATATTTTTGTCTACCTTTCTATTATCTTTTTATAGTTTTGCAGATGGTTAGTAAAATTGGGATTATGATAATATTATAAACCTTTCTGTCCATCCTACGTCGTTATATCAGCATAATTCCTTTAGTTAAAACTGTGTGCGATGAAATTTTACACGATGGATTTGTAAAATACAAAAAGATATTGACATTTTTTTAGTTAGAAATTTAAATTTTGGACGATAATTCTCTTACGGTGGTATCATTGAAAAAGCATTAAATATGATGTATTTGGAAAGGTTTTTCATATTTCATTTTCTGATATAATAACTCTATAGCTAGATATTATCCGCCAAAATATTTAACAAAATACAGCGTCTACACTTTTCTATCAATTTAACTGAATATTGCATACAGAAATTTAAAAAAATGTGCACTTTCAAAAAAATGTATAAATTTTATAATAGGTGATTATGAAAATAGCTTTTCGTTAATAGTTTCGTAAAGGAGACCGGCAAAAATTATATCATATAATAATTATTAAAAAAGCTGGTACTTTTTAATAATTGACAATCAGGAAAGAGCAAAAAATTAAAAACAATTAGTAACCATGACAGCAAACAAAGAAAAGTTTCTTTATAAATGCGTATATGTTTTGAAAATATAAAGAATCGTTAAAGGGTAATAAAAATAACAAAAAAGGTAATGAAATACACAATAACTTTTTCGAAACAATTACTAAAAATGACCAATGCTTCTTGCTTAAAGAAAGCAAGCGTGTAGACATTGCCAAAATTAGTCAAAACGAGCTTTTAAGAGACATTGACGATGATATTATTGTTCTATAAAATAAGGCTTTTTTGCTCTTATAGAGGTTTACGTAACTTTTTTTGACGACAGATATAATGGATGTGAGGTCAAGGATGTGAGATTTATAGATTAAAGTGGTACATTTATGAATGGAGGGTACAACAAGTCATAATCTTCGCTTTGTTTTTTTTCGCTATTTCGAATAATTCCTTAGAAATTACATTTAAAAACTGTTATGAAAAATAACCTAACTTTTCATAAAAAGTACAAGATTTCAATTTTGTCTGATTGACGATTTTTATCAAACTTTGAAGCAGCATTTTTTCTATTTACCAGTGTCATTTTTACTCTTGTTACACTTGGGCCCCACATTATATGGATTTTTACTGTCTCCTTTATATGGCCACTGATCGTTTCGCCACTAAACCACTTTTTGTATTCATAAAGAGAAAGAAAACATTTTGTAATTGGAATACAATCACAATAAACACATATTTTTTCCTTTCTAGTTGAGTTACCAGAAAATGTAAAAATTGACACTTGTTTGGCACCCTTTATAATATAGTAAAAATATTATATTCACGTTGGGTTTCTCATAGTGACAATAATAAAATATTGCCTACTTCGCAGAGACAACATAATCTATTTTTTTTTAAATTTATACTTATATGAATAGACATTTTGTGATGAAAATATTTTTCGGCTGACGAAAACCATAAAGGTGAGCAATCTAGCGTCGCACGTGTTCCTGGTGTTACAAGACATATTTTACAAACCCCGGTCTACCGTATATTATACCTTTTCTTGCTGACTGAAGAATACGTAAAAATGCACTATCGCCTTCTGAGAAAATTTACATTTGAAATTTCTGCCTACAAAAAACTTGTCTGTGTGTAAAAGCAAAATTTATAAAACAAGAATATTTTGCTTCTAGATAATGGCAACACTTCGTAACTATACATTTATTAAATTTTGCTTGATCTATTAATATTTATATTAATAAAAACACAAAGTTTAAAAATATCTATATCCAAATAGGGTTTGCGTATATGAACACAGATATTTTCAATTTTGTGGAATTTATAATATAGTTATATTTCATTTTTACTGTTTGGTAGAGTTTCGTTTCTTTAACTAAAGAAACTAAGAAAAATATCATTATCACTTTGAGAATACTGTACCAAAATAGTAAAAATGAAACACTTATGAAATCAACTCGGTGTTTTTGCGTTATTTAAGGTATAAGCAATTTGACATTGAAAATTAAAATTTTTCCAAAATTGTACGACGTTATGGCTCAGTTAACTTAGTGTGATATGGAAAATTTTAAAATGAGGGGAAATTTATAGAGAAATAGGCAAAAATAATTTTTAGGGCTTGTTTTTTTATGGTTTAATAGCCAAATGACAAGATGTAACTCTTAAAATTTTGTCATGCCCGTATTACATCACAGCCGTTTTACACAGACAATTGCCGCTATAAAGTTGAAGTTTGGCATGGTTATGCATATTTAGAACGCTTGGGAAGTTGTGAAATAACATCTTTCCAAAAAGAGGTTTTTACGAAGTCATCATCTGTATGTAAAGAGAAGGAATTTTTTTTATTAGTATACCCTTTTGTGTGGAGTATCAATAGACAGGGCTTTAAAAATATTATTCGTGTACCATGAATATTTTTTCCGATAAAAGTATTTGTTAATGGTGTATTGACTTTGTTGAATATTATTATTTCGATTTATGTATTATGATTTACGTATACCTGTCTCCTTCCTGCCACATTGCTATTTTTGAATGCAAGAAAGTTGTTCGCAATTTAGTATATATAACGAAGTTAAAAGTACTTGTTTCGGCTAAGTAGGCTTTACTAGTTTTCGAGTATAGTGTATCATGCATATAGTTGATTCTCCAAAAAGATTCAAGAAAACTCCATACAAACGACTTAAATCAACTTTGTATTGCAAAAGTAATTTTGTATTTTGGAATGATTATTTATTTTTTAAATTGAAATAATTAAAAAAATATATAGAAATAACTTAGGATAAAAATACTATTGTCAACACTTCAGGATTTTGGACTTTGGTTTAACTTTATCTAATTATCGTAGAGATGAGATTTGAAGTTAAAGTGTAAATCTTGGTATGCTGTCTACTGGTCCTCTTATAAATTACTACTATTGTTTTTTATTTTACGCTTACCGTACCGACTATGGTTAAACCAACTTATTTTTTTTAATTTCATGTTTCGTGTGGGACATAAATTCAAAAGGTAATTGCTGTGGATTCCAAAACTATGTGTTATAGAATTTACGGACGGGAGTATTGCGATTTTTAACTGCGTGTAACAAGGTTATCTTAAATAAATTTTGGTAACATTTGTTTTCAAACAAACAAAATACATATTACTTGCAAATTGACTATTTTTACTAACTTCTGTCTGTATATATATGTATGTATGAAAGAATGTACTGAAATATTTCAATTAAATTTTCATCCACATTTAGGCATACGAACTATTTAAAATTCAGCACATCAAGAATCAATGACAACACAGTATTTAAAAAATTCTAAATAAGCAATCCAAAAAAAATTATGGGTAGGGAAGACTTAATAACGAAATACTGCAACATTCAATAAGTAAACTGTCAGAAAATTATACATAACGAACACGTGAATTGCCAAATCATCAAGTGGAGACTTGCGGTAAAAAAATACCTTGAACACGAGGAACTGTCAGACTGTGTCGAATGCAGTGAAACAATTAATTTAAAAGACTATTAGAAGGCGATAACGAAAAATATTTTGCTAGATGATACAACACTTTATGTTCATACTTAGACGATCAGATTTCAAAGAAGTCTGGAAAAATTAACACCTGGAAAAACTTTCTGAGATACTGAGAATACAAAAATATTCCGATTTGTACTGCCCAATTCGAAAACAGTTATCATGATCAGAGATTCAGTATTCCTGGAATTCACACTGCGAGCGAGCCGAGCATATCATTCACGTACACGTGAAGCAAAATAGAGTAGACGAAAGTAGCTACAGACCGCAAGGTCTGGTTGAGAAGATACGTCTCAGAAAGAGTTCTCATCAATTAAAACCTATATCTACCAAACTAAAGAATTGAGATTCCGAAAACCTTCAACATAATATTAAGGTCAAGAAACAAAGCAACATAATTAGAAAACTGTCGTTTGTCTTATGTTGGCGGTTTGGCAAAGCATTAGTAATACATGAAAAATAGCGGTAAAAATAGAGGTGGAAGCAATCGACTATTCATGGAGACGCCCGATATACTCCTCTATATTTTTTTCTACCGAGTTTTACTTCAATAATGCAAAACACTTAACGTAACCGTTTTGATTAGTGATAGTGAATTATTCCATCTGTTAATTACTGATATTAAAGTGAAGTAAAATTAACTTAAAAAAAGTGAAAATTATTGTTGTTCTGTCAGTGCGTTACATGGACATATAAGGTTAATGTATTCTTTATATAAATATTTTTTTGTTTTTATTACGCGAAAACTTTAATGTTTCCCTTTTAGTATGAAAATTGAATATATTTAAGAAGTTTTACCTGCAACACACGGAAACGCGGAGTGCGTCGCACCAATTTCAGTAGACTTATGCACATTCGGTTAAGTGTTTTTGTTCCGTGAGAGCAATTATGTTCTGTAGTCAAAATCCCTGTCGAAATTCGGGGTTTTTTTTCAATTAGCCTTTTTCATTTTTTGATACGAAAATAAACTAGTCGATCAGATTTAGCCTGACTCCTTAACGTGTAATCGCCAGTTTTTAATTGTTGGCCCCTTTGTTATGCAGTAGCGTAAGGGACAACTCCACGATTTACTATTTGATATATGCTGCATGTGGTTTCTTAATTTAAAAACCATAAAGTTATCATATCATATTCTATTATTGAAAGTAAAAAAAGGAAGCTGTATCTCGTCAAAACCTAATATTGATAAAATATGAACACCTTTAATAATTTTGTGTCTCACTGCTAGATTTATGAGTAAACCACACGTAGTAGTATTTAAAAATAAAAAAAACGTGAAAAGCGTTCTCGAAAAAGTCAGTAAATGTGGTAAAAAAGAAACATTATCATCTATATCTAACTTGGATGTGAATGAAGTGACCAATCCTTAAAGTATAAAATATAAAATAAATTCTGACATTGAATACATTTCACATGAGTATGTGATAGGACGTGTTCTTTATATTTTTGTAAGAATGCAATATAAAAATAAATATTTTGTACATTTTTAATAAAAAATTGGTCAAGCTTCCATTTATAATAGTCAACGATTGTCGTCTATAATACAGGTAAATAAAGGAAAGAACTTTTTCTTTCCCTTTTAGTTTCAAATTTTCTCTTTTTATGCTTCTTTTTTCCTGATTATAAAATCACAGATCATAAAACAAAATAATTTGAAATTGTTAAATAAAACACAGAATTTAGTAAAATTATTGAGATGCGTACAAATAATCTGAAAAAACATAAATATAGCATAAATATCGCTATTCAAAAATTAGGGTAACAAGCGTTTCTTATGTTAGGGTTATTGCATATGTATTGTTATTCTTTTCGAAGCTTCTAAACTTTTGGAATAAAGTCACTCATGTAGAAGGAGATTTCTTATGTCAAATGAATTGATGATTTTATATTTACTCACTTCGTTAGTGCAAGTTAGATTACAAGCCAGTTCCGTCACTCTTAGTCGACGTAAAGTCGTTTAAATTCTTGAGATGAAATTAAAAAATCAGCACAAGTATAGCACACTTTAGACTTAATTTTTATTCATATTCGTGTCCATTATCATTTCACATAGACATATAAAAAATAACATGGAAAAAAACGTAAAATAAGCATTATAATTGATTTATATCAAATCAGAAAATCTGAATATTGTTTTAATTATAATCAATGGATTTATATGTAATAAGCAAGAGTATATTGTTTCAATAGTCCTTAAAATTTAAAATGTTTTTTGAAACAAAAATGTATATCCTAGTCTGGGACTCACTTTTTAATACTATCATTAATTTACTTCCAAACACCTCGAATATTATTTCAGCGAAGCTATTAAAATTTGTAAAATGTTTAAATTCATTATTAAATATTATTTTAAAAGAATAAAACCCTAAAATTAAAAATAATGATTTAGTAATATATATATATATATATATATATATATATATATATATATATATACATATTTATATTATAGAAGAGAGAAATATCACATTTTGTGAGTAATTTTTATTTTAGTTAAATTCGATTTCATTTTTATCTTCCATACAACCTTCAGAAGCGACAGTAATGGTTCTTCTACTGAAAATTGAACGAACATATCAGTTACAAACAATTTATTTGCAGTTTTGCATAATGACAAAATTTTTCAAATTTAACTTAACTGCTCAAACTTTGGGGAGTAGCAGCACGAAGTAAGATTTGCACAGTATATATAATCGAACTGTCGAGTTAAAGAAAAACAATAAAAAATGTATATTTCGTTTAGCTCCCTTGTTCCTAATACAATTTTTTCTCTCCTAATATTATTGGCTGGCATGCTAAGAAAGAGAAACAGAGGATAAAACATTTACCTATGATCCAGGGGGAGTCTGCTGTGTAATGAAATTTCAATCAACGTAAAGAAACAGCTGTTATTATATTTGTCACAGTGCATCACCGAAATAAAACTGGCAGTAAAATGGAACTGCATATTTTTAACAATTTATTTGGTTATTCATTCGCAGATCATAACGTTTCCTTTTTCGTTAAATTTCAACTAAATTAAAATATTATAGAAAACCCTAATAACGTACAATTTAAAAAAAAAATAACAGATCTACACATTTAAAACGTCTAGAAGTTAAACAAATACGATAGCCTCTTAAAAATAAAGTCCAAAAAAATAAAAAAATGCTAGATATAGTGAACTTGAATAAATTCTGGTGTTACATAAATATTAATTAATATTTAAAAACGTAAGTTTTTTTATTAAAAATATGCAAATATTTCTGTTTGTTTTTTTTATTTAAAAATTAGCAGTCAGTAAATAAGCAAAAAATAAAATGTAATTTGTAACTTTATTACAAAAAAAAGTTGTCTTCATACACATGTGGGTATAACATTTTTAATATCCAAAGAAGGTAAAATTACACTAACAATAAAAACACAGCCCAGTACATAAAAAAATTTAAAAAAATTTACATTATCCATGGCTTTTATTAAGGCAGACTTTGTGTTGTGTTTTTATTGTTTGTTGATAATTAACTGACATTGGCACTCTTTATATATTGTCAAAATAAAAGTCATTTTCGCACTTTTTGAAATTTGCCTAGCTTTTTTATGATTCTGTTAAGCCTGCGAGTTTCGTGGAATAATATGTCATATCTATGCCGGGGATATAAAACGGGACACATCATGCTGTCATGAAGAGTTTTGTAGAAATAACACTTAGAGACCATTACGTGAATAAACAGACTTTTTAATATTTGAAATATTCTCCTTTGTCTAATTGACGATTTGAATAAAATTTTTAAGGGGTTTGCAACTTCTCGGTTCAACTCCTTTTAGTTTGCATTTTATTACATAAGAATATTATTTTTATTCTTATAACACCTGGCCCAACACTATAAATAATTTTATTATTCTCCTAAAAGGAGAATAATACAATTATTTATAGTGTTACATGTTGAGGATTACAAAAATATATTTTATGTTAGTCAATCAAGTCGTTAAAATGTTGGACAAGGGAAATTCAACCAATACAATTTTTCAGGGGTTTGCAACTTCTCGGTTCAACTCCTTTTAGTTTGCATTTTATTACATAAGAATATTATTTTTATTCTTATAACACCTGGCCCAACACTATAAATAATTTTATTATTCTCCTAAAAGGAGAATAATACAATTATTTATAGTGTTACATGTTGAAGATTACAAAAATATATTTTATGTTAGTTAATCAAATCATTAAAATGTTGGACAAGGGAAATTTAAACAATAAAATGTTTACTACTGCAAGTACGATCAACAACATCTACTGATTATACACACAAACACAATATAATTTATCATACATATAAGATATCAGCAAAACGTATATATCTCTGTGGAAACTGCGTCTAGGTCATTTAAATTCCAAATACTTTGAAAATATTGTAGGGAACACGGATCGCGTATAATTATTTAAAAAGAATAGCAGATCTGCATGTTTGAAACGAAGTTAAAAAAACACAATTATCTCTTAAACGTAAAGTCGCAAAAAACACAATAGAGCTAAGTAGTATATATATATATATATATATATATATATATATATATATATATATATATATATATATACATATATATATATATATATATATATATATATATAAATTCATAATTATACAGATATATGTGGATAGTAGAAAAAAACGAGAAAAGCCTAGCTAGCAAAAGAAAAATTTCTGAAAAACTGGACGCTTAGGAACTATCGTGGTGCATGCCTTATACAATGTTTATGTTCAAGCTTCTAAAGCTTTTCTATAAAAACACTAAGCGAAATGTTTTTGCGCTTCGTCTTTGTCGAAAAATTTACTCATTTCCAAACATTTAATTTAAAAAGATAATTATGAGGGTCGGAGAATCAATTTCACAAATTCTTATTCCAGGCGAAACCTAAATTAAATATTTTGGATTTGTTTATGCTTCTTAATTATAACCATTTCTCAATTTATCGCTTGGTTTTACGTAGTTTTGTGCTAATTAATGGTATTTAGTTTATTTGGTATTCGTTTTTAGTATAGGTTTTTAGAATTCGGCTAAATACCGGGGCGGCAAAGTACCAAATACCTCCATTTAAATTGTAAACTTTGGCTGTTTATAAGCAAATTATTCATATATTCAATACTAAGTCTGAATAATTTAATCTAAAGCTTGATCTAACGTTTCCATTACACAAGTGTATTATCACTTGTCGCTAAAAATAAAAAGAAAAAATCTTAGCAACCAATTGTTCAGTTCTGTGAGCTTTAATGTATCCTAAACAGTAACTAAGCGTAAAAAGGATATCAAAACCATATTACCAAGCGTTCAGTACTAGATTTCTCTTATTGTTCCCAACGTAAGAATGATATATTTAATTGAATATTTCAGATTAAGATTTGAAACTATCATGTCTACAAAGTTTCGTAGATATAGATATTTATAATATACCAATTTAGTTTAATGAAAGAGAACTATATATTTGATACTAAATTTACCTCCCGCTTTGCAAAACATTCCGTCTAAAATATCTAATTACACGATGACCTCGAAAGATGTTTCCAACTTACATGAAAGTATTTTCAGCATATCTTTTGTATAACATTTTTTGCCTTCACTGATATTCATTTACTACTTTTATTCTACTACTCAAATAATAATTGACTGAAGATCTGTTTGTTATTGTCTAAATTAGTGTATGTTACAAAAATACACTGTTTCTTAAAAATACAAGTACGGAGGAATGGAGCTAATTTAAAAAAAAATGCAGTGAATCATAAAATAAATATCAGAATTTATGAATGTATAGAATACTTTATCTTGCAAAAGTTAGAATTCCTATGCCTCATATTAAACTACGACTTGGCTCAAGGCGACGTATGTGACCAAATATAGAAAACCCCCGCGTATCTACTGACTATGCGCATTATATTTATAATCTACGTAATATTACTTACTGTACTAAAATATATTGAAGCCTCATACTGCAACATATGGTACACTGTCTTTATTTTCCAAAATAACTACCATTTATTTAAACGACGCCTACACTATTATCAAACGGCACCTACGAAAACTGATATTTTGAAAACATTATTACTAGTACAAAGTTCTAATTGAAAACACATTTATAAGATAAATTTTAATTATTATTGTTTCAATAATGCGATGGGAAATATTTAAGTTTTCTTGAAAAAGCTTAAGAGTCGGTAAATAAAGAAAAGAAGCAAGGTATGAAAAGATTATTCAAAGCATTTATTAAATACGAGAATAATTATCTTAACTAAGTAAGATGATAATAGATAAAATTTTCTGAATAGGTGACAATAACGAATGTCTCAATAACAATATTTTTGCATGTCAGTCAAACTTGAAATATGCAAAATACTTGACGGTATCTCGGTTAGAGTCTTGAGAGAATTTTTTTGAAATTTGAAAGAATTTCGTAATAAGATAATTAATATAATCTAAGACTCACCTTGAATGAAACGATGAATACAAAATAAGCTAAGTATAAAACTTCACAAAATATATAAATTTCTTAAACCAAAAACACGAAAGTTTCAAGAGTTTTGACGAAGTTAATACAGCACTTTCATCCAACTAAGCTCCCATAGGGCTTTCAACATCTAATGGTATGTCAATAGCCGCTAATAGATTTTTGAACCTTTACGATAGTCTCTGAATAACTTCAGTTAGGTGATGAAATTTTTCTTTATTCCATTTTATTGTTAAGCATCGAAAAAATAAATCGCCTTTATTCAAAATAAAAATCATCAATGAAAGAAAATATTATTTTCGGCTGACGAAGTGAAGGTCCATATTGCATTAATAAATAATATTTAACTACAATGGCATGGTCTTGTAAAATTATTTAAAGTAGCCCCTGCTATCTAAAATATTCTCTAAAGAGGGTTCTCCAAAGTTTATTTGGTTTTGTAATTAAAAATTTTTACAAAAATTTAACTGACTCCAAATATCCCACCCTATAAATAGCATGCTGAAAAGAATAAAATAATAATAATACAAATTTATACAAAATAAATGGAACTTTCGCGGCGTGACATATTTTTCTGATATATATATATATATATATATATATATATATATATATGTATATACATACATACATTCAAAAATCATGAATCATATTTCCTCTTTTGACTTCACAGCGGTTCGTACTTCATGCGTGTATATACTATTTATTGGGTATATATATATATTATACCCAATAAATAGTATATATATTATTGCTTACTTATCAATATTAGCATATTTGCGCCATGATTTATTATATAAACGTAAATATTTACATACTCACTAATATCCTATTAAGTTCATGCCTATGTTTATATCCGTACATATTTATCTACCTATGTACTTTGTCACCTCCTTGCTTACGTCAAATTAGTAAGACAAGTCAAATGATTCCGAATTTCTTAAGTTTTCTCTTCATCACTGAAGAGTTCCTGTTAACGTCTTTCCACCATCAGTTTTATTGCCTTTTCACCATCAGATTTTACTAAAAGGTAGATATGCATTGCCCTAAGATGTGCTAAACTTATCAGATTATTATGTCTGATTTAGAAACAATTTAATCATTGAGTTGACCGCAAGAGGATAAAGTATTAACAAAGCTGCGAAATATATCCGACAATTAATTTTAGGCCGCCGTTTCTGTGGGTCAGTATAAAAATAATTATTATAATTTTTTACTATTATTGTAGATTTTTCATTTTTTAAATTATATTGTTAGTTAACATTACACGTCTACTATCCAAACTCGATCACTTCACGTGGGTTGATTTCGTTAATAAGTTTTTAATCTTCCTGCACCACACTGGGATTATACATTATAAATATAAAAAGTAATAATTCACATTATTTGAGAAATACCGGAGAAGAAAACTGAAATACAAAAAATACAGTAGAATTAAGAACTTCCTCTTTTTTAAAAATTTAATTTAAATAGTCTCACGTCAGGTTGATGAAAACATGGATACATTCTTTTCAAAAATACCTTTGACGTTAATTACTTAAATAGAAGAAAAGTTAACAATTTCTGGTATTAGACTGAAACTAGAATTTTAAGAAAAAATAAAGTATGCATTGGAACACTTCTAGCCAGTATCATCTCTATGCGCACTCGAGCCTCCATTCCTTATCAAAAACCATTGACATCCTTAATCGACATCTCGATTAGTCAGTGTGCTCATGAAATGGGTCTTTTAGTTAACCCACGTAAGTCACAAGCTATTATCATTGGTAGTCAAAGACTGACTTCTAAAGTAAATCTACCTAGTTTACCGAAATGATTGCTAGATAATATAATAATACCATATACGTCAACTGATAAAAACCTGGGCCTACCGATCAATCGAAATCTTAGTTGGCGGCCTCAAGTAAATGATATTAGTCGTCGTGTTTACACTGGATACACTCTCTGAAACAGATTCAAAATTTTCAACCGACTAAAATGAAAGTCTAACTTTGTCTAACACTTTTATTACCATTAAGTGGTTATGGAGACGTGTGCTATCCTGATCTTAATGAAGAATATTTTTGCAAGCTGGAACGTCTTCAAAATTTATGCATCCGGTATATCTTAGGCATCAGAAAATATGGTCATATTTCTGAATACAAGTTACTTCTCAATTTGCTGAAGATCCGTGATCGATGCCAACTTCACATAGTTACACTTCTTTTTAATATATTAAAAAATCCTCATAGCCCAAATCATGTTAGTGGCAAATTTAAAGATTTGTCAGCTTACGGCCTTGGCTTTCTGATTTGTCAGCTCACGGCTTTCACGGAAAGTTTACTCACCTTACTTATTCCTAAACATACCTCTACCACTTACGAAAAATCCTTCACTGTTCAAGCAGCAAAAATTTGGAATCATCTAGATCCTTACAACAGGAAAATCATGTCTCTAAATATTTTCAAAGACCGAGTGGAAAAGTCCTGCCTCTCCTGAAACCTTTTCCTTTGTTTCCTTGTCCTTTCCTGTCTTTTACATCCCAAATCATGTCGATATTTTTTTTACTTTACTTTTGTATTTTATTTCCTATTTTTTTTCTCGTTTAATGTGCTTTAAAGAATTTTCATTGTAAAATCTTTTACAGTCTACTAACTAAATTTTTATATAAATTGTTATGGTTGACTGGAAGAAATTGCTCATGTAGCAATAAATCCGCCATATGTACTATACATAGTTAATAATTAAATAAAATATGTAAAAAATAAACATTTTGATTTAAGGAAACTATTTCCCTTATATAAGAAGTTTAAGTTTTCGTTTAGTAGAATAATTATAAATTTTATTTTCATGCTGCTTCCAATTAAAAGTGTTTTTTTCATAAAACTATGTAAGAGGTTTCACACAACTGGATTTATTTTATATCACATGATTTTAGTTTTCATTAGGTAACTTTTCCTTTTTGTGCTGAGTTATGTTCATACTTTTCTTCGTTCACTGCCTGTTTATTTATTCGTTCGTACGCTCTGAGATAAATATATTAACAAATAATCGTTGAAAATTATTAATGCATTGAATTTTGTTATTTTGCTTCGAGACTTGTTAATGTTTTCGACCAAAGTGAAGTGAATTGTAAAAATTTTTAATTATATAATCATACTAAACTGTAATGCGTAATGTTAGGAAGAAAATATAAACATTTGGATGGATCAAAACAAAAATAGTTATTCAGACTGTTCGTTAACACATTGCGTTGTATATGTTATTAAGGGTAATAAAAGAATACACTTTTCTTCGAGTGTTTTTTCGTCTATTTAAGTTAGTATATACATTTAAAGAAATTATAATTTTACCAAAAGAATTATTTAAATGCATTTTTTTTAAATAGCATGAAGAAATATAGGGTTATATTTACTTTTCAGTATGGACCATTTAAAACTAGCCCATTTATATTTCTTTGAATTAAAAAAAAATATTATTCATTCCATCAACATTTAACGCTCGTTGCAACTTTATATTCAACACTGATATCTATAAAACTGCACGTATAATATTATTTCTGTACGCTTATGGACAACCACTTCCTCATGCGTATTTGCAAATATTTGAAGGAACACAAATTGTAATAATTGTTTTGTATGATAAATTATTTAAACAGAACCCAATTATTCCCACTCCGCCGTTCAACTTTCTATCCCGGAACTATATTTTTTAATTGTTTATATCATAATAATTAATGAATAATATTTATATAAAGTAATATTTGGGCTAAGACTATCTTTTAGAACCTTTGAAATATACAAAATTATTGCCACCCAAAGTTCTTTTAACATAGATATATGTGCCCTTATGAAATTTAATAGACCTTTATTATTTGTGGTACCTAACAATTTTTATAAGGAAAAAGTGATAATTTTACCAGTTACGGCACCACTTCATCGAATGGAAGTAACCAGAGGTACCAGGAAGCTAACACGTCATATCCATCCGCTCAAAGCTCGACCTTAACCGAGATTTCCACTTTCTATTCGCTTACGAGTACACAACGATTAAAAGGGAGACGAAATTTTGTTTCCAATTTTCATTGCACGGGAAATAAATTTTGTATACGAACTGTGATTTTGTAGTAACCATTTTTTGTAGGAAATCTATATGTTTGAAACTTTTAAATTATTACATTTGTCAATCTGCCATAATTTCACATCACCTTAAGGTTGCTTTAATAACCCATGCGTATAATTTGACAAAGTAAATAACCACTAATGTTTTCAAACTCATTTTGTTATAATTAATTGATTGAACACTTTTTCTTAAATTACAAGAAACCATTTTCAGACTATCTATTCAATTACTTATATTTTTTAAAACGGGTCTACAAATAGGATATATTCAATACCAGTAGCCCTTATTGGTCTCACACGTGTTCCCCCATCTCCATCTATCATAGATATAATTTTCAGAAATCGTTCGACGTAGAAACTTAAAGTTCGGTATATTTTCAAAGTTATTTTTGTTAAGTTGGAATCTGTCGGTTTGATCCTTGATCTCAGGTTAATGTCGAAAAGTGTCGGACTCTTTATTCTCATATATAGTGAATATGAACTCTAGTTTAACAAAGATTCCTTTAGAGATGTTTCTTCATTGCCAGACTCGTGGTTTATGGCTGCGCCAGTTGACTTATGTGTTATAGGAGCGCAAAATATACATACCTATTTCACAATTTGACATGTTGGTATCTGTGCGAATGCTATTTTGCAAGTTGTTATCTGAGCGAATATGTTTAATGTTGCAATTTAATTAATATTCTACTTAATTTTTTGATTCTTTTGTATTTTTCTAGAGCTTTCTGTATAGGAAGAAAATTTATATATTTTTAGGATAGTCATCTATATATGTTAGCAAGTATCTCTCTCAATCTAGTTTCCATCATACTTCAAATATCTGAATGCACTATATCTGAATGCTCTATTCTATATTTTGGGACTTTAAGTTTAAGAGTCCATGTTGTTTGTTTAAATTCTATACATTTTAAACATATATGTCTGTTATCCTTTTTGAATACTATTTGTATTTTGATGATTGTGATTGTACGACATCAGTGTTTTCTGCAACTTTTTCCAAACCTTTGAAATTTAAACAACCTAGATGCAAGTTCCACAGAGAAATATACGTTTTGTCAATATCTTGTACGTATGCTGATCATTTTATGTGTTTAATCAGTAAAATTTCGTCGACATACTTGCAGTAGCTAAAATTTTATAGCATAAAATATAAACTGATCTCTTTGAACTTAGGTACTGACAATTTGTAACATATTGATAAATAAAAAAATTGCAGATTTACTACAATCTGCAACCAATTTGCTCAAAAATACTTTAAAACAATCTCATCTTTATAATGAAGCTGAACCGTAAAACGCCACGCCTTGCGCAACCTATTGAGAAGCAGACGACATAAAAAGTTGATCAGTTTTTTGGAGCAAAATTAAAACACTGTTAAATATAAATTTAACTCGGATGTGTAAAAGCAACAATGCATAACGACAATTATTAGGGATTGACAGCAATACTTGGCAAAAAATATTAAGGAACAATATGAACTATAGCAAATTAATATGTAGTAAAATTAGCCTGGAGACAAATCTACAATGCCTCAATGATTAAAGTCTAGATTCGAAGGGAGATATAGAATGAGTTTAAAACTGTTCTGTATTTCATGGTTATTTCTATCAAAACAAATAACTCACAAAATATAGAAAATTTAAAAGATGTTGCACCAATTAAAAGCATATCCTCTTTCAAATTTTGGACAAATGTGGTTTATAAAATAAAAAAAATTTCACTCGGCCACGATTTTAATGATTTGACTGACTAACAAGAAAATTGTTGCTAAATGTGGCACGTGTAACACATTTTACGTAAAATTTTAATACACTGATCTTTATCATTGTAGAGGTCAAGGCTCGCTTGACCGGAGTCTTTTACCAGAAGTGGACGGTCATTTACCTCTTTTATTGTTATGACAGGCGACAACGTCCCTGTCGATGATTTTCGGTAGCCATTCGTGCCCGCGTGAAAAAATAATCCTGTTTTGCCATTAGCATAGAATCACTCAAGTCTAGGTACCATTCCTCGGTGTCATTGGTTGAGGTAGTGAAGGTGAATTTCTGAAGAAGCATGACTTAAGTTTTATGGTCCGAATTTATTTTCTTGTTTTGGTCGAAACTGCATTTTGTTCTGATCTGATAAAATCTAGTGCAAATAAAAAATTCAATAGAAAACCATGATTTAAAAATATACAAAACTATAATTCCAATAGATTCCTAGAAATATGCATATACAGTTATCAACAACTAAATCGGTGACCTCAAAATTTACGAGAAATACTTAAAAGTTCTCATTTCAATAATATCACATTTTATTTAAAAAAACTTTGAAACGGATGTTACGGATAATCAAACACGCACTTGACTACTTTTTTCACAAACAATTCTTTAATATATTGGTACCTATAAGAATTCAAATATACAGTATTATTTCATATCCTTAAATATTCATATCGAATATCCCCCAACAAATGAATACTTAAATTCTAACTCAACCGAATACGCCAGGAATAAACCATTATTTGGTAGAAATAACAATAAATAATTTGTTATATCTTTGCTAATAACCCACCTGAAGATATAATAAAACGAAACCTAGGTCGAGGTAAAGAACTTAAAGAGAGTAGAAATATTACTACATCACGTAGTTTCATTTAATTGTGAATAATAAATTTCTACAAAATTAACGCCAAATATATTCAACAATAAATAATTCAAAACTCTAATTTTATTATATCAAGTTGTGAGCATTTTTTATTTAGATATACCATTAAATAACTTATTAGTCTTTAGGTCAGTATTAACCTGTAGCCAATAATGAGCCCGTTATTGAAGTTTGATTACTCTAGGAATTAACGACACTAACATGTAGATTTTCAAATCGGAAAATTGTCTCGCAATAGGGCTAACCATTCTAAATAACTTCTTGCAACACTGATTTTTCAAAAACTCAAGTATTCAAAGACATTTTGGATTTTCGAGAATGTCAGTTTATAAAAACGTATTTTTCAAATCATCGTACGTATTCAACAAAACATTTGCATCGACCTCAAAGGCTAAAGGTAATTATTAAAAGGATGATATTTAGACATCAGTTTGAGGCTTTAGAACATACATAACTAATCGTCCTTCTGCGTTCTCATCCTTTCCTTCTTCCACGATATTTGTATTATAATTTCTTTTGAGTTACACTTGATGATGTAAAATATATTTATGCGCCTTATATTTTGTATTACGACATCTTTTCCAGCTTACCAAATAACTAACCTTTCAAAGTCATTATTATGGCTAACTTTAGATTATTGCTCCTAACATAATAAGTTCAACATTTAAAATTCACATTAAAGTTGTTAAATAAACCAATAAATGAACGAAAATGGAAAATGCCAAAAACAATTTCAATTTAATTTTTAAAGGCTTGTACAATAAAAATTATCTGGTATTGGTGAATACCTTTTTAAATATACTTTTTCATTAAACTAGCCAGGAATTTCCCTGGGAAAGCAAGTTGTGAATCTCCCATCTAAATGATTTACTCGCAAAATTGTATGTGTATAGGTATAACTGTGAACTGTGATTATATAACGACGGATGTACGAACATGACGGAATTAAAATGGTTGCCTCTAGGTCAATAAATTTTCTGTTGTTGTTGTGATGACATAAGCTAAACTCTCTAAGAGAAAAATAATTTTCAAAAGATAATTACGGCTACAAAAGACGATCACTACATTATGAAAATTACTGTGCAATATATGCATACAAATCGCCCTAATCTCCTTCATAATATTGGAATGTTCGTCATAAAATACATTATATTACGTTTTTATAACGATCGTTTTTAATCCTCGGTATTAATATCGTTTATTCCGCGATATGCTTTTCGACGACTCTTTTTCATTTACTTAAACGTTTTTAACTTGTCACTTAGATGTATTTTTTGCGTGAAGCCTTTTTATAAGAAGAATATTCGTGAAGCCTACCTTATACACAATTAACGAATTCTATTGTGCGTCCTTTAATATAGCATATTTTACTATTAGTTTTAGAATATTGTGCCCAAACTTATTTGCTTTTAAAGCGTCAGTGATTTCTACGGTCTACATTTTAGCTACCACGCGACTTGCCTGCCGGTCTCTGTAACAACCTCCTTCTATCACTCTTTCTTTCTGAGAGATTAGAGGCTTCAGGAACGATGCAGAGGGACTTTTATTAATAAAAAGATATAAATGTATAATTCATATATTGTATGTTATACTTTTACCGAAACTTAAAATAGTAATAAAATGTTTCTTAAAGTAAAATTAAATGTACAAAAGACACTTTGATTAGAGTACACATGTATTTTTTTATTTTCCATCATTTGAAATTAACGGCTGAGGAAAAATCGTCGAAATTAGATTTTTTTATTATTTGGTCTCTTTTAACAACCGTAGATATATACAGCTTAGAATCCCTGATCTATATTATAAATATCCCATAATTAAGCAAAAATGTATGATTATTTTAAAGTACAGTGATTCGAAAGTTATAATTAATTTAAAGATATTACTCGCAATTTATTATTAACGTATAAAAACTTGCTTAGTTTTTCACTTTTAAAATGAAAAACTAAGTAATGGATAAAATATATATTCGTTGTATCAAAGTACATATGGTTTTTCATAATGGCGATACGGAACCCGCTTAGCGTAAACCCGACTCAAACTAAACCGCTTCTGTTGGTTTTGTTTAACATAGTTTTATTTTATATGGATATTAATCTAAAATTTACTTATCAAGATCCATTATCAACGATATTCCACGATTATAGAAAAAAGATACTGACCATTTTTTTGCGAAATTCTGTTACAAGTTCACCCATTATATTTGAATTTTGCTGACGTACAATCATAGGAGCGAACTTTCTTTACTTGCACACAAAAATCCCCAAATAAAATGAAATCAGTTCATAAGCGGCGTATTGCTTAAAGAAATTTTTGCCGCCAGTTTGTAACCATATGAAAACACAAATAAAGATTTCGCCTTTTAAACGCATTTAAGAGCGAGAGGCAGCGAATACGGCCGGTTTACATTTCAATCTTATTCCACCTCATATAAAGCACCGACTACCCAACGATTCAAAGGAATCTACGGTAGATTTACTTGAAAAGCTTCTTGAGTCACGTGCCTTGTGGAAATATTTTCAAACGAACACTCTGTTTCCTCTGTATATAAAGTTAAAGAATATAAAGATTATATAGAGCGAGTATCTTAAATATTTACCGTTTGTTCTCATTAAATTTCTTCGCAAATAGATATGTATGATTCAAAAAAATTTTTATTTTGATGACCAACAGAGACAATGAAATTAAATTTTTTTTATATAATATTTTTAGCATTATACCAAAAGCGCACACGAAATTTTGAACGTAAATATTATTTAGAGATTTTGCTTTTATAAATAAAATATTGCTAAATTTTCCATTGACTAAGATAATTTCTTCCTAATTTTTTGAAGAATATCTACAATATATTAAAGATATATTAAAGATTTCATGTTACTTAAGTGTACTAAGTAGATATGATAATCACATAATGCTACAGCAGTAGATGTGATTGATAGTAGATGTGTGTGCAAGTAGATGTGATAACACAGCAATGCCTACAGCATTGCCAAAATGGATCACATGAAGGACTTATTCCTACAAAAAGATCGTTACAGATATATAAATCTAACTAAAAAAAATCAAAACTAATTAAAGTTTTGATATCATTCAAACTTTGCATAAAAAATAATAAGAAAATAAAACGCAATTAAACGAAACTATGTAATTGCGAATAATGCATTTCTACAAAATTAACACCAAATATATTTAATATAAGAAAATCGCACGTGTTTTTAAATTTTTAAACTGAAAGAGTCTGAATGGAGCAACTATTGTTGAACATCAGACAGAAGCATTTGGTTTATAAATGAACCGAACTCAAGCTTCAAATTTATACTTTGTGTTAGGTTCCAAAGTCAAAAACCGTAATATGGAATCTCAAAAACCATATTACGAATATGGGGAATATTAGGAACATAAAAAAAAACAAAATAATATATGTTTTTAGTATTCTACGTTGAATTATTTTGAGTTAAGTACTATTGTCGTAACAACGTTAGTCAGAATGATTCAGTTCGTAAACGGTACGAGCTCAAGCTCAATGACCTCAGACATGACGAGTTTATTTTTAATATTATATGTATTTTGTACTTAAAATATAAATAGGTATTGTTTAAAGGTATTCAATAATACAAGCAATCCATTTTTATGCTCCGAAAAATATAATAGGTTCATAAGCAAAAAAACAACAAATGCAAAAAGATCGGAGATTATCTTTAAAATTTGTTGCTGAAATTGGGGTCACATAAATTTGGACGATCTGCAGCTCATCAAATGAAAACATTTTAACATAGATTTAATTTGGAAAAATAAAGAAAAATAAATAACGCTATACTCCAATGGATGTCGTGAGTCCAAAGGTTAATTATTAGGTACTAGTTTTGTTTCGCCAACAGTCTGTACGGCACAATCTCTCACACACAATTTCCTCTTACCAAAAGCCTCGTGTACAATAGAGTGAACACTGCCTACTCGTCATCTATGATAATATTTAGATCTTTGGACTACTATTGTATAGGGCAAATCTGTAAAGTATTTTCATCACTGACGTTGAGCAGAACTTCTTCTTACTGTACGTTTTTTAATGTTTTCGACCTTTTTGTCTAAAAAAGTTAATTATATTTTCATAAAAATACTATGCATAGATGTTGATTTGTCATTTTTCTTTATACTAAAGTA
Source organism: Druceiella hillmani (assembly GCA_039881145.1). Taxonomy (NCBI): domain Eukaryota; kingdom Metazoa; phylum Arthropoda; class Insecta; order Lepidoptera; family Hepialidae; genus Druceiella; species Druceiella hillmani. Next base: position 4,057,943 of record JAYKKI010000114.1, read on the forward strand.
TGTACAGTAACCTCCAAGCACGATTACTTATACTTAACAGACTTTAGATACCCGTGCTTAATATATCACATTTTCTTATAGTAAAATTCATTCATTATCAATATTTGGCGGTACATGTCCGCATCAATATTCTAGGCTCATTATTCTTATATAATATAAATAGAAGGAATTATATACACACTAATTAATCTGCAACCAATTGAATAATTAAATTTCATTGAAAAAAAAGGATTCAAAAACTGTAAACACATTCAATTATATTAAGATAATTTTCATAATCAAGTGTTACAACAGAAAAGAAATTTATTGCTATAAAGAGAGTGTTAAAGGTGAATCCAATGAAAAGAAATTTGTGGCTCAAGTTCAAAAATATACTTGCTATGAATGAAAACTTATTTAATACGGATTAAAAGAATAAAATGGCATGTAAATTGGAATGGTTTGTTCGGTATATAAAACAGATTTTCTTTCGCTTCACGATAGGTAGACAAATAGATCAAGTCAGAATTCATACAAAATGAATTTGATAATTATATAAGGTAATTGAAAAGGGTTTTACACAATATTATAAGTAAACACTTTTTTCTTATATTTAATCTATTAAAATAAAATACATAACATTATCAAAACAGTCATTTGATTATGAAGTTTGTGAACAAATAAATTTTAATATTTTACTTCTGTAAATGTAACGCACTTTACAAAAGCATTTTATTTTTTTTAAACCACCTTCAATAAAAAAAAAAAATTAAACCATAATGAATCTGTTCAAATATTAATGATTTCTGAATTAAACATTTTCAAAAAATTATCTTACGAGAACTCAGAGTCGAAAAAAAAATTAAATTGCAAGAATAAAAATTTAGTGAAATAACCTACTCGTATTTAAAAGTTACATCTCCCTAGATCTAGATTTGTTATATTGCTCAAAATACTGATCACATTCAGAATTTATCTTCAAACGGAAGCTTAGCCACTCCAGCCAAAGGGCAAAGATTTCAATACAAACCACATTAGTTTTAAAATTACAAGTTTTTAATAGAAAAACCTGAAATTGCAAAGTAAAGACCCGTATTATAAGAGAGTCTACAAATTTTCATCTAATTGTTTGGAATCCGGTTCATAAAATTTAAAGTAAAAATACTGCTAAATGGGATATAAAATATCCTTCAACTTTTATGATGCCAAAATGTCTCATTGTAAATCAAAATTTATATCAAAATTACCACTTGAGTGTATAAGGTTTATCCAGGTGAGAAAATAAATGAAATTTTAGAAAACCACAAAAAAACAAAAATTTTGAAAAAAATTAAGAGAAACTGATAAAAATACATCAGATGGAGAAATTTTCTGAAGATATATCAAGCGTTCAGCTTGTGTTCAAATAAAATTGTGACAAACAGATAATTAAATTAAAAAAGGGACATCGTTAGTCTAATACATTTAGCATACGCCGAGAGCTAAAAACATTTCTAATATAATTGGTAAATTAAAAAGTAACTACTACCCTAAATGCTGATATTAGCTTAAGACGACGATGTTGTAGTACGAATAATCAGAAAATATCTGAATGCAGATTCTATACTCGATACATTCCATACAAGAAATGATTGTTTTCTAATATTTAGAGAAGGAAAATTGCACCAGAAATGTGTCTGGCCTTATAACAGAAAGTAGCTGGAAAACAGTTTTGAGTATTAGAATTATGGCCATATTTTGCTATCTCACCAATCCATTTCTCACATAAAAACAAACTTACGGTTTTTGCTCGATGATGACGCTCATGTAAATCTTATACCTGCAAATAAATGCCAATGACTAAGTTATCGTTTTCCAAACACATCCTATAAAATGGCAGCTAAGTACTTAGTTACGAGTATAATCTTTTCTCAAAATCTAGGACTACAAAACGATTTCCGATACGCTATTTAGTATCAAAAACGCGTTTTAGTATCAAAATAAATATTAAATTGTATGTGAAAATTGTGTGAAATATAATTATCGCAATATGCAATTTAAAAAAAATAAAACTACGAGAGGAACTAAATTTATTTAGCATAAATTGTACTTATTTTTGCTAAAGCAGATATTAACAATTTCAAAAAAATTCGCTAACATGTTCTCGCAATTTCCGATATAAGTAAAACAAATCAAATTCCTCGTGCGTGCTTGCGAGTGTGTGTACCTGCGTGCATGCGCGCATGGGTTTGTGTTTGGAGGTGTGGGTGTGTGTGTGTGTGTGTGAGTCTCTCTCTTTCTCTCTCTCTGTGTGTGTGTGTGTGCATGTGCGAGCATGTATTAAATATCCTCGTTACACTACGATTTCCGTAATAATTAATAGCCGTTCATTAACAAATTTCTATAGCTTAGACTATGGAGTGCTCCAGAAGGCGCATACGCACAAATTTCTTTGCAGTTGCGGTGAAGCCAAAAATCGGTGGAGAGGGCACCGCACTCCACCTACTAGCGCCCTCCCCCAACACGCGCGGCGTTACCAGCAGAATAAATTTACCCAACAACTTCACCAAATCGACGCATATAAATATATTTGCTTGCGGCAGTAGGATTCACATTTGCATCAGTTTATATGATCATAGCTCGGCTTATATGAAGTATTATTATGGCCGCCATGTTAAATTTCTAAAATGTTTATTCTGACCACAACCAATGCCAAAGTATTTAGATTAAAATTATTAAAAAACTTTGTCACATTTTACCGTTTTGTTCATCACTTAACACTTTTAATACAAAAAGAAAACAATTATCTTAAAGTCTTAAAGTAAAAAGAGATGTTAAAAAGCCCATAATAAAAGTTTGAAAATATTCGATCTCATATTAAAGAAATTCAAAATAGGACGAAACAATTATTTAAATTAATTAGCATTCAATGTCGTGATAAAATTTCTTAATATTTTAAACAATATCGGTTCGCATTTTCTAAGAAATTAAAGAAGACAGCGGAAATTAATGAATGTGACATGTGTTTCTTGCCGTAATCCTACCCATAGTGATTATATACGCAATACATAGAATATTCTAAAATTGAATATGATAACGGAAATTCAAACCTTATACCAAATTGTCCAACGACATTTTTCAAATCCCGATTTTTTTACAAATAAAATTTTACATTTTTTGGTATCGTGCAATTAAGATGTTTTAATTTGGGTAAACAATTTTTAAAGAGGTGACAACACCAATAAGAATGGCGGGCTTCTGTTAATAATAATCTACTTCGATATTTTAAAAATAGCATAGTTAATTGAAAATTAAATTAAGTAATAGTTTTTACTTATGAAAAATAATCCCCATTTGTTTCTTTTGAAGTCCAGTTATATTTTTGCAGATGGGAAAAGCACAAGCCGGTATTTTAAGCTATATTGTCATGTAACCTCTCAGAGCTGTGTTGTAAATTCCACTGGCAGCCGCGTTTTGATACTACGCATTTTATGCGTAGTTTTTTGGACACACTATCGTGCGTGTTCTCGCCTTCTGGAGTACTCATTATTCTAAGTTCTATAGATAAATTCTGAAAGATATTTACTGGAATTTAGCTTTCTGAAAAGAAAGAGTTGCTCTTGTTCTTCGGACCGAAAAATAACCCAATTAAGAAAAAAATGTGAGTATGTTTATCATTCGTTCTTTGCCTCTTTAAAGAATAAGAGTTAACGAGATCTTCATGTAATCTGAAATGTGTCTAAATTTAGGATAAATGTAGCCTGATACTTTTATGTCACACTAATTAACTATTCAAAATAAATTTGAATTTTTACGTGCTTATAAATGCAATTCGCCTAATTTAGTAGTGACGTCAGCTTTACGCCTCTCCATTTAGCTATTAAAGTCAATTAAATCATAAGGGACTAAAATTTTCAATCGTCAGTCAATTAAATCTAAAGGACATAAATCTTTCCATTTAGCTAGTAAAGTCAATGTAAAGAACAACAATATAAAAGAAGACCTTTTTATGAATATTTGTTATTTGTATTAATATTTGCGGTTATGAACGGCAAGTGGAAAGAATCCAGTAAAAGCAATTTAAAAGAAATGAAACAAATAACCGAATATTTTTACCAACACAATGTTGTTAAATACAAAAGTTACACTAAACTAGAATCACTGGGAAAGCAAATGTAAAGAAAATTATCGCAATTCCATGTCGATTTTAAAATAATGACAAATTACGCTATTCACAAATATCTTTTGAACTGAGTTCGCAAAAAATTAAAAAGATTTCTACAAAATAGTTGTTTTTCTTCATAAATTTGTATCTGCAGTAATAAATAAATATAAAAAACTGATTAATATAAAGCAGAAAGTGGATAATTTTTATTATAGACGTTTTATTACCAGCAAGGACATAATTTAGAATAAATATCGTGGTAGGGGTTTAAATTTATAAATATAATACCTTATTGTATACGTCACCTATTTTCATTACAACCTAGTATTATCTTTCATTAAGACGAAAGGTCTTTAACCTGATTTATATAAGCTCCGAAGACGGATTGACATTAACTTTGTCATTAATAATACAAGAAGGAAAGACGCGACACAGGAAAGGATTCGTCTGGCGCGGCGCTATGTGTACAGATCACATATGGCGCTGGGGTATCAAATATTTATATTTATATGGTAGACAGTTTTATATTTTTAATGCTAACTAAAATATCATTCAAGTCATATATATTACAAATAATATGTCCTATTTCTCTGACACCTAATATATAATTCATATTAATTATTATTATATCTGATATATAATTTAAAATTATATTCAAGGATTCAATACAACAAAACAGTGAGTGATTTTCTTAGAGGAATGTATCGTTAATTATTCATTGTTTCTAATTGTACATTACATGAACAATATCAAGAATTTTAAGTTTCGGTAAGCGGTAATGGGTTTTTTGACTCGGTTTAATAATAATTTAAGAAAAGCTTTTCGTCAGTCGATCAAGTATATGTTCGACTTGCGTCATTAACTGCCAAGGGTCTGCATTAATATTTTGTTCATCTTTCAATACGAAAGGGAAGAATAGGTCAAGGTTGGATAATGTTTTACTACGTATGTGTCACTCGAAATAAAAAAAAATGATTGAACATTTTAAGGCATTTTCGTGATAACAGACAAAATTATTAATTATAAATTATGTCATTCGGAAAAGAAGACACGCTACCATGCGCTTGGTGGTACACAAATATTGAATAGTATTTAAAACACGTACGGTTTTCTGGTAAAAATTCATTAAAAAATATTTTTTAACTGGTTTTTGTTAAAAATGTATTAAATGTATTATAAATATAAAAACAGGCATTTCTGCTTGTTTTTTTTACAGTTTGGCAGATAATAAAAGAAAACAAAATAAAATGAAATTCATAACTTTATTACAAGAAAAAAAGCTTCATACATGGCGATAACACATAAAGGATTAATAACAATAAAATAAAATTACACTAACGATAAAAACACAACCCAGTACATAATACATTTTAGAAATTATTGAAAAAAAACACATAATTCATAACTTTTTTAAGGCGGGCTTTGTGTAATTTTTATTGTTTATTGGTAATTAACTGACGTTGGCACTCTTTCTATATCGTAAAAATAAACGTCGTTTTCGCACTTTTTGAATTTTACTTAGCTTTTTTCCAATTATGGTAAGCTTGCGAGTTTCATGGATTAGTATGTCACATCTGTGCCCGAGATATTAAAACGGGACACAATCTGCACTTTGTTTTATAATGTTGGCATAAAGAGTTTTGTAGAAATAATATTTAGAGCTCATTACAAGAATAAACTGATTTCTCAATATTTCAAATGAAGGGTTTATTTGAATAATTATTATGAAACGTGTTATTCTCGATTGTATATTTTTATAGCAAGGGCCTCTGACGTTTGCAACAAGGTTATAAAACTAATTATACATATCTCCCATTTTTTGTTTTCTTTTATGTGTCTACTTAGATGTATAACCAGGTATGTTTTAATTTTGCTACATTGTATATTTGCTATGTTTTTCATTATCGCACTAACACAATTTCTAATTTTGTAGCGCAATATATCAAATTATAGAGGGTGTAGGATATATATTAAATTAGAATGTAATACCTTTAGGCTGGGGTTTATGTTGTCTCGCTTGATGATTGCTTCCGGAACTTCTTCCTTGAGCCAGGTGGTGACAGTTTTGCAGTTGCTTTGTGGGCTACTCAATTGGTACCAATGGTCTTGATGTTCACTAGGGATCCCCTTAAGTCCCCTGTTAGCCAAGTTATTCATGAACAATATAGAAACCAATCACTTGAACAGTAAATTACCGTCCAATGTAGTATACTATTATATATATACGTAAACCTTATCCTCATCTGCTGGAAAGGTACACAGCAAAAATTATACCAGTTTGTCAATTTTACCAACTCTCTATACAACAATATCAAATTTACTTTAGAATTAGAATCCCATAAAAACTAAACTTTTTAGATATCACATTAGAACCCAAAATCAATAAAGAAAAATTTAATATATTTGGAAAAGGCAACTTGCAGACTCCATGGTTTATAGTCATTCACAACGTTCTTGGTTCCATAAGTTAGCAGCCTTCCATTCGATGATTCACAGAGATGATTCATCATCCCACTATAAAAACCTAATTTACATAAGGAAATAAAAGCTATAAAATAAATTACAATAAATAATAATTATAGCCCATCAATTGTCGCAAAACTGTGTCAGAATAAATCAAGGAAAATTCTAATCCAAGGAATATACCTGGTTGTACTAAATTATAATAAAATTTACTATGAATCTATCCCATACATAGTGATTGTATCAATTAAACTATGAAAACTCTTAACTAATAATACAAATATAAATAATTCCACATGTTCCTATAATACTTCAAATATCTTAGATAAAACCCGTATTAATAATAAATAAAATACATAAATATAAATATAGTGGGATATATAAATTTACTGCAACGACAGTTATAGCATATATATATATAGGTCAAATATGAAGAGATTTTACTACCAGATACAAAGAACACACATACCACATTGCTAGCTGGCGAAATAATAAACCAAACACACGTCACTTTGCAAAACACCTTATTGAAAATAACCCCTCCCCCCCATTATACCAACAATATATTTCAAATAAATACAAAATTCAGTGCTCTTCAATTTGTCTCAACCCGGTCACAAATCTAAAGAGACACATCACAAAAGAAAACAAAAAAATGGGCGATATGTATAATTAGTTGTATAATGTTATTGCAACCATCAGATGCCCTTGATATTCTATAAATATATTATTGACAATAACACCCATTTAATTTATTACGCACACCTGAACATTTGAATTGTATAACCTCATAGAATATCATTACATTAATTATATTACCCTCGCTAAAGTACTTGTATATTGTATAACTTTGGAAAATATAATAAAAACTACACTGCTCCACAACCATAAATTCACTAAAGTAAACAGTGTGATAACTCCCGGAAACCCCACTTCTGCTATTGCTTGTTTAATATTTAGATGCTGTTGGATGTTTCAAAGAGTAAATATTTACAAATTTCCTATATGAAGATGTTGTAATACAAAGAAACCTAAAAACCAACGAAACCTAATTTAAAATAAAGTAGAAATAACACTGCATCACATAGAAATCAATAAAAATTAAATGATAATGAATTTCAAATGTATTCTAAATGTATTCAATAAATGTTATTCTTATTCTTGTAACATCTGACCCGACACTAAATGTAATTGGGCTAGTCTCTTTTCACTTACAAAAATAAATTTTAAATACACTTTAATGAAATACGTAAGATTATTAAACATATTTAAAACTATTAAAAATTTTTAAAATTTTCATCACTTTCGTGCAATAAATATGTTTTTAGCTAAACAGTTTGCCAACTAAATAAGTTAAACAATAAATGTTTCGATTCGATATATATATATTCGTTTCGTTATATATATATATACATATATATATATATATATATATATATATATATATATATACACGTATATTATTTAGCTCTACGTTATTTGTTAGCTGTTACATGTCTATTAGTTTATAATATAACATATGGTTCAACTTAAGGTGACCAAAGCGCCATGTGGTATTCACTAGGCTAAATTCTAATGATATTCCTCCCATTCAGATTATAGAAACTTCTCTAATCGTCAGAAGCACGCAACATTTGATACTAGTATTCCAACAACTTGTATCGGTAACGTTACCTTGTATTCGGTCTTCTGAGAATCTTAGTAGGATTATCTTCGTCGTTTGAATATATGTTAAATTTACATTTACACTAATCTCCAAACAGGATATGTCTGGAGAATCGACATAATGCTTTTTAGTTCAAAACGTGGCTTGTGTTTCCAACTTCACTCAAATATAACTGGATAGTTTGTTGAGTTTAAACAATGAATTCTACTTAGTTAGATTTCTATAATTGTTGCAATCGCCTGTTTATTTAATAAAGGGGCTAAAGTTTTCTTGAAAATTATTAAAACTACGCAAATTATTCGGATAGATTTTCTTATGGATTGGCGATGAATATAATTGTTTCTCAAAAACGCAACATTGAGCTAGAATAAGAATAATTGGTGCCAAAAGGATTAAAATAAAATTGGTGCAAAAAGGATTAAAATATCGATCTGGAAGCTTTTAGTTCTAAAAGAAAGAGCAATATGCTAAATGATAGTAAATAATACATGCCATAAGAATAGTTTTATGTTTTGCATGTGATAGAATTTCTGTCAGTTTTAATTTGTAAAAGATTTTATAAAAGGAAGAACGACATTTTTTACATTCATCAACAGGTGATGTATAAATTAAAATTGTTTATTCCTTATGCTTCAATTATAAAACACAACATTTTTTTAGATGAGAAAATACCAGGTTACTCAAGTAAAATAAATGGTGTTTGTTTCCAAAATACGCTTCAGTCAAAATGCTACCCCGGAGACCATCGTGAACGTTTTTAAGCTGGAATTTCAGGAGTGTTACTCAATAATTTCATCACTAACATTGCAAAATGGTATTCATATAAAACTTCTTTTAATTCACAACAAAATTGTTCAGTATTTAGACAATTTTACGTTTGTTGGCAGTATGTAATTTCCAAACCAAAATATGAATTTGGTTTAAAGTTTCTGTTCTAGCTCTATCATAATATTTTCATAAGGTTCAACGTAAAGAGCCAATGCGATTATTCGACATGGGTATACGTGAACCAAATTTGACAAAGACTTAATATGAAGAATAACAATTTAGTACGAGTATGTTGACTTATATTAAATATTTATTTTATTGTGTCCTAAATATGCGATTAAAAATTCTTTTAAAACCGATTTATTTAATTTTTATATTTTAAATTTTTGTAATACTAGTAAAACTCAACGATTTTGTAAAACTTTTCAATTATTACGAAAAATTTGTTGTTTGCATTATCGCCAAACTTTTCGCGGAACAATGAAATACAATAGCCCGTTAAGCATTAAGTTTTTATTAGCATTTGAAAGGATTATATTAAAAATATAAAAACAATCTTTAAATTTGATTTAAGCGCGTGTTGTAAAGTGTCATTGCTAGACGGTGTATAGACTATAGTTAGTGGTGACGTGTAGTATATCGCGGCTAACCATTTACTTTTTTTTCTTAAACGTAGCTCTTGAAGTCAAAAATATTAATTGCCTTTCTCAAGCAAAACACTTATTTCCAAAAACTTAAAATATAATATCTTAAATTGAGTATATATAATATTTAAAGCATCCTTATATTTGTTGAATATATTTGACGTCAATTTTGTAGAAATTCATTATTCACAATTAAATGAAACTACGTTATGTAGTATTATTTCTACTTTCTTTTTGTTCTATACCACGACCTAGGTTTCCTTGTATTACAACATCTTCAGGATTCAGCCCGAATACACATATAAATATAAGTAAATATGTATATACATATATATATATATATATATATACATATATATATATATATATATATATATATATATATATATATATATGAGAATGAATAAAGAAATAAATAAAGAGATATACGAATAAATAAAATCCGGAGATATGTAGAATTGGTGGTATAACCTTGTTCTAACTTTCAGATACCCTTGATTTTGTATAAATATATTACCGAGAATAACTTCCATTTAATTTTGTTACATAAACCGGAACATTTGCATTGTACAACCTCACCAAATAACAACAATTGAATTTATTACCCTCACTAAAATACTGGTATATCGTATAACTCTCGGAAATAAAATAAAACCTACCCCGCTCCCCTACAATAAACTCACTAACATAAGCAGTGGAATAACCCACACAAACCCGGCTTCCGCTATTGTGTTTGAAACATATAAATGCTGTTCCTAAGAGTTAATCTTTGCTAATAGCCCTCCTGAAGATATTGTAATACAACGAAACCTAGGTCGTGATAAAGAACATAAAGAAAGTAAAAATAATACTATATCCTTATATTAGTTGACTTCCATAAATCAATTTGTCGAATTCATAATCATATAGAACCTATTCAAAAAAACTTACTGTACAACGCGACAAAATTGAGACTTATTATGTAAACCTTATATAGATTGATTGTGAAACAGAATCAATAAGTATTTTATTTGTACCCTTCCTTATATTAATTTCCGTTACACCAATAGACAATGACAGACCTCAACAATGGATAATAATAGACGTCATTGCTTCGAATGATTTTGTAAACAAAATAAAAGAAACATTTTCCTACTTTAGGAAAATATATTAACGCAAGTGGTGGGATGCACCCTATGTTCGCATTTTCACTGTTCGGCTTCGCAAGCGGACTTACATATATCGCGCGTAAAATAAACCTTTTCCTAATTAAATTTTTAAACGAAGAATTTATATACGAATTATATTTTAAGTTTTTGGAAATAAGTGTTTTGCTTGAGAAAGGCAATTAATATATAATATTTTATATTGATATATGATATATACATATACAAATGCATTTGTTATAATAAAGGCTGAATGCGTATACACTTTGATTTTTTTTAAATGTTAAGTGGGTTCATTTTATCAGGCCAAAGAGAAATCTGTATTCTACTCAGAATCTTAAGAAATACTCTCTAAAAATTAATTAAGATCCTCTTAGTCCTTTCTTGTTTGATCCTTTATAAACAGAGAGATAAAAGAGAGAGATAAAAATATAACTGAAGTTTGTAGCTTATATATCACTACTAAGGGTCGACCAAAAAATCGACCTGCACGCAAGGCCAAGTCATTAGCAGTACAAGGTCGAACGTGATTCTAATATAATAAATAAGGTACGCCCCATAAATCCTTCTCTGTGTCCCATCTTCCAACCCTGCATTATTACGAATGAACACTCTCACGAAGCGGCTTGCTTGTCCTCATGCGACGTCAATTTCAGCAAACAAACTAGCGTAATGGCTGATTTATCGTGTTACAAAGTTTCAGTTGGAAATAGAAACTGAGTTAGGATGCGTTGCGAGATCACGTATCTTCGGAGTATCGTAATATTAATTTGATGAGATTCACAAATAATTTGCTTACATTCGTTACTTATATTTGCTTAATCATTTTCATGTATATGAAAAACTATTTTATGAATATATTACCATATTTTATAAGAAATAAGTAACATTTTTCTTAAATGTAGACGTGAAGAGAGGGAACATCTTGCCTAACTTCTCTACAACTTAATACGGGTGAATTTTGTTTATCCACTTTTCAATATTCACTCAAGTGTTACTGAGTCTGCTGATAACAATGTATTTCTATAATGATCTTTGCTATATATAATTTTGATGCAACGGTGTTGCCAGGGAAGTATTTTAAAATTTTCAAAAATTTATGAAAACCTTGAATGATGAAACCTCGAAATGCCTTTCAATTGATTCGACATGACAAATGAGTTGTTTTTAACAAAAGTTTGTGCACTATTGTGATTTTTCCTAAATTTGAAGTGAATCTTATTAAAATTGTAACTTTGAGAACCTTTGTTTTAGATTACAATAATTACAAATATGTCACACGTTCTAACGAAAAAATCATTAAAAATAAAAAACAACTCGTCCAAAAACTTAAAGATCATATTTTAAGGAAAACCTACCCAAGAACAATGTTGGAACGTTTTGGGTCCCCAAGAACGCTCGGGAACATATTATTTAGTGATGAAGCTCATTTCTACATTGAAGGCTACGTAAACAAACAAAACATGCGTTACTGGAACACAAACGATCCAAGGGGATGGCATCAGGTGAGTTTGCACTGCCCTAAAACGACAGTACAATGCACGATTTATGTTTAGTGAATAATTGGTAAATATTTTTTTAATCAAAGAGAAACACTCACTACCTCGACATACTGCCGAATGATTAATGAATTTTTGGTATGGCTATTAGAGCGTTTCATGAACGCGACAACCGAACGCATTTTCAAGAAGATGCGGCAACTCCGCACACTGTCCGAATCTCTATGACAAAGTTAAGAGTAATTTCCCCTAAATAATTAATAAGCAAGTTCGGAAACACACCCTGGCCACCCCGATCGCCAGATTTGATGCCGTGTGATTTTTTTCTTGTGGGTAACCTTGGGTTTAAGGTGTATTGTAATAATTCCAGCACTAGAGCTGCCCTTTTATTTTTTATTTCATTTCAAAATCTATAAACCCACTGGACACACTCTATATATATATATATATATATATATATATATATATATATATATATATATATATATATATATGTATATATATATATATTTCAAAGAATCACATGAATTATTGCCGAAGACTAACATTAGGGACGTATGTTCATAGCTACATAACCAGAAAATCGATTGCGTTGCATATGAAATATTAGAAACTGGGTAGAATTGTTTTACATTTCTAAAGAATATTTTAATTATGGCACTAAACGACGTCGTGAATGATGAAAAGTTTTATAAACCAAATGTTTTCTACATCTATCACTAGTTGTTCTCATAATATTTTATTGACAAATAGCCTATGATTATATACTGTAAAAACCTGCAAAAGATATAACTTATACGACTTTTTTTTAAAGAACTTCTTAATCTTTTGCTTCATTAAAACCTAACGTCTTTAACTTGATTTATGAGCTGTTCACAAATAGACTCAAATTAATTTTGCAAATCATAACGCAAGAAGGGAGTCGCAACATGAAATAGATAAATTTGACACTTGTTAGGATATATTTAACACTGCAACTAAACAAAGTTTCCATTTCGTGAAAAAAGATGGCTCTTTGCTACCTGCTGCTTTTCACTATACTTTTTTTAAATTTTTCTAATAGTTTATTTATTAAGCCATGATACACATGTAACAAAAGTTTTATTTTTGTATCCAATGACACATAAACGTTGACATTAATTTCGTTCATATTAAGTAACGTATGAAAAACGACTGTTAAAAAATTGTATTTGATTAATCTGTCTGAAATTAATTGCACTATATATAAATATACCCGACAATGAACAATTAAAGAGTAGAAAATGCACAAAGAGGGCTCCGTATACAATTTAATATTTTATAAAACTTTAAGGGTACATGGTAAATATTGCCTATTATATTTTTTAAATAATAGATCATATTTAAATGCATAACGTAAATCCATAAATATATTACCTAGTGTAAGATTCACAGACATAATAACATAAAATTTAAAATATGAAGTTATTTTATAAGTTGATTTAAATCACTTATATAGAGATTTACAAACCCAACTATACACCAAAATTTGGCAGACTATTGCTCGTAAACTAACGGAGTCTACTTAACTTTGGTTAAATTACGTTTAAATTCATTATGTATACTAACTACCATTGTGAATATATTTCAGTTATTCGAAAATAGCGGTTTAGCTAGTAGCGGGTGTAAACATGTAACTAACAAAAATACCACTTTGAAGCTTAACATTTCGAAAAAATATCTCTGTTCTCATCAATACTATGTAATACACCGCAAAATTTTTAACGATTTTTTCAACAAATTTCGTATAACTAAAGTGCATCCAATACGATGAGGTGTGAAAAAAAATTCACGTCCATATTATATATACAGGTTGTACCTAGAAAATTTTATTTTCTTAGAAAATTTCATTTCAATAATATGTAGGTATTAAAAATATGTATAACTATGCCAAATTCAGCTCTATAGCTCTTATAATCTGCGTATAAAACGTGGTATCATAAGAAAATAAATAATATTATAGAATCGCGAGAAATAAAACAATGTAGTCGACTTATGAAACAAAAGCGTTAAGAATAGGTAAAAAAAATAAATAAAGAAAGGTACAAAAAGAGATGGAAGCAACCGATAATCAAGTAGACGCCAGATTACGATCGGTACGGCGGAACACTTATACGTATTGCCCTCGGCAATTTACTCCTCTATATTTTTTTATGGCGAGTTTTACTTCGAAGATACAAAACACTTAGCGTATCCGTTTTGGTTAGTGTTGGTGAATTATTCCATCAGTTAATTACTGACATTGAAGTGAATTAAAATTAAATTAATAAAATTGATTAATTAAAAAAATGTGAAAATTATTGTTTTCTGTGCCATTGGGTTACATGGGCATATAACAATAATGTATACTTTACATAAATACAGTTTTTCGTTTTTACCACGCCACAACTTTAAAGTTTGCCTTTTAGTATAAAAATATAATATATTTCAGAAATTTCAACTCCAACATACATATATAACAACATATGCGGAGTAAAAATTCACGAATTCAATGAAAAAGGAATAACTATTTTAAAATTTTCTTCAGTTGTTTTAACGCCTTATAAATACATTATTACCTAGAACCTTAATAACAAATTCCATCTTTACATTACAAAACTGTATTTAAAAGGATATTTATACAGAATTTTTTTAAACCGATGCAAAATGACAAAGGAGGGCAGTCCAATGCCGTATTCAATGTTGAATTCACGATATAACCCTATAAACCCTTGCTCTATTGCTAGTACAGCATACTATCAAGGCAAGATAAGGAACTAGTAATAATCCGGTACCTTAATTTTAGCCTCAACCTAGATTTTAATTTTCTGATACAAAAAAGGACATAACAAGTTTCATAAAGTGTTTTTTTTTGTCAAATGATTTTCTGAAAACTCCAAATCTCTTTGCGTAGAGATTAAAAATATAATAAGAGTAATTAGAACAATTAAGACTCAAAAATTCGGGTAACGATTAATTCAATAGTTTTTATTTAAATTGTAGAAAATCTTCAAAAAAATCTCTTTTGATACAGTACTGACATAGTTTAATTTTTCTCTTTTGATAACAGTAACAACATGGCTGAACGATCAAGTAGCCGAAATTATATTATTTCTTAATAAAGTCTACTTCACTAACACAGCTATATGAGACTTGAAAATTCTTTTACTCTTCAAACACTAATATTATATCTTATGACCTAAATAACTTTCCAATCAGAACTGACATTATTTACATTTATGCCAAACTTTCTTCTTTTTTCCGCGTCATAATTTAAGATGAAAATGTCAAGATGTAGAACATCTAATAAAAGTTATTCTTTTGTATTATTTAGGTTCAAACCCACCCTAGTTAGAAGTTAAAACTCTCGTAAAGTTATCTTGATTCAATTCATATAGTATCAAATATTATATGTGTAGACTTTTGCGAAATCTAAATGTTTTTTTGCCGTAAAAGCAATCGTGTCCAGTAGTCAAAGTACGTGCTGAAATTCGGATGTTTATTCAATTAGCCTTTTTCATTTTTTGTGCTAGTCGGTCAACTTTACTACAAACGCTACTTTTAATTGCTGGCCCCGTTGTCATGCAATAGCATAAGAGACCACTCCGCGAGTTACTGTATGACATACGCTATGTGTGGTTCTCTGATTAAAAACCATAAAGTAATCATGTCACATTCCATTACTGGAAGTAAAAAAATTAATTTGTGTTTCATCAATAGCTAATATCGAAAAAATATGAACAACGTTAAAATCTTTGGATCTCACTGTTAGATTTATGAATTTTAAACTATGTAGTAGCACCTGAAAATAAAAAAATATAAACGCATTCAAAAAAAAGTGAACAAATGTAACAAAGACCTACACCTTATCATTTATATCTAACTTGAACATGGATATAGTGCTCACGGTCATTTAAATATAAAATATAAAAGAAATTCTGACGTTGAATAAATTTCACAGAGGAAATTGTTCTTAATAATAGATTTAGTTATAATAAAGTGACAGCCAATAAAGCGACAGCGAGATTTTAAAATTAATTTCATATTTTTTTCCTTATTGGAATTGGCCATCCTTTAATTTGTAATAGTAAACAATTATCGTATACATCCTTAATTTTTAATATTGTATATAATGCAGGTAAATGAAAGAAAGAACATTTTCTTTTCATTTAGTCTCAAATTTTCTTTTCTTAAACCTTGTGTTAAAAGAAAACAAAATCATAGAATATAAAACAAAACAATTTGAAATTATAAAATAAAACACAGATTTTAATAAAAATATCGAGATGCGAATAAATAGTCTGTCAAACTGTTCTCTTAAATATCGATATTCCAAGATTAGGGTGGCCACGATGTCATTTTATTTATATTTTATACCAAGAGTTTCTTATCTTCGGAATTATTTCATATATTTTGATATTCTTTTCGAAGCCTATAAACTTTTGAAAAAGAACTACTCAAATAAAAGGAGATTTCTTATATAAGGTATCAATTCAATTGCTCTCATTTCATTAGTGCAAGTTAGATTAGAATCCGGTTCCGTTTTTATGGGTCGACGTGAAATCTTTTAAATTCCAGGAATGGAATTTTACACTTCGTTTTCATTCATATTCATGTCCATCATCATTTCACATGTTAAAAAATAGCATGTTAAAGAATATAAAATAAGCATTATAATCGATTCATATCAAATCAGAAAACCTGTATATTGTTTTAATAATCAGTTAATTTATATACACCTCGTATATTATGGTAACCTGCAAGAAACTATCGACGAAGCTATTAAAATATGTAAAATGCATAAAATTATTATTAACTATGTTTTGAAGAAAAAAACCAAAGAGTTAAAATAATGATTTAGTCGTATATATATATATATATATATATATATATATATATATATATATATATATATATATATACATATATATATATACATATATTTATTTCTATATATATATATATATAAATATATATATATATATATATATATATATATATATTTAAAAACAAATTTTATTTATTTCCTTGATGTAAGGGATAAAAAAACTTATTTTGTGAGTAATATTATTTTGTTTTAGACAAAATTCGATTACATTTTTATCTTCTATGCAACCTTGGGAAACGATAGTAATGGTTATTATTCAGAAAATTGAACAAACGTTTCAATTACTTAAAATTTATTAGCAGAGTTTTGCATATTGACAAAATTTCTCAAATTTAATTTTCCCAATTGCAGCACAAAATGAAGTTTGAACAATACATCTAATCTGTCAAATTGAAGAAAAATAATAAAAAAATGTAAATTTAATTCAAATACCTTTTTTCAAATAAAATGTTATCTCTCCTAATCTCTCCTTGCGTGCTAAGAAAAAAAATCCCAGGTTAAAATAATTACTAATAGTTTAGGAAGAGATTGCAGGGTGATAAAATTTTAACAGTGCCATTCAATGCGTAACCAAAATGAAACAAATAGTGAAATATAATTGGCATATTTAATTTTTCGACTATTTATTTAGTTACTATTTTGCAGATATTTTCCTTTTTGTTATACCTAGGATTATTCAGCGTATATAACGAGATTGTATTTAATTCATAATTGCAGTGTCGATAAATATTGAGAAAATATTTCATAAAACGGATTTCTTTTAATTTTGCTTCAAATATGTATTCTATGTAAAATGTTTTTTTTATTTATTTTCAGGCAATATTATCTTTTGTCTTCGCACATTTTGTCTTGAAATGAAATTAAGAAGAAAGACACATTCTACTTACAAAACATAAAGGAAATTATTTTCAACATTTGTAGAAATGTTATATAACTATATAAAGTACTAATTATCACTAAATGGCACCACTTCCATTCGTAGTAATACATCATGGGTAAATTGCAATACCACGTGTGTGTTTTTTTTAATTTATACCACTTTTTTCGAAAATTTAAAAATTGTCATAAGCCTAACTCGGAAATATATCAACCGATATCTTTTATTTTGATAAACGTGAGAAATATGGCAATATTTCATAAATACACTTCTTAGCTATCGAATTTTCTGGCGTGAGTTTCATTTTACAAAAATAGTTTTAAAAATGGGTAAAAGACAACACAATTCAATTCCAAGGCCTGCTTCATTTCAAGGTAAAAGTTGTTTACAATTCGTAAATAAAAGTTATTGTCATTTGAAAATCCTTAATATCCATAATTCGCCCAAATATGTGAGATTGTAAAAAAATACTATAGTTAATTTTTTAAATAAATTTTTCGGAATAGCTATTAAGACGATATTTTTTTCATTTGCCGTTTAGATTAATTAATATTTGCTTTCCAATGGTAATATTATTTTAATTGTAATGATGGTTTCAAAACAATCTGCATTACTTATGTTTTATATGGCACTTCTCACAAATGTTTGCAACCGGTCAGAACGTTTGAATGTTTTTGAAGAGATAGTTAAACGTTTGCGAAAAACATTAAATTGTCTTATTGTATAATGCGTACCAATGATTATTTTTAAATAATCATAATACGTTTTTGAGTGAGGGAAATTAGTGAATATGTATTTTTTTAAATCGAACCGATATTTGGGCATGATTTTAATGTATGCCGAATTCAATTATAGTAACGATAAAGCTCGTAGGATGTAATACTGCGAAGCCCTTATGATAAAATTTAGTTAGTGCAGAAATAAATTCTAAAAGAAAATAATTTTGATTTTATTTATTATTTAGGCGTGCACGAAGTAATTTTCAAACGTATTACGAAACATAGTAAAAGAGCTTATTCAGAAAATGAATAATGATAAAAGAACGCAAATATTTGGAACTGAACGCACATCTTTTTAAACAAATGTCGTAAAGCCACCGGTATGCTGAGTCAATTAATAACGAAACCTCTGCATTGTTATCTTTTTCCAACATGTAAATGTGAATTGATCAACATGTAATGTCAACACATGTTTGATATTTAACTATACGTTGCACGTTGCCAAACTGACGATTTGGAATGGCGCTATGTATATATATATATGTGTATATATATATATATATATATATATATATATATATATATATGTATATGTATATATATATATATATATATATATATATATATATATGTATGTATGTATATATATATATATATATATGTATATATATATATATAAATATATATTTATATATGGATATGGGGATAATAAAATTTAGTAGAAAAGCCAAGCAAGGAAAAAAAAAATTGCCGGTTTACACATGATTTCAGAAGAACTGAGCGCTCGGTAGAAGAACTGAGATCCAATTATTTTGCTAATTAATGTTATTTGGTTTATATGACTACGCTTTTAGCATTCGGCTAAATGCCAGTGGGGCATAATACTAAATACCTGCACTTAATTTGAAATATATTTACCCAATAAAATATGTAGGAGAAAAGTAATCACATACTTTATCAATGTTATACAGTTTGCAAGGATTCATTCCAAAGGTACGGGACTCGTGCGGTTGCACGAGTCCCGTTTAATTTTTTTCAATTCCAAGTTTGAATAATTTGAAATAAAACTTGATTTAACATTTGTATTGCACACGTGCAATAGTATTAACACTTGTCGCTCAAAAAAGAAAGGAAAAAAACATAACAACCGATTGTTCATTTCGGTGAGCTTCAATGAATCTTAAGCAACAACTAAACGTAAAATAGAAGCGCAAAACCATATTGCCAAGCGTTCTGTCCTAGATTGCCCGTTATTGGTTCTGATGTGAAAATAACATATTTAATTGAGTATTTCAGATTAGGCTTTAAAACTATTACGTCTGTATAGTTTCGTTGATGTTGATATTAATAATATATTAATATAGTTTAATGAAAGTAGAGACTTTATATTTGGTATTAAATTTACCTCCCGCAAAACATATCGTCTAAAGTAATTAGTTACATGCTGTCTTCGAAATTTGTTCCCAATTTACTTGGCAATTTTTTCAGCATATCTTTGATATAATATTTCTTACCCTTCCCAATATTCTTAGACCTACTGAATAAATAATTTACTGTTATATATTTTAAATCGCATTATTGCCACAAGTCTACAATTTATATTATATATGTGTTTTTAATTAAAATTATGTACCAGTCACAAAGTTTTTAAAGTATCAGTTTTCGTAAGTGCTGTTTAATGATAACTGGTTTAGGCTTTTTTAAAATATATGTCTGTTATTTCTCAAAATAAAGACAATGTACCGTATATGGCAGTATAATGTTTCAATATATTTTATAACAATAAATAAGATTACGTCGGTTAGAAATGTAATGCGCATAGTCAGTAGATACACGAGTAATTTTCTATATTTGGTCACGTACGTCGTCTCGAGCTAAGTTGTATTTTAATATGAGGCATGAGAATTCTAACTTTTGCAAGATAAAGTATTCTATACATTCATAAATTCTGATATTTATTTTATGGTTCACTGCATTTATTTATGTTAGCTCCATTCCTCCGTCCTTGTATTTTTTAAGATATTCTGTGTTTTTTTATAACATACATTAATTCAAACAAGAACAGACTGATTTTCAGTAATTTATTTGTTCAGTAAGTTTGAGAATATCGGCAAATGCAAGAAATGTTATTTTAAAAATATGCTGAAAATGTTGTCAAGTAAGTTGGGAACAACTTTCGAGATCATCGAGCAACTAATTACTTTATACGTAATGTTTTACAAAGTGTGAGGTAAATTTAATACCAAATATAAATTTTCCACTTCAATAAACTATTCTAATATATAATAAATATCAACATCTTCGAAACTTTACAGATATAATAATTTCGAAGCTTAATCTGAAATGTTCAATTAAAAAGGTTATTCTTGTGTCGGGAACAATAATGAGAAATTTAGGGCGTTAGTCCTAGATATCCCTTTTCTAAATAAAATCGCTTGGTAATGTGATTTTGCAGCTATATTTTACGCTTATTTATTGTTTTAGACTCATTTAATCTAACAGAACTGAACAATCAACAAGTTGTTAAGATTTTTTATTTTTATTCTGAGCGATAAGTGTTAATACTATTGCATGCGAATAACGGAAATGTTTCAGTTTTAATTATTCAGACTTAGAATTGAATAAATTCAACAGGGTTCGTGCGGTTTCCCTTGGGATGAATAATTTGTTTACAAACTAAGTAACATTAATATAGTGTGTGATTGCTTCTCCCCTATAAATTTCATAAGGTAATATATTATTGGGATCAAACGGCCCAATTTTATAATTTAAATGAAGGTATTCGGTATTCTGCCGCCCTGGCATTTAGCCGAATACTAAAAACGTGCCAAATAAACACCATTAATTAAAACGTAATTGAGAATTGAATATAAATCCGAAATGTTTCACCAGGAGTGGAATATCTGGAAATTGATTCTCCGACTGTCAAAATTATCATATTAAATTCAATGTTTTCAAATGAGTAAATAGTTCGATAAAGGCGAAGCGCAAAACTTTTTGCTTTGTGCTTTTACAGAAAAGCTTTGGAAGCTTGATCGTAAATATTATAAATGGTACGCTAACAACTATTTTTCCGTTGTTCTAATGTATAACAAGATAGCTTCCAAGCGCCCAGTTCTTTAGAAATAATGTGTAATCCGGCTAATTTTTCCTTTTGCTAGCTAGGCATTTCTCCTAATTTTTATTATCCACATATACATGTATATATATATATATATATATATATATATATATATATATATATATATATATATCTAGCGCCACTACAATTACTTGTGCAATTAATTATATGTAAACCGGCAATTTTCTTTTTTTTAATCAATCGCCCAGTTCGTATTATACTTAATATTTAAATTTTATATAAAATCGTAATTATGTGTTTTATATATAATTTTAGCATAATTATTATTAGCCAGTGTAAATAATGCCAATTATCAGTTTGACAAAGTGCTACCTATTGTTAAATATCAAACATGTTAGAAAAAACTAGAAAACAGTGCATAAGTTTCGTTATTAATGGAAGGGATTTTGATGAGAAAAAGATATAAATTTCAAATTAATATATATTATGTAGCGCTTTTACATAAACTTTAAATTTGTTATCAAACTTTTTGTAAAGTAAATTTATATGTCAAATAGAGACAGAAGAATATTCCTACCTTGCTGGAAAATTAACTATGAAAAAAAACACTTTGCATACATTCGTTGTGAGTATACATGTGTTTTTTTTTTAATTCTCTATCATTTGAAATTAACAACGAAGGAGAAACATCCAAATTAGACTTTTTTATAATTTGGCCTTTTTTGAAAACCCTAAGCTACTTTTGTTTGTTTTGATTGTCATAATTTGTTTATGTGGAGATTCATGGAAATTTTTTGTATCGCAATCCTTTATCAACAATATTACACTATTATAAAAAAGTGATACAGATCTTTTAAAAAGAAAATTGAATATAATTCTTAGAATTTTTTCCAAACTAAGTGAACTAATTTGAATTAAATATGCTAAATTATAATTTTTGCATATTTTTCTCGAACAATTGTACGCGCTGATGAACACATGCAATTGTTTTCAAGCAAACATTAAACTTATAATTATATATAACATAGATTTACTCATGTTATTTGCAATCTTTATAGTAATACAATGATATCGAAATTCTATTAAAATTCAATCATTACATTCCAAAGTTTCAATCCTAGAAGCAAACATTCTTTACTTGAATACAAAAATCACCACATAAAATGAAAGTTCAGTTCATAAGCGGCGTATTGCTCAAAGAAATTGTTGTCGCCGGCTCTCTTCTAACCATTTGAAAACACAAATCGAGATTTAGTCTTTTAAACGCATTGAAGAGCGAGAGGCACCGAATACTGTCGGATTACATTTCAATCTTATTCCACCTCAGGTAAAGCACCGAATACGCAACGGTTCAAAGGAATCTACGCGAGATTAACTTGAAAAGCTTATTCAGTCACTTTCTTTGTAAAAATATTTTCAAACCAAGACTCTGAAACCTCTGTATATGAAGTTGAAGAACATGAAGATGACATAAAGCGAGTATCTTGGATATTTACCAGAAGGTTTTAACCTGTTTTATTGTCATTACATAATATGTATGATTTAAAAAAAATTGTACTTTATACGTTTTACAGCTGAGACTATGTTTATTTCAATTATATTTTTAGCATGATACTAAAAACGACACACAAAATTTTGGAGGTAAATATTATAGAAATTTCGCTTATATTAACAAAATATTACTGAAATTATCCATCCATTAAGATGATTTCTTCATATTTAGTTGAAGAGTATCTACAATATATTGAAGGTTTGTTACATGACGAATGAGATGAAACATAATGAAATAATAAATGAGATGCAACAAATACAACTAGGTGTTCCGCATAATTCATGTGTTAGGTAGGAAGAGACATAGTAAGAGATAGAAAATGCTAGTTCAAAATTAGATCAATCCTTTAATATTCGTTTTACGTAGAACTAATAATATTGAATATGTATAAAGTTATCTCCCTACCGATTTATAATATATAGATTGATTAGTAGCGTTAACATTAAGGTATTGGAAAATTATTTTTTTATATGGCATAGAGAAAAATGTTAACAATACTTATTTATTATGCACATATTTATTACTAAATTTTTAAGTAAACTTAGAGTACACTTTCTTTAAGCTTCACAAACAACTCAGTTATATTAGAGTGTAGTTGTATGTTTGACAATGTCGTGTTAAATTTCATTGACGTGTATTTAACATTTATTTTTGTAAGTGAAAAGGGACTAGCAAAATTAAATATAGCACTGAGCCAGATGTTACAAGAATAAAACTAACAGACTTATATAGGAAAGTTACAAGAACAAACCCATTAAAAATGTTATTCAATCGTGAATTAGACAAGAGGGAAATCTTTTATTTGAATCATTCAAAAGTCAATTTATTCTCCTACTGGCCTCTAAATATTACTTCTCTAAAACTTTCATGTCAGCATGATGAAGCAAAGTGCAGATAGCATCTCATTTTATATCCCGGGCACAGATATTACAAACTAATCCATAAACACAATTAAATAAAACTACATGATATAGTATTATTTCCAAATTTTTTTTAAGTTCTGTACCACGACCTAGGTTTCGTTGTATTACATCTTCAGGTGCGCTATTAGCAAAGGTTTTGCTAATAAATAAAAGGTTTTTCTAGTAACAATAATAGCAAACTGCTTTATTAATAGCCCAACTGAAGGTGTTGTAATACAGAGAAACCTAGGTTGTAGTAAAGAACTTAAAGAAAGTAGAAATAATACTACATTAAAAAGATACGTAAAATTCAAAAAGTGCAAAAACGACGTTTATTTTGATAATATATAAAGAGTGCTAATATCAGTTAATGCTTTAAAAATTACACATTAGGAAAAGCTATCGATAATGTATGTTTTCTTATTTATTTCTAAAATTTATTGTGCACTGGGCTCTGTTTTTATTGTTTGTGTAATTTTTCTTTTTCGTTATTAATTCTTTATATACAATTCTTTGAATACAGTTTTTGGTTTTATAATAATGTTATTTGACATTTATTTTGACAATATACAAAGAGTGCCAATGTCAGTTAATTACAAATAAACGATTTAAAAAAAATTACACATTTAGAAAAGCCATCAAAGCCATCTAACCTAGCAAAACCATAATTTTCGTTTCTCGTTATTAATTCTTAATGTGTTAAAAAAGTTATGCATACGCGTGTATGAATACAGCTTTTTGTTTTGTAATAAAGTTACAAATTACATTTAACTTTTTTTTTATTTACTGTATATTTAAAAAAAAACCTTACGTTTTTAAATACTATTTAATATTTATGTTACAACAGGCGTATTTTAGCATGTCTTTCTTTCTGACTGACATAATTTCTAATTAAGATTTTTTTCCGTTATTACGTGGTAATACGTTGTCCTACCTCGATGTATTCTTTTTTTGTATTGAAAGACGAACAAAATATTAAGACAGACACTTGGCAGTTAATGACTTGAGTTGAATGTATACTTGATCGTCTGACCTTAAGGTCTTCTTACCTGGATTACTCTTCAGCCCGAAGAGCAAAAGCGTCTCTTTCTTCTCACAAAACTGAATTCCAGTAAATATCTTTTATAATTCATCAGTGAAACTTTTTGAATAAAGAGCAATTGTTTATTACGGAAATCACAGTGCAACAAAGATATTTAATACATATTCACACAAATACACACACAAACAAACAAACACATACGCACGCATGGACGCAAAGTTAAATTTAAATTATTGGGGAATTTCATTTATTTTACTTATATCGGAAATTGCGATAACAAGTTAGCGAATTTTTTGAAACTCTACTAATTGCTAATATCTGCTTCAGCAGAAATAGACCCAAATTATTCAAAATAAATTCAATCTCTCTCACAGTGCCAATTGTTTTTTTTTTATATTGTATCATTCAATAATTATACTTACAAAAATTTTAACGTAACATTTTTCATAATATTTATTTTGATACTAAAACACAACCAGATATTAAAACACAACCACAATATTTCCAATATGCTATTGGAAATCTTTTCGTAGTCCTAAATCTTGACAAAGTGATTAAAGAAATCTCTGAAAGTAATTCACAAAATTTTACTTGGCAATTTACTGATTTTATATCAATAGTAAATGGCAGTAGGTCGAGTAGAAAGCTTGACATAAATGACTGCATTGCTGTCAAAACATTTTATTTGAAAAGGAAACATTTGATCGAAAGTTAACAACTTCTAACAAACTGACAAAATTCGACATTTAAGACTATGTTTGAAATAAATATAGCAAGAAATGGATGTAATCAGAGAATAATTAATCTCAAATTTTATCTATTTTTAATTTCATTCTTACTAATCTACAGTAAAACAGAAGTCACGATTAAATCATTACATATATATCCATATTATCCTTTGTCTTTCATGAAGACCTACATATAAAAACAGTTCTCCGGTTGGAGGCGGATATATCTAATGAAAGCTACAAACGAAAGTTTTTCTACCTATTACTAAGCTGTTAATCGTTATTTATTAAAAGCACGATCCAAGCAGAGTTTTGGATGTGCGAACGCAAGATGTCCGGAGTATCCGGACTTCTGCTACCCGTACATCTAAAGGATGTACTATAAAAAATGTAAAGTATATATATATATATATATATATATATATATATATATATATATATATATATATATATATTACCATGGTTCCACTCTAATGATAAAATCAGTTTGATTGCAAATTTATTCAATATTCCAATGAGATATATTTGGCAAGACTTAAATTTCGAGTTAAATATGAAATTACTTCAAAAGGAAATTTTCAAAACTCCCCTGAACACAATGAATAAATAATGATCGGGTAGAAGTGTTTACAAAATGTTACTAAACAATCTACGTAGTTCTAGTCATTAGTAAATGACAGCCAGTCGCATAGTATGCTCGTCATAAACGCCTGGATTGATGTTAAAACATTTATTTAAGAGGAAACAATGAAAGTTTCGAACTTCTATGACACGTGCTATATTCCCATAAACTTTTGATTAGTCAAATAAATTCTAACGTTTTTATGCTCAACGTTAATTCAATTGTTTATGTTTAGTAGTATCAAGTCGTTAAAGTTTGGTTATTTTATATATTCAAAATTGGAATAGAATGTTAAAAAAATTGTATGGACATAATTCATATAAATCTAAGTAAAAAAATGAGGAATAAATTACGAAAATATCTTTTTCTGTAAATTCAATAATTTCATCTACCTAAGCCAACGAGAATTTAAATATGAAACTTTTGATGGCAGTAAACTTTTTTATTTATATCACGCCGAAACAGGCACTGTGTAAGATTTATTGGCGAGAGAAATAATTAAAATTTACGAAACAGCTAATCGTTGCCATTCTTAGAAAAAAAAATCTCTGAGCCGTGGCTCCATCTCATCCACAGATTCCATATGTGAAGTTATTTATTAACCCAAATAAATTTATGGGACCGTAAAATCTATATAACTCTTATTCTCCGTAAAGTCGGCGACCTGTTACAATAATTCGTGTTATGTGAAATTTATGGATATATGGAAGGAAATAAAAAAATGTTAACAGCTAGATATTGCTAAAGATCTTTGTTTTGAAATAAAATGAGTTTCCTTGAAGCTATTTTTCTAGTTTCCTAACTAACGTGAGTCATAAGTTTATCTACGTGATGCATAGTGGAAACAAATTAAGTTCTATTAACTACATTATATTAGATAATCATTTAAAATTGCGGAAAAATACTAAATCTGCTAAAGTAATTAGTCACTTTGGTTTTTTTATTTCTAATCAATTGGAATATCATAATTCTATGGTTTAAAAAATATAACACACGAACTAAGGTTACACCAGCGTGAAAGTTATACAGCTGTTAAGGTCAGTTGATTTATAGTCAAATTACTCAGTATCTAAAGTAATTTACTTGTGGGACATAGTAGTTCTTAAATAGTTTTCATTCATATAATCGCATTTGGAAAAAGCGTGAAAAGTATTTCATCAAGTGTTCATCTTAGAAACAATGCTCATTTTATAAGAGTTTAGAGGCAGTCCCATAAAATTTCTTACATAACATCGTGAGATTGCTCATCAGCACATTACATATCAGACGTAGTTAATAGTAACAATAGACAAGTTAAATAGCCTATGTGTTTTTTAAACCAATACCACAACAAAACCAATGTTCATATGAGACATTTGCGGAGTTACATTATTGAGAAGTTATATTATTGTGTATGTAATAATCGTGTAATTTAACGGTTATTCAAAATTGAACTATGTCGATTTACATTCGGAATGGTTTTGTGTCATATTGCTTAGCGGTATGGACGTAAAAAATATTCTGAGAAAGCCTATCAATGTAAAAATTTACTGGATTCAAATCTAATAAATTTTAGGTATTAAAACGAAATCTCTTGGTATATAGGTAATACCTATTATTTTGGTTAACATTGGAAAGATAAGTTAGGAGGTGTTTGCATCCAAGAGATGAACCTGCATAAGAAAGATACCTGATGCATTAAGGGATGAGTGCACTCTAAAAATCAATGTTGCACTCTAAAAATACCGGTGTAATCTTTGGGCCTACCTTGATATTAATAACTTTAATATGACAACCAGTAAATATATTTTTAATAACATCGATGACTTTGTCAAGTGAAGAAAATAGAACAAATAAAAAAATATAATTCTACGATTAAAAAGAGAAATACGATAAAACAATCTCTTTAGTTATGATTCAGTCTCAATAATTACTTTATATTTATATGATATTATTATTGGAGGTGTTCATATTCTTAAATAATAATAAATCATTTTTTTATCATTACAATTATGAGATAAATTCATGTTACGAAAATAATTGATGTTTCAACATCGATATTAAAATACCAATGTTTGTTTACTAGATATCGATATAATGTATACATTCATGAATACCAAGTATTCCTAATCGAATTACTGTCATTACTATGGATGCTATGGATACTTTATTTCGCATTTCAAATATTCATGTTAATTTTGGTTGCATAATCGTTTATGGAGAACGTTGTATTTTTTATTTGGTCTTTGCGCAGAATTATGTTATTTAAATAAATTAATTCTAATTTTTAAATGATTTATTACTTTATCTCATTACGCAACATGGCTAGAAATTACGTAACGTATATTCAACAAGTCGATTATTATACTTTTTACTTTGCTATGACTGTTCTCGTGACACTTGTGTTTTGGCAAACTTCATTTTCACCAAAATTTTGTTAATGAGGTTTTCCCTTGAACATATCAGTAAATGAAGTATTTTCTAGATAAAAGAATGACCGGCAAATTGTTAGAAAATATTTTATACATTACTTGGTCGTATTTTATTACCAAATTTGGGCGTGTTATTATTGATACCTGGTTAAAATTTCGTGGAAATTAAATTATTATTAAATATGTTGATAAACACTTTGCTTTTGAACGGGAAAAATATGCAAAAATCTACAGGTTCATACCTGCGGTTTCTTTTTAATTTCCAAGTGGGAAATATATTTTATATATATTGGAATATCCTTAAAAGCCTTAAACAGACAAAACAGGCCATTTAAATTTTTTGTCTTTTTAAATTTTTATTAGTTTTATTTTAAATAAGTGCTATATGGCATGTTATGTCGCCTTATCTTAACTTATATTTATGTCATAAATAAAAATCTCTAGGAATTTTTTTAGTTAAAACAATTTCTTTAGTTATAAACAAACATAACAAAATTATTAACCATAATGCCTAAAGATTTTTCTTTTGGAACTACGTATGACAATTCAATAATAAGACCTTCGTTGAAGAAATAGATGAAAGGAAGGTTGATCAACTCGGTTTCCTTAATAGAATTATCGTTTGTTTAAAAAGAATAAAGAAATATATGGCAATTTAGGTTATACCTAATCTTGACAATAAATGCCGGAACATTAAATCCTAAATATATGGAAATAAACGCCACTTTTGTCGCACTCATATTGCACATCGTTTACTAAAAAAAAAAATATGTACGTAACAAAAATTGTATTCTTATATCCAATGGTACGTAAATGGTCACGTTGATTTCATTAATGTTAAATTAAGTAAGAAAACGAGCGACTGTTTAAAAATTGCATTTTATTCATCTGTTTACAATTAATTGTACTCTTTACAAACATACCTGTCAGGAACAAGTAACAAGTAAAGGATGAACTAAGAGGGCGCAATAAACATTTCTCTTTTTAAAAACATTTAATACTATATATACTTCCATTAAATTATATGAAACTATTATTTTTCATATTGTAAACATATTGCTTAGTAAAATTTTAAAAACACAGTAAATATACCTTTAAATAAAACATTCTATGAACTTTTTGCAGACCCAACTACATGCCACAAATTGGTTTAATATTACCCGTAAATGTAGTTTACTTACCCGTAAACTTAGTTACTTAGCTTTATTCATATTTCTAATTTCTGTCTATACATATAATACTGTTCTGAATATTTGTTAGATACTCAAAAATTCACCTCGTAGGGTGTGTGAATGTGTATTCGTAACTTTTGCAAAAATAATCACTTTAAAGCTTAATACTTCATAAATATAAAAAATATGTATAACCATGCCTACTTCAGCACATATGACTCTAATAATCTGCGAATAAAACGGCGTTCAATGCAGAGTTTGATTAGAGGACCTTCTTGAAAAAAGGTCAATTGAATAAAAGTCTATAGAAAATCAATAACTTGCAAAAAGGTGATTAAAAATTCATACAATATTAAAAATATTAATGGAAACTAATTTGAATATCCACGTTTTCAACATTTTCCACCAATAAAAATCATGTTAAGTATGAATATAATTCGTATTGAGTGTGGTTTTTCTAACGTTTACGCCTGGAACATATTGGCGAACACGTTTAGACAGGTTTATAATAAATATTTGAAATTTGCTCAGTATGTGACCTCAGATTTAGTTATATATAGTATAATTTATATTCCACTTAGTAATAATATAATAATTGTTAAAGTGGCCAGTAATATCGCTACATATTTATTCGATGAAGAGGCTAAATATGCATTGACTTGCGAAATTACCGACATGAATTTTTAATTAAGCCGGCTGAATGTATGTCAAGGTTTTGTACTCTCAAGCCACTTAATATATGTTGAATGACTTATCTTTTATCCAAGTTGAACTTTTTGTTAAAATTTATGACGCTCAATATATTTCCTTTAAATAGATGTGTGCTGAAAAATATTTTCTCCAGATGGTGTGCAAATTAGAAAGGATGACGAGCATCTGCAGTTTATTGAAATGTGGATTGATTTTTTTCTGACCGTAATACTTGAACATGAAAATATTAATCGTCTACCTCAAAAAATCGATTTATTTACCATTAACTTTACAGAACAACATTAAGCGAAGATAAATCAAACAGATTATACACAAAACTTACACAAATTGCCAATAAAACAAATTCACTGATTTTTACTACAATTATCTGAACAATGATTTTAAGTGACTAAATTTAATGGGTATTTTATTTATACTCATTTTTATAATACGATTCTAAACACGAATTAAATATAGGAGATTTTAAAGGTTTCTGATATTCTAATATATAAAATCGCTTTTAAGTATATTGCAGATAAAATTCAATATTAAAATGTTTAATAGAAAAACATAATGAAATCAGAAAATAACTTGCACGCTTCAGTAAAATTTACTAAAGCAGGAGGATGGGAGACGTGAACTGGGGCCTCGCCCCACGCTCGGGTTTTTGCAGCACAGTTTGGCAAGAGCGCGAACGTGTCCCACGCAGGGAACAACTGTTTTTCTTAATGAAATTTGGAAATAAGTAAGAAATAATGTTTTATATTGGTATATTACATACATACCTAAATAGACTTAAACATACCTTGCAATAAAGTCTGCGTGTTAATTTTTGGATAATTAGGAAAATTCAGTAGAATAGATTCTTTCAAACTAGCTGAAAAGTAGCCTGTAATTTTTTCTGAACACAAAGGATTGTTCCTTTAAAAGCTGAATTAAGATCTATCTAGAATTATTTTTTTGATGGCTGAACAGACATGGATGCACGGATGGATCCATTTAATGTTATTACGTACACCGGAAAATTTGCATTATATAACCTGATATAATAACATCAATTTAATTTATTACCCTCACTAAAATACTTGTATATAGTATAAATTTCGAAAGTATAATAAAAACTCCCATCTCCCCTACAATAAACTCACTAAAGTAAGCAGTGGGAAAACCTGTACAAACCCGGCATCCGCTATTGTTTTATGTAATATATAAATGCTGTTGGAAGTTCCTTAGAAATAATCTTTGCTAATAGCTTACCTTAAGATGTTGTAACATAAGGAAACCTATTAACACCATATATACTTAAAATACTAAAGCAATAAATTTAACCAATATTTTATTTCAGTGCTTATTCAATTATTTAATGTAGATATAAGAAAATTTCTTGAAAACAATATATTTTTAAGAAATTTCCTCACCGCTTAAAAGATCGTATAATAAAGTGAAGTGAAAAATGTACAAATTCAAAACTTTTGTTAAACATGAATATTAAACAAATTGTAAAATAATTAATATTTTTTTCAAATGTACACGTAAAAGAAATGGATCTTTCGTCTAATTTCATTGCAAGTGCCCTCGGGTGAAAATTATTTTTGTAGTTTTCAATTTCCCATCAAGGATTACTCGACTCTAGTGACATTGGCTTTCAAGCTATAATCATTGTGTAAAAAAACTAACGCCATGTGTTCATGTACTTTTAAGTTTTTTACTCGATGTTTTGCTGGTTGACTTGAGAAACGTGATTATAAGTACCCATCCAAAAAATATATTTACTACTTGTTCAATGTATAAGGTATAAATTTTAGAACCAAAATATTAAATAAATTGCGCGCTGAATCCATAAGGTTTAAAACAATTATTATATTGACATAATTTTTACGTTATAACATATTAGCGTAGTAGCCTATTAAAATATGGTCATATTGGTGACTTCGCAGTCTATAGGTCAGTTTGATAGCCAGCCAACACACCAGAGCTCACTTATTATTAGACATAAATGATGTTTAATATCTCAAACTGTTTGAAATAATTCACATTTCATAATGAGTTTGTAAACAATTTATATTGGATATGATTTAACTAAATAAATTAAATAATTGTCGTCTTTTTTATCAACGTTTTTCACTGTTAAATCATCTTTTATATAATATTTAAATACAGTTAATGTAGTTGCAATGATACTAAATTATGCAATAAATGACGAATGTTAATAATATTCTAAGGTAAGTTATAATGGACAAAATCACTAAAACGAATCAAAAAATTATTTTGATTGAGTGATAAATATTATCAATCTTCAGTGTTTGTTTTACATAAATATTTATTTTACTTAACCACGATGAAAAAAATATTACTAGGTCTTTAGAACTATTAAGAAATTTGGCATACATTTATTAGTCATTTGACTCATTTTCTTTCGTCCTTAAATGTCGTCATGAAGTTGGAATATAAAATCATTCATCATATCACTATGAGAGTACTTTACGAGTTTAAAAACTTGTAAAATTTAATGATACTTAATATTTTTACTAAAATATTGGGTGCAAGAATAAAATAGAAAAAAAACTGTTTTTCATAAACAATTTAAAATAAGAGCGAAAATTCTTTCGTCGTGATAACTCTTAACAATGGAGTATTCATATCGATTTTACAGATTTTTATTTCACAATCTTTGGAAAATTTTTAGGATAGAATAATTTTTTTTAGAATAATTTTTGTGTGCCTTTGTCACAAATTCACAATATTAGGAGCAAATAACTCATAAGTAATGTGTGACACAATTTAGCAAAAATCATAATGACTGCTATACTTTCATTTCTTTCTTTCATAATAACTAATATGTTTTCTTTACTCGAAATTGTCACATAACCTTAATTTGCCGTCTAGTCAGGACGCCCTGTCGAACCGCATTGCGGACGTCATTGATATTTCATTTGCAATTTCCAAATTTACATAATTTTAATTGTTTAATAAATGTCTCCAAAATGATTAAATGTATAAGTGTGATAATATTTTACAACAAAATTGATAGTTATTACATATGATAGGCATAAAATATATGACTTCTTGTTTCATACACTACGTTTTGGACTTACTTTTTATCCTAATAAAGTGTTAAATTGTAATTTGTTAATGGTTTCAAGACATTTAAAGATATGGTGTGAATTGATATCACAATTATTTATTTCATACTTTCACTTGACATAGGAATATTCAATCTTTAGCTTTGTTGAAAATAAATTTATATTAGTTGGTACGTACATAAAGAATACCAATTAAGTATGGGTCATGAACTATCGATTGCCATTAAAAAAATAATTTGCAACTTTTACAAATATTTACATTAGAACACCGTGCCGAATTGGCACGGTGTGATCTTAAATTTTGTTTCGATTTTAAATCAATAAAGGTTGAATATTCAGATTTCTCACCCTCATAGTTATTTACTTGTGCAAATTCAGGTAAATGGTATTATTTAATATGAGGTTTTTTGTTGGTAGACTTATTCAATTAAGTATTTAAACATACGAAGATCTTTACTTAAAATGAAAAACTTGTTTTAAATAAAGATTAAATAAAGCTTTAATTAAGTATATGATAACAATATATTATTTATTTTGTATAAGACCTTAGTAGAAATTTAAGAATGTATTTGGTTTCAATAACAAAAATTGATTGGAACTTGTTACATATTATGTCAGAATGTCAGTTAAAAATAAATATAAATATTGAATATATTTGGCGTCAATTTTGTAGAAATTCATTATTCACAACTGAATGAAACTAAGTGTTGTAGTATTATTTCTACTTTCTTTACGTTCCTTCACACGAACATATAGAATATATAGAACGTATAAATAAAAATGTATAAATGAATCATATAGAACGTAAAGAAAGTGGAAATAATACTACAATACGTAGTTTCATTTAATTGTAAATACAAATGATTAAGATACAATGACATTTATAATTGTGAGACTTTTAATTTTAAATACCACTCCCCATTTAGAAAAGGATTTTTTTGTTGTATTATTTAATAAATTATATTATATTATATAATAAATTTGATTTATCACTAAAATTTAATTGTTTATCAGTAGTTTTAAAATATTTGAATTATAATTGTGAATTCATTTATTAACGAGACACCAAAGCACAAAATAACATTTTCGACTTTTAACAAAAAAGTTTGAAAAATATTTAATATTGCGAATGGAATGGGCAGTTGTCAATACGCCCGTCGGTCGCACGTGGTTACGACGAATGAATTAGAAACATTCTACTAAGTTTGCCTTTTTACGAGATGTTGAAGGGCACCCAGAACGAGCATGATTTTCAACATTCATCTCACCACGTTTAAAGCGTCCAGAGCACTCGAAAACTTGTGTGCGACTCAAAGCATCCTCCTTGAAAGCATAATGAAGCATTTTATAAGCCGATTCTGTGGCCGATGTTTAAAGCAGAAAACAAAATTTCAAACACACCCCTTGTCTCTCTTTTAAACTTACTGTAACGAATTTCACGGACGGAATATGACAACAGTTAGTGAAATACAACACATCAATCAAACGTTAACCTACATACTGACGCCGTCTAGGCAGTTGTTTCCTGAGAATCTTTACTAAACCTATCTAGCGGAAAATGTCTCTACTACGTCTAGGAATTGCAGCGGGGTATCAGTTTGGTTATTTTTGGGTCTCCTCTCGTATATTCTAAGGTCCATTATTGAGAAATATAATCGCAGTGTAAACTTATTTAATCAAAACTTGACAAGAAATATTTCGATATGATGACACAAACTTTGATTGAAAATGTAATGAACTGGGTAAAATTAAATTTATTACTTGGAAATGAAATTAAAGGCTTAATGAACATTTAACCTGCCAACATTTTGTATTAAATTTATAAAATAATAACCATCATGCTTTTAAAAAATGTTTGCAAAAATTTTGAGAATTGCTTCTAGACATGGTAGACCGAAACACCTGTTATACCTCCTCACGCGTCTTTACGAAATTCGAACAGAATTAGTTAGAACGGACTATGTACCTACTACCGATGTGTAAACTCGCCTCTCCTATTTAACATATATACGGTGCTTATAATGAGAAATGCTTTCAAGAACTAGACGAACAAGTACGATTAGTG
The DNA here is from genome assembly GCA_039881145.1 of Druceiella hillmani. Lineage (NCBI taxonomy): Eukaryota > Metazoa > Arthropoda > Insecta > Lepidoptera > Hepialidae > Druceiella > Druceiella hillmani. The sequence continues at coordinate 4,094,081 of JAYKKI010000114.1, forward strand.
GCTATTATTTATAATATTACAAGTCTGCTACAATGGATGGAACACTTCGGCATTGTATTCGAATTGAAAATTAATCGCAATAAAACAAAAATAACAATTCTTAACCGTACTAATGATAACTCGCCCGATATCACCCAACTAACAAATTGCCAGTGATTACACCACCCGTCTATTTTGGGGCTTTAGATTCTAGTAATGGCCGTTGTAATAACAAAATCAAACAGCGTATAATGATAATTAGTTTTTTTATGGAAAATTTGGGGCAAATATAGAACAGAACATTCCAAAAACGAAAACTCGACTCGTTCGAGCATCGGTGTTCCCCATTTGCCTCCACATTGCAGGGAAATGGACATTACGTGAAAACAAGAGAAAAACATACAGGAATTCCTGAAAATGTGGTACTGAAAAAGAATGCTCAGAGTGGCGTGGATTGAGTTTCGTACTGAAGCATCCATGCTCCAGAAAATCTGTATCAGGCAATGTTTGTCCAATATCGTACAAACTCGCAAAATGAAATTCTTTGGACATGTAGCGCAGCATAGCTAAGATAGTATTAAATTCCCGGCGATACAGGGCAAAATAGAAGGTACCAAGTTATGTGAGAGAGCACTGATGCAATAGGTATATCAGATCAAGGCGAGAGCAAGGAGAACAGCCGATAGAGGGATGGGTACATATCCTGTTGGTGACATCAATCATTTGAAATACACTTGATACGAGGACTGTGAACACTTTATCTATAATGCAGTGACTAAGAAGATATGATCATTAGAAAGGTATAAGAGCTACAATTTAAGAAGATACCACAACTTAGTTATGTGTTTTTAATATTAAGCTAGCAAATACACGAAATATGGAGTATAATAAATGTCTCAGTGCTATTTGAAAAATATTTAATTAGTGATAATATTCGGTTAGTGATGCTCTAACTCTTCCAGAGTTTTATTGGATGTACTTAATTTTCTTCTTCTTTAAAAAAAATTGTTACAAAGCACTTCGTACATTCTCGTAAAAGTAATTTCAAAATTATTCTCTGAAAATTGGATATAGACATAGATTGATGGTTTACCCTATATATTAATTAGAAACAAAAAAATCATGATAATGTAGGGTTCGTAGGACATTAAAAAAATACAAAAGAAGTCTTCCAAACATTTAATAAAACAGAACAACTAATATATCCACCGATATTAATAATTGATTCCGCGTTAATCTTAACGTCACATCAACTAATTATTAAATCAACGTCATTAAACATAAAAACAACAATCACTTAATTATTAAGTCAACGTCGTTAAATATAGAACTAAAAATCGTTAAACATAACATCCTGAAGAAGTCTTCTCATGTTGTATTTTAATTGTTGCAATAGTTAGTTGAAAAAGAAGTTATTTAAATGTCGTGTTTTCCTAATTTTTTATTTATTTCTACTCTTCTTATATTGTTTATTTTATTTGGATTGCATTAGGGCCGCAAAGTTTGATATGTCCATTTATTTAACCAAAATTAATTGAACAATTTGTAAAATAATTATATGAGGGACATATGTTCATTACCACCCAAATAAACTGTGTTTATTTCAGATAATGGAGAATAGAAATTTCTTTGTTACTTTTTTGGGATTATAGTTAGTATCTAATTAAATGAAAGGTGAGCAGGATATTTCTTGCATTTTGAAGGAACAAAATACATTTAATAAAAAAAATACAGAATTCTTTTAAATCATGTAAACATGAAATTGTTTGGACTAGATTTTATGGTGACCTATCATTGGTATAAGGTTCCTAAATTATATTATTATATTTTGGGAAAGGCTATATTATTTATAATTTATATAAGATTTTAATTATAAGAGGCTATATTATTTATAATCTATATAAGATGTTAATATATAAGATTTAAATTAGATAGTAGCTTTTGCTTCCTTTAAGAACTGACGCCTTTGACTTGATTTATGAGCTATTCACAGACATACTCAAATTTGGTTGGTAAAACAATAGAAAAACCGTAATATGGAAAAAAAAGTATTTGGACCTTTCTGCGATGCATTATGTGCAATGTCAAAATTTGATTTTTTTTTTTGCATGCTTAAAGGTAGTTTCGTTCGCAATCAAACGTGGTTTATTTTATAGAATCTGTAAAGCGTCTTTTGAACTAATATTTTTTGGATATAATATGTTCTTTATAGCATCGCTGGTGCTCATGTAATCAAAATTGGTATTTAATGAATTAAATAAAGCAGTGCTCATTAACACAATCAATTATAGGAAAGATACTTCGTAAATTGTGTAAAATATAAGGTAAAAAATATTGAATTGATATCGTACACATTTTTAAAATTTTGATATGACGAAACGATGTGTTTTTCTTTCCGTTAAGCAATAATTTGTAATTTATAGAATGCTCTCCAATAGCCATTCAATCAGTATTCGAAAGAAAGTAGATAGTCCCACAGGCTGTTACGTAATATTTTCTTTCACTTCATACAAAACTGGTGTCTAACTAAAAGTATATACTACGTGTTACTCTATTTTCACAGAAAACCATTCAAATTACCCATATTAAATTTGATCAAAAAAGCAAATTTTGGTGGTTTTTTTGCCTTGTACTGCCCTGTCGCATTTTTCAGGTAATTAAGATGTTATTTTCGGGTTAGTTAGCGAAACATTCGATAGTGTTTAAAAGGAAATATGTAAATATTAATAAATTCGGGGTTTCAAGTTTTAGTAATGTTGATATAAACATTGACACAATTAATATGCAAAGAAAGAAGAAGATTTGTAAAAGATACTAATTTATAGAACATAGTTACTATTTCTTCAACGCCAGGGAATCTACTTGATTGTCGTGATCAATTGTGTCCCCCTTAGTAAAATTGATACGGTAGTATTAAATAATTACATTAAAATCAATGTAGATAATGTAGAAAAAGAATGTAATTTGAATGTGATAGAAGGTAAAGTACATGGATAATAAATTATATAAATGCAAATGAATACTAAACACACTACTTTCTAAAGTGGGTTTTATTTTAGTATTAAAAGAAATCACTGTCTTAAATAGACCTTAGTCTTTACAGCGATTTTGCTGTTTAGGGTCTTCATTTACAAAGAATGGAACAAATGCTTCTTCAAATAAGGAAACTCGACCGACGTTAAATGAAATTAAAAAAAGAAAAACTTTAAAAAAAGTTTTTTTTTAAAACTAATTTAAAAAAACTTTTTACAAAACATTAAACTTTAAAGTTGATTCATATTTACCGTAGCTAAATACTATAATAACAATTAATACTAGGTCTCTAAGTATTAACACTCAGGAGATAGGTACATAGGTTAATGAAAAAAATAGACTATGGTTCTATGCAGAAAATCAAGACAATTAGATTACCTGTAAATTTTATTAATAATAGATAACCATAATCATCCCCATTGAAATTAGCTTGTATTCAGTCGTCTTAAAATTCTAATAGGGTTAACGTTTTCTATATATATATATATATGTAATTATGTATATGTATATATATATATATATATATATACATATATATATATGTGTAAGTATGTATATGTATATATATTAATTTTCATCTATCAAGGATGTAGTAAGTACAAGTACACCAAGGTTAAAAAATCTCATTAAGGTAAGGTTGAACACCAAGGTGAAAAAATCTCATTAAATAACATTATAAAATTTTACACAAAACCATGTACACCCGTATTTTGCTACTGTCGACTACTCAAAACAAGCCAATCATAACAAGTATTCTTTTTGCAACACAATTATCAACAGTTTCAAATAAATAAGCTTTCTATTTACTGTATTCGTTATACCAAGCCCAATCATAAATCTAAACGTAATTGAGTTGAGTATAATAAACGTAAGACATATTGAGAAATATGGAAAGAAATGAATTATTAAGAATTAGTTGTAAAAAACGAGCGAAAAGTAATTCGAAATAAGTTGTTTTTGAGGAAAGATGAAAGCAAATAAAGTCAACTACTTATTTTACCAAAAGCAGAATTTATATATAATAATTTTAAGCAATAAATTTTCAAAAACGTATGTATTTTAAATGCTTCTAGGTTTTACATTCTCGGGAATGATTTACTTTAAATCTAAGTAATTTTCCAGGAATGAAACTAAATTTTTAATACATAATACGAAATCTTTTATTATTCTTATTATGAGTCTATATTAACATAAACGGTGTAATTTACAATAATTTTCGATAACTAGCTACAACATTATGAGGTGATATTATAAAAAATATTCCCATTTGGGGTATAGTAGTGTCTACTTTTATTTCCAATGGTGTTAACTTTATTATTAACAGGTAATTGAATTTGACTTTATTAACAGGTAATTGAAGTTTTACCTTTTCATTGGCAGAAAGCAGTTCTACAGAAGATTTGAAAAAAGGTAAGAGAAAATATTTTACATTGAATGCTGAATAAAAAAACGAATATTTGAAAAAAATAATATGAATCCAGAATCATATAATTTATATTTGGCCGGTTACTCTTTATTGGTTAATCAGACCTACATATATTATTAAAAATACGTCAAACACAAACAGTAATGTGTCATTAAATTTATTAAAGCTGTTTCCTTGTATAAAAAAATTCCATTATTGGACAAATGTCTTCTCATCTTCGTTCATGTTTGTTTGTCTTTTCAACACCAATATCAATGTAGTAAGTGTTGTCATATTTACAGTATTTAATTTTTTTTTTCAATTATTTTTTGTTATTGGATCAATGTTATTTCTAGATTTCACTCGTTATTTTTTCTCACAATAATATTTTGGTAATTTTTTTGTTCGTAATTGATTGTAATTGGTTATAATAACCTGTGAACGTAGGAAGGTTCTTCTTAATTACAATTTTTGTTTAATTTCCTTTTAGTCTTAGTTTTATTGTCTATAACTTGTGATTTTACATATTTTATAAGCGAGACAGTTAAGTTTGGTATTTTTCTTTTGTTTTGTGTTTCTGGCTAAGAAGATTGGTAATATTTATGGGATGGTATAATATTTAAACCGCTCTGTTTTCGGTGATGAACTGCTGGGCATCCTTTTATACATTTCTTTTTTATTGAATCATATTTTTTTCGGCATGATTTATAGAATTTATTTCGTTTTTTCTGTTTTGTTTTCAAATTGTTTTCTAAATTTTTAAAAATATTACGTAATTTTTTTCAACTTTTTTTCATCATTTTTTTCTATATTTTTCAAATTTTTTCTGATAGTTTTCCGAATTCGTATTTTTAGAATCTGGAGTGCAATTATCATGTTAATTTACTTTATTATTCCTTGTCCTCCCTTTCCTCTCTTTTTGTTAATATTAATAAATTTTCTTTGAAGTATTCAAGTCACATGGAATAATTAATAATTTCTAGTATTTTTTCGTCGAGTGAGTATGATTTTTCGCCCTCGTACACTCCAAAGAAATATTTCTCTCCTATTTCTTTTTTTAAATTGATATTCTATTTTCTTGCTTTCCGCTCGTGGTATAGTTGATTATATTTCGGCACGTAATTTTTCCAAATTTTTTTTCTATGTTGTCATTAATTATATGTGTTATTATGTCTTTCATTTTATTGAAGTATTTGTGAAGATTTTCCTCCTCAAGAGACATTTGCTTTTTGACAGTGTGTTATAAATGCTTTTTATGAAAATAAGTCAAAACGGCTCTTTTCCTCTATTTATCAGGGAACTCCTGATGCTTTTTTCATAATTAGCTTGCTAGTTTGCACTAATCTTAACATAAAGCGTCGATGAGACTTGATTTTAAACGAAATTTTCGAGAGTGTACCATTTACCGTTTCCATTTATTCAGGAAGACACAATATACATTTTTCAGTATTACCAAATTATTGAAAGAATAAATTTAAACATTCTGACTATTTGGCTCTAATATTTATTACTACTGTTGAAGTAAGTTGGTATAACCGAAAATACGCTATACTCAGTCCCATCTATTTAATTTATAAATGGAATGACTTAGTTTTATATTTGTCCATTATTAAATTGTTTCTTTATTAACCAACACCAAATTGAAGTTATCGTTTTTCAAAAACCTGTTCCAGTAATAATCATTAAACAGAGCTAACTTTTTACATTCCATATCCAAATTATCTTTTGATATCTTGTCTGTCTTAGAACCGATTTAATTTTTTTGGTGTTTTGTCGATTCTGTTATCATAAAATATGCAATATTCAATTTATTACATAAGTAGTGAGAATAACAGCTGTACGCGTTAATCATATTTGCTGGTGCAACCGTAATTAATTTCGTATTTGCTTGTGACAAAAATTAAATAATTATTTTTCTAACTGCATATAGATCCTTAGAAATTAAAGTAATTTCACCTCATTTTGCATATCACATGAACTTTATTGTACGCCCCTTGCTGTATGCAGAAATGTGCATGAAGATTAAATAGATATGAGTGAAGGACTTATTATGGAAAGTATGAAGAATCAAGTCTCCAGACGGAGCGAGTGGTTAACACAGGAGGTGGACAAAGGCGAGGTGACAGACAGTCTGTAGTCGCACGTGAATGTCGTAAGTAGGGCCCCCCTAAGCCCTCCCTTGTCGCTTCAGCTCTCTCATATACATTATTAAGCACTATACTATCCTCGTGCTTACCGTGCATGCTCACATCAAATGTCAAATTTAATTCAGTATATTGATTTACAGTTAATCTAGGTAGAGACTTCGGAAATTGGTTTTATGCGAAACAGTAAATTTAGAAGATGAAGTTCAAACATTTCAATTTCTTTCCGAGTTGTTTTATTGGCGAAGTTAAGGCGCAAAATTATGATAACTATAATATACCGACTTTCTTTAAGTTAGCAACTTCACTTTAATTTAGCAAAGGAGTAGAAAATAAGGAAACATTTTTTTGTAATTTAATAATTATAAAAGATGAAATTCCTCTGAAAGTTTATTTATTGGATATATAAAGTTACACTAAGTGATAAATGGAATTGAGAAATCGAGAAAAATATTTTGGGCGTTAAAAAGAAAACAAGTTAAGAATATCTATTAAAAAAGTAACAAAATAATGTAAAAAAAAATTTGTGCAAAACTGCAAAAACGTGGTTAGATTTAGGTTGAATTTAAACTATTTAAAATGTTATGTAAAAATTTAAATTTATAAGAGAATACCATCTATGTTTATTTTTTTCACTAAATAATGTTCTCTTTAAAAAAATATTGGCCTGTGCTTTTATTCACGTTAGAAGTTATACTTGTTTACCATAATTCAGAAAAGTGTTTATTTAGCAAGCAAATAATTAATGGAAATGAAATAATAAAAAGGAGTTTGATTATAAATACGGTTGATAAATTCGTAATTCGATCATATAAATAAAATTTAAAAATCAAAATTTATTTTCCCCTAGACAGTAGAAAAAATTTGATCTTTTTTTATAGAATTACCATCAATATCATTTAATAATTAAATAACTTTAAAAATGTATACATAAATATTCGTGAAATATTCGTGAAAAAAAAGTTTAAAAATATGACAAAAATATAATATAATACATAATATATAATAGAAATAAATACATATAATATCTAAATTATGTCCAATGCCATAGCTTCCTCCAGTGTTGACTGATCTACTAGTAGTTTATGGAAGCTAAAATATGATACGAATATTTTGTATAAACTGGGTCAAAATATCGTGTAAATACAACATCATTGGTGGTGCTATATCGTGTTGTTGGAATCATAGGATCATTGCTGATCGTTAAATTTGCTTGCATTTTCTCAGGAAAATTGTCGTTAAAGTTTCCACTCATAACCATTGATAACTTACCTTCTCCTCTGCCAAGATATTTTCCACCAATTGCTTTATATAGCCCTACTAACCGTTTTAAGAAATAAAATATATCGATAATTTTTTATTTGAATTAATGTATATTACTGTTAAAACAATTTTCTTGCCGTCTTCTGTGTTGCATTCCGCAACATAAAATTAAACAATATTACAATTATTAAATTTAATTTTAAAACTGTTATCTTTATCTTTGATTATATAGCGTTCGTTCTCTCCATATAATCAAACCAAAGAGAAAAATTGTAAAATGAAATTAAATTATTGTAATATTAATTTTAAACTTAATATTTGTCACTTCAGTGGTTCGCCATTTCACTTTTCCACTGGCTTTCAATTTTAAGCCAATTATCGATCATCGTTTTCAAAATATCGTGCTTCAACGTTATTATTGTTTCATAGAGGTTAGTAAATTTTTTTTTAATTCAAAATTTAATTTAGTTATTGAAAAATTTAAATGAACACTCAGCATTCAATTGAGTGTAACACGTGTACGTAATTATTAGTTAAATCTACTAAAACAATCTATATACAGTTTAATTAATAATGTAAATAAACGACCATGCTGATAATTTATTTTAAATCATTAATTTTAAGTATTTAATCTTTTATAATTCATAATGCAAATAAATAAATATATCGAATTCGAAATAAACTTTGAGATGATTAACTTAAGTAAGCAGAAAAAATAATTATTAAAGAGTTAGCAAAAACCAAAATAGGAAACTACTTATCTGTCAAATAAACTAAGGAAATATATGTTTAGTGAACTACTTCAGGGTATCGATTTTATTTATACTGGGCCAACTTTATCCTGTATTTTTAAAATTTCAATTTCTACATTTATCATCACGTGCCTAAAGAAGTATAACTTCAATATAATCTCTATATAAATCAATATACGTATCTCGATTAGCAAATCAAGATATTCCATATATTTTAAATTAATGTTAGTAATCTATGTAGTTATTTCAGTAAGTAACAGTCACAAATTCTTAGTGTTAAATATTTTCTAAACTAATAAATTGTATAATAATTACATATTTTTAAGCAATGGATATGTGATTCTATTTTTAAAGAAAATATTACCTTAATATTTTAATACATTAATTTCATATTCAATGTAATGTGGTGACGCATTAGCGCAAGTATTTTGACAGTTTGCGTTCAATGTTGCACTAGAATCTCATTTGTTTATGACGAGGAAAAGAAATACTTTAAATAATTTCTTAATGAACTTTATCCACTTAGTTTATTTTATACAATATTTCTTAATGAAGTTTAATTAACTTTACCTACAAAGTTTATTTTAAACTTAAGTTGGGAAGCGGTTTAAGGAAAGTTAGTTATCTCAATAGCATTAAAAATTTTAATGGGCTGATTAAATATCGATTACGATACGAATATTATATTAAAATTTATGTAATATTTGTTATCATATTTCTATGCGGCCATCCCCAATGTAAGTCTGAGTTTAAGTCGGTCGCGGCAGATGAATGCCCTTCGGTAATATTTTTCTACGCTCGAAGGATGAGCTCAAGGTTTGATCTGGGTATGCATCGTGTAATATTATATATCGTAATATGTCTCTTCGCCACTCATTAATCTTCCAGGGTTGGCGTTCTTATCTGAACCATCGCTCTGGTCGGTCACCGCATCTTTTTCATTTTCGGTACATGCAAGTTGTCATATGAATAGAGAAGTCATTTTTGAATTATTTAGTGAAGATCTTTATTTCAATGCTAGGACAATAGTCATTAGCGTCAGTTATTTTATTCAGTAGTTTTATTTTACATCGAAAAAAAACAGACACAAATTATAACAAATTAACCATCTTTCTGTATTTATTTCAATGCTATAAGCATTTCAAGAAAATTATTCTTAAACTATATATTATATTGTCAATATAAATTAATTTTGGGTAAAAAAATTGTATTGTACTACACAAATGTATAGTACTAGTTTAAAGTCAAACTAGAAAGAGATCTAAAATAACAACAATAATAATTAAAGACCTAAATAAACATTTAGAAGAATATATTTACGAATTGAAATTTAACAATAATTAAATGATTGTTATCTCTATATTTATTTATTGACTGACCCTCAAGTAATATACAATAAATAAAAATTACATTTTATGCACAATTTAGAAAACATAAATATTAACTGATTGGCATTAGAAAGTAACGAAAACGCATAAAATCGTAGAATGTATAATTCGTACATCGCTTAAATTCCTAAGTGTATTTACAAAATTACGATATTTGATTGTATTGATTTTTTCTACACCTTGTTACATGAATAGGAAATTGGTGACTATTCCTGCTCATGAAATATTACCGTCTATAACAATTTTAATTAAGAATAAGACCGATCTAGTGCGTGCCGGAACACCTTATAGAAGGATTTTTATTTTTTTTCAGATAACACACTTATTGACCAAATTAGCCCAAAACAAATTTTAAATAAATATATACATTTAAATTAAATTTTTTTTAGGTGTTTTACTTGCCTAATTCCTACAATTACGGGGAGGCTATGTTAGGAATAACTTCATAGGTCAATATTTGCATAACGAGGCTTTAAAATTTGAAATTGTGTAACGAAACTTATTTTTATTAAAAATATATCTGAAAGGAGTCTCCATCCTTCCATATTTTTTTTAAATTATCCATGACTATTTTTAAAAGGTCAATCCGTAAGTGGCTTTTGACCCAGCAAATGCAAACGGAAAATATTGGCTCTTCGAAATCATATGATTTAAATTATATTTATTATTAATATCTTTTTTTCTTTGTGGTATGTTTTATCTATGGTTAATAATGTGTATGTAGTTATATGTCTGGATATGTTGTCTGGATATGTCTGGATGTATTAAAAATAATTATTAATATTATTATATTTTGTGTGTGTATATGTGATGTATGTATATATATATATATATATATATATATATATATGTATTTCATATGTGTATATATGTATGTATGAGTATATATTTGTATAATAACATGTGATAGCTGTAAATCGACCGTGTCGGTTTTGCTTATAATATAACTGCACAAGCCGAGCTAGTAACCTTTTTGTGGATAAGATATTAAAAAAATTAAGGTTAAGGGGTGAAATTAATTTTATATTTAATTTTGTCATTAGCCCTAAGAAAATTTCTGTACGTGACTGTTACTTTACCTGTTATGTATGTTATTATTATTATAATTTCTGGAAAGTAAGGTTATTTTTCATAATGGTTCAAAATGTTATTTCTAGGGTACTCTTGTACCCGCAAAATGCAATAAAATACAGAATGCATCCTGTTATAGCCCCTATTAATAGATATAATATATTAAATAATGAAACTTGTCGACTCACTTATTTCTCAAAAAAACTATATAAAATTCGTATAGAATGAGAAAGACATTAATTTTACAACAAAAAATAAAAATCAGTATCCGTCTATTTTAATCCATTTATTTGTAAACATATTTAAAGAAGGATCAATTTTGATTATTTTATGCAACCATTCTCAATAATTTTCATGAACTTTGTCTAATTTTTACTGCTATTTTTATTCCTCATTTATAATTCTTGATGTACCAGAAATTTATAACAAATTGAATATATTGAATACAAAATAAAAGTAACCTTTTTCATTTCTGATTCTCATTTATATTTCTTGATATACCAGATATACTTGATATACCATTGTTTAGTTTTATTTCTTATTTATAATTCTTGATATTACATATATACTTGACCCACCATTTTTATTTTTATTTCTTATTTATACCAGGTGTCCGTGATATATCATTGTTATTTTTATTTCTTATTTATAATTCTTGATATACCAGAAATGTATAACAAATTTAATATGTTGAATACAAAATAAAAGTCACGTTTTTCATTTTTATTTTAATTTATAATTCTTGATATACCAAAAATTTATAACAAATTTGATATATTGAATATAAAATAAAAACCACCTTTTTCATTTTTGATTCTCATTTATAATTCTTGATATACCAGATATACTTGATATACTTTGGTGATCACTGTGATAATAATCGTAACCGTGATGTGTTGGATTGAACACAATTTGAAAGTAACGAATATTGAATTAATGAAAAACACAGAATAATAAAATAATTCGGAAAATATTCTCCCACATCAAGCTTGTAATGGTTGACAAGCGTCATTGTTGTGTTACTTTTGCTTCAGTTTTTATAGCGATTTTATTGGTGACAAGTGACGGATTTTTTGAACATGGTTAGAATTAAATTTCACTCTTTTATCAAGTACCTCATGAGAAAACGATTAATTCGAAGTAACTAAATTTGAACATGATCAGCGGGGAATTGAAAGTAAGCTTCGTAATAAAGGACCGTCAATTGGGACTACAAAAGAAAAGATAGGAAAAATTTATGGTTTGCTTATATAAGATTGTCGATTGAAAATTAAAGAGATATCTGCGATTATGATAATTTCTTATGAGTGAATTAAAATATTAATTACAATATAGGGAATTTTTTGAGGTGTAGGTTCTTTCATTCGACGCTTCTTAAATTCGAACTGAAACGCAACCGATTCACAATTTTGCAGGCAGATAATTAAAAACTGATTTACAAAAGTTTTTCGATAGGTTTTTTATTACCGACCTGGGTCCGCTATTGTCAAACCAGTGTTAAACAGTAGTCAAAGAATAAAAATGATCGGGTCACCAGTCCCAAAAAGCCAAAGTGAATTGGAGGCAATTCAGATAATGACATAATTTTTTCGGGACAATAATCTGTATTTATTTATGCTCTCTTTTACATTGTTCTCTAAAAACGGCTGTCGCACACCTTTAAAAATCTGAAGGAAATTTATATTTTGGGTATGAATTTAACTTTTTTCACCTGATTTAAGCATAATATGACTTTCATCTCTAACTTAGTTTATAAAAAAGACATTTACGTGGACAGAAATTTACACCTAACGAAGCTTCTAATATCCTGCACTTTGTAGGCCTCGTAAAAATATTCCTTACAGAAGGTGTGTAAATTTAATTGGAATTGGTTAAAGTCTGCATTTAATTTTATATCTAAGCGAAAAACTTTCCAATCCACACATATCCTAAAAAGTTTTGGAGCAGTTGCAAAGGTAGTAGATAAAGATACTAAGATCAACTACAATTTTGGGCAAATACCCAAAGAGAATTCGGAAAATTTTAATGAAATTATTTTAAAATATTACACTTTCATATACTCTGCTTTTGTAGCAGAATGAATAGGCATATTGGTACAAAATTTGCTTTCCACACGTTACCAATTAAAATAACTGGTATTGAAATATTTGATTTGAATTTGAACGTATTCTCATTGATATTCAATATATGATAATTCATTCCTTTGATAAACGTAACTTCAGATAAATTTTATTTTTAGCAGTGCTCTCTCTATTTGTTTTTTGTAATTTTTAGAAACTTTTACAAGTGAGAAGTTCTTCTGATAGTACAGATTTAGCTTGATTAATAGGTATTCTTTCCATGTCTAATGTTTGTTGAAACAATGCCATTGAATAATTTGTGTAATAAGTAAGCATGAAGCTTTCCTTAAGAGTTAGTGCAATATAATAAAAAGGTCCGAGCTTAATCAAAAAGGATACTTCAAAAGATTTGTTGACCGAAGAGTAAACTCTTTGCTGAAATAAGCAGTAGTACATTACATTATACCAGAATCAAAATATACAATGGTCTATTGACCATTGTATATTTTCCTCATTTTAGCCTACATCCACGAAAGAATATCGTGATAAGTTTCGCATAGACAAAGTGCAGATACTATATATTTGTTTAAAACTAACTTTGACATCTTACATATTACAATAGTTAACGGTGAAATGATATAAATAACGACAACGTAACACGATTAACAGCGTGTGTAATGATATCATTTCATTCTATCAAGATATCTTTACTACTTTGAAATCGATTAATATATTTTCAAATACTGGAGCTACATTTATATAAAGGTGTATCCGGTTGCTAATTTTTGAGTATATCTAGAACTTGCTTTTGGATGTGACTTGGATGGTTGAAGTTTGATATCTGACAAATTTTAGTAAACAGGTTGATTATAAAATTAAGAGGGTATCAAGAATAATATCAACATATAAAATATAAAAAAACTTATCAAACTTTGTTACATTAATCACGAATATTTTACGAGGAACTTATTCATGGATGAAAAATTTATGGTTACGTTATTGATGTAATAAGATAGCATTTAATCACAAATTCTTTACCACAATTTATTGGATAAAATTTAACAAAGATTTCTTTAAAATTACAATTAATAGCTTTTTAAGCTTTTCAATACATCTTCAATCAAATCTTCTTTTCAAAAATAAATCTTTTCGGAGTTTAAAAGCTTTGAACTTGTCTTGAAGCAGAAAATTGTAAGGCAGCCAAAATTTCACGTTTAAATAAAGCAAAGCTTCATGTTGATATAAACTTCAGCAATTACATTATCAATATTTAAAGAGGAATTTAAGTTGACGCTAGTGGTATTTGATGGATTAACTTAGCACAATAATTAGTTTTCTCTTACTAATTTGGGAAAATATTATGGAATTATGTAATTATGAAAATTAACTGAATGTATGTTTCATTTCTAAATATGTGCAATGGGTGTAAAATATACTCAATTACAATATTTAGACGTTAAATTATGTCGTATTTAATTAAAAGCATTTATTGAAAATGAACACACATTTTCCAGCCGAGAATACTGATACCTTACTGTACTTTTATTACCGTAATTTTTAAATAATTCTGTCAACATTTAAATGTATCTGGTAAGCAAGAGTAGAACTCACACTCCTCGGATTTCATACACACAAGGCAGATATAAATATTTAAGGATATTCTATATTTTTTTGAACTATTTATAAAAACTTACATTATATTTCAGGATATAAAACATGCCTTTCACAAAGGTAGATATAAAATTATTATTAAAAAATAACGCAATAGCATCATTACTATCGTTTTCTGCTAACTTCTGGTATCCTGTTTTTATTTTAATAATTTTGACTTTAGCTGTTTCGAAGGTAGAATGTGTGTCTTTCTTTGGGGTGTTTAATGAAATATTGAGTGAGAGAAATCTTTCACTAGAGTAAAAAAATTTATGTTCATATCTCTATAACTTATAATTTTATTTACTTAAAAAAATTCAATACTTTATTAATCTACGTCCATTTGTCGAACTAACGTCGAACTAATATCTAACGTCCATTCGTCGAACAATAGTTTTAGCTTAGAAACCACCAACGCCTTTATCCCAGTAATAATCAAAATATTATTGTATTAACCTTTTACAAAAGTAATAACAAAATTTAAATAAGTTTTTTTTAATTTTGAATGTATAGTTTTAGAAGTGCTGAAAGGTTAAATAAATTTGAAAAAAAAAATCCTAGTGAGATAAAATTTAACCTTCATAATAACAAATAAGATTAAATAAAATAAATTCTTATACAGGAAAAATTTAAAAAATATTGATGTTTTTTTCTAAGACTCTATCCGTCTCTCATATATTGAACATATTTCGAATTCTCTATCCGTCAACTTCTCACATATTGAACATATGTTCAAACGTAAACTTGCGATAAAAGCAAACCAAAGTTCGAGTTTTTATTACAGAAACTAATGCGTCCAGATCTGAGAACATATCTATATTAAACTAAAAATATTAACATCTGAAATAAAACGAATCAAATACATAAGGCCATAAAGTTAGCAGAAAGCTTTAAATATAATTTTATTTGAAAAAAAAAATATTTCACTTTATTTAACGCATTTAGCTATAGTTTCAAAAATATTCATGTAAATTAAATTACCAGGCGTGTTCCTAAATTTTACATTAAAAAACGTATTACAAACAGAACAAAATTGTAATTTCTGGAAAAAGGAAAGCATTTTCAGTTATTTTTGCAAACAAAGGCATGTTTAAATTTTCTATATGCCATTAGCTCCAGTAAATAAAAACAAAGGGCTTACATTCAAATTATTCATTATTCAAGTTGCGTGTTTGTATCCTAACTCTCCGATCTATAAAAGGGAATGTGGATATTATAAAAAATACTACTGAGTATGCTATCAGATACATGTTAGATAAATTAAAATTTCGTTAATACCTTTTCACTGACAAATTTGAAAACTTGACCCTTAGTATGCTCTCAATGTATACCACAAAATCCGGTGTTCAGAAATATATCACATACGAGATTAAAGTTTAAAACTGGTGGAATCAAGTTGTGCAATTCCGTTGATCAATGATCCTGATAGCATAGGTGGAAAAGTTTTACTAGAAAACATTACATCGTTTATCTAATCGTTGCAGATCATAGCACATATTGAATGACAATTAGTTTCGTGGTTCATCAATGAGTTATAAGCATTGAAATAGTAATTACATATGGGGAAACGTTGAAATATATAAGCAGTGTTAACAAACTAATTTAATTTGTACTTTTGTAAATTATAGGAAAAATTTGGTGATTTTTAGGTGATAATCACTCATATTTAGTGACGTTTTATTTCTAAAGAAATGAGTTTATTAGTATAGTTTTTTAGGCAACTTGCTATGCCGAAACATATAGAAATTCGCGTGCGCTTTCTTTTTTTCCGGTATTGTTTTTTGACTAAAAACAAAGTTGACTTTCTCACACTAAACAATGAGAGTCGGAATTATTCAATGTTGAACGTTTTGTAAATTTTTTTCACTCAATATTTTGTCTCACGCTACGTAACAGATTAGGTATTTTTTGGTTCGACAAAACATACATCTTCTGTAAAAACTGCCATCTTATACGCATAGTAAGAATAGGAAAAGTCTAGGGATAAAACTAAATGTTAGTTCCATTGAGATGACTACCACGTATCAACTAGAATTCAAATAACAGATCTTGTCGACTAGATTCTTTGCTGGTTAGTGCCAACCCTCATTTTGAGTGTTGAGTAAATTGAGTGTAACAAGTTATCGCTGCATTTTGATATTAATCCTCCTTATATTTGCTTGATATGCACTAAAAAAGCAGCTATGAATTGAATTGAGTTATCATAATTGATCAATATTTCGTCGAATCCGCTTACAATTGACAGAGTAGAGTGGATGTTATTATATATATATATATATATATATATATATATATATATATATATATATATATATATATATATATATATATATATGTATATATATATATATATATATATATATATATATATATTTGTACATAGAATCACAAAATGTGCCTAATATGGGACTAAAATTTTGAAAAGATTGAACATTTCCGGAATGTATTCAGGTCGCTAATTGCTTCAGGCATAAAATTATCCCTTATATTAAGATTGGTTTGAAGTTTATAGCGTGATGCACTAAATAAGTTGTCTTTTCTTTTTTATATAATTTCGTTCATATTATGAAATGGTAAAAATAATAGAGAATTAAAAATTCAATAAATGAATTAACTACAGACTAAAATATGCAACGTAACAGGTGTATAACGAACAAGTTAATAATTTTTTCTGTATATCAATTAACGATTTGCACTTTCATTCAACGAATGTAACATCAAATTCTCGTCAACTAACTCTCATGTAATAAGTAATACAACATTATAGGACGATAATTAACTATCGTAGTATTTAGTCGAATATAATTAAATTAAACCTAAGAGTACTTTTGCATTCCATATTTTAAAAATTCGATTTTCTCATTATATTTAAGTAATCTAATTTACTGTTATTTAATATTTTATTTTAGCTAGTTGGTACCTATTACAGGATCTGGAAAACCTATCATAAATATATAGGTAGTGTACTAGTTTTGATATTACTTAGCAAATGTTATCGGAAATATATAAAACGAATTTTGTATAATTAGCACTTGTTATTAAATTTAAAGTTAGGTATGAGTTTTTTTTAAAAAACACAAAAAAAAATTATTACTTTTCTATATAGAGAAGTTTTATATTTTTTTTATTTTGGGTTCTAGTTACGAAACTAGATATTTAATTAACATTCCCGCTATTTTGAGTTTTTTTGAATATATGTCCTTAGCAGACATATTTAAAATCACAATACTGGGCTTATAAATGCAATAAACCATTTGCTTCGTTATTTGGAACTACAAAAAAATCTATGTATTGGCTATTATAAACATATTTGAAATTTAATTAGTAAATCTTACTCTGGTTATGCAGGTGATTTGGATATTAGGACTACAGGATATATATTTTTTTATGAATGGTGGTTCAAAAATTGGGTTATCGGGGAAGCAACATACTGTGACCTTATATACGGCTGAAGCAAAATTTATGGTTACATTTTAAGCGAAATAGGTAAATTGGCTACAATAAAATTTTGAAGATTTTGGAAAAACTAAAACTATTATTCTTTTACACATTTAAATTCAATAATTTATTATATGATAATAATAATAATAATAATTTATTTGTTGATAGAAAATACAACAATTAAAATTATAGGTATATACAGAAGTTTTCTTAGAGTCAATGACAAAGTAAAAATTAAGTTAAACTCCTTAACTTTAAATTATTTAATGTTTATCTACAAAAAAGTAACTAGCTTCGCTTGTCCAGTTATGCTATAGCCATCACCACCAAGGCTGGTTTACAGCTAACACCTGGTGATATACACACATACATATATACGCATACACACAAACACACACACACATGCACACATATGTGTATATATATATATATATATATATATCTACATATATATATACATATATATATACATATATATATATATATATATATATATATATATATATATTATTTGTGCCTGTACTACGGATAAATAATATATTCCTTAACGACATTTTGTTTATTTAAATTATTTTCTCAATCAAGATTTTATTTAAACGTTTTATAAAAATAAAACCAACCACCATGGATAAAATTTTAGGAAAAATATTGAATTACCAACATAATAATTTTTTTCTTTCTGCTAAATCTTTGTGTCGCCGAATATTTAAGGCCGAATGAGGGTTTGCCGTATCGCATCATATCGCAATATCCGGTGCGCGTGCACAGCAGACGCTTAAGTCTTGCATTACCGTTCAAATACCGTATCTTGAGAATGGAATGATGTAAGAAAAAAAATGGATTCTTGCTTTACTTTCTATTCAGGAACCCTTAGAAATTGGCTTGCTAAACCAGTACATAGACATTATGCATATTTTATATTATTTTTGGACACAGAAATTATTACTTTTAAATGTCGTAATACGATTTGATTTCAATGATCTAGAATGTCAATAAGATGTCCGTTTATTATTTTGTTATAAAAGACAGAAAACAGGTTTACATGAGGAGTTCAATTCCTTTAATGGTCGTAATGTAATTTGATAGACCAGCGGTTCACATTTTTTCACAAATGGCAAGTACCTTTAATTAGTATTTTTTTCCGGGCTGTTGTACACTGATGCTACGAACACGTTCTTTTAAATGTTATTGAATGCCGCATTTGACCATGTTTATTTGATGCTACAAAAGTTACGTCGAGGTGTGCAATTCGTATTAATAAGTGAATTGCTAAGCAATAATTAATGGTATTCAAGCTATCCTTGTGTATATGAAAACTTACTTCTGAGTTTACTTTTAGTCTGCTAAACAACATTATTTAATTTTGGTTTTACTTTTCGGTTAAATGACATACATTGCGGCTTTGAAGATTTCGTCTCTCAATCCACTTTATTGTCAATATGTTTACATGTATACATGTACATGTATCAAAAATAATATATATATATATATATATATACATATATATATATATATATATATATATATATATATATATATATATATATATATATATATATATATACAATCATGTTTATTAAAAAGTAAGCATGCACTAAAACATTCAGTGTAATCTTACTTATGACAAAGTAGATCAAAATTTGATTAGAATTATGTGTGTTTGAAGCAATCAGTAATTAGCTGATTTTCGAAGCGTTTGTCCATATAAAGTTTAAATAATTAAGAGAACAAGTTTTGTTTTAATTTTCTTTTTAAGAAATACACATTCTTCTCGTTTATAAAATATTAATGGTAAAATTTTATATTTACTCCCAAAAGAAATTTTATTATTTATTAAAAATAAATAGAATTCTATATAATATCGGTGATAATTATGGCAATTTCTATGATTTATCTAGTCGTACTTCAGAATCGTACTTCAAAATCAAAATGCATTACTCACATTTTTACTAACTACATCTTGTTCATATAAAATTTAATGTAATTTTTCCTCAAACTCGAAATATATAGCACGAAACAGATCGCGGTTCTTAAAAATTATTTGGCTCCCCATGAAACTCTACGAAATTTATTTCACATTAGTATCGCATAAAACTATCCTATTACATTAAAAATGGTTGGGAAAACGTTTTATAGGCAACTTGAAATATAACGTCTCGCTGTAGATGGGACGTGTGTCTGACGCACGCTACAAAGTTGACCTAGTCTGCGCCGTACGTGACTGTCGCACGTGACAAACGCGAGGCTAAACTCCTGAACCCTGCACATATCACTTCTCATATATTCATCATTAAAGACGAAAACTAGGTCCACTTCACCTGTCAGATAAATTCGTGTCAAATTTCAAATTTATTTACGTAATGATTAATCATTTTATGAATTTAGAAATTCCATTTGTATGGAGCAATCATAGTCCATAGAATACATAGTCCAAATTTAGCGAGATTGTTACATTTATTGATCAAAGGAATATTTGAAATATACGTAGTAATTGCATTAATTATTTGTCAGTTTCTCCTCAGTGACTATTTTTGCACCCCTAAAAATAGAAATATTTATATTGCTTTTCAAATGTTCCCGTATGCCTCCTAAATGTGCTTATTTGACGTCATGACGGAAGTGAATTTTTGGTTTAATTTGACTCAACTGCATCATATTTGCCGGATGGAATGCGTCTTCAAATTATAAATATGTTTGGTAATATCACTCAATGCAAGATATAATTCCATCGGTGTATTATTTTTTCGCATTTCGTAACTTAAAACTTCAATTGTATGTAGCTAGAATATTTTTTAAGTTTATTTATCCATTAGGCATAAATTTAAATTAAAGTGTGTTCTGTCCTGATTGTTTAAGTAACAGTTTTAAGCTAAATATTTTTTTTTATAGTCCATATCATTTAAATTCTAGTGGAGAACCAATGTTGCTTCTAAAGTACTTCTTATAATTCAGGAATAAATTACTGGTATAACACAAAAAATAACTAGTATTACCAACACACAAAAAATGACTGGTATTTCCCAAGACAATAAATAAATTTCACTGAAATGTGCACCTATTTATACCCCCATCCCACTTATTTCCTATACTATTAAATCTATTAATGCAATGTATTTTAAATAATATTTCATATAATTAAATAGGTGGTAATAAATATATTACCATGAATATCTCAGGAAATAATAATTGCTGTAATTTTCCTACAAACTCAGATAGGAATATAAATATTTTTATTATGGAACTTTATGTTAACTGGCTTCAAACAGGGGAGATAATACATATTTTAAAAATATTTACCATTCTTAACTTCCAAAAAAATAAGTTTAATGCCCTCATAAATAGCAATTTCAGACAATACCACACTCCATATTTGGAATTTAAAAAAATTTAATTCTTATTTGCACTCCCCCTTCTAAAATGTTTATGTTAATATACTATTTTATTCTGATAATTTCTGGTCAATATGCTTTATTCTTACGCGTAATTTCCAAACTTCTAGTTTTTACTTTAAACTGTTTAAAAGAAGAACGGCTGTGACAAACAGATAGACGGACACGTGTGCAATTAACAATTGTTTTTACGCTTAAATGCGGTGCCCTAAAAGAGTTTATTAATTTTTGCAGATTTACTTTAGACATTAATATCTTATTCAATTTAGTACAATGCAATTTATCTTATAACTTTATTTATGAAAATTCCGCATTGTTTAATAGGAATAGATTTTGTTGGTTGATAATGTTACTCTAAGAAAATAAAATATAATAGAAGTTTTATTTTCTTAGAGTAACATTATCAACCAACAAAACGGTAGCACATAAAAACACAATGTCCATCAAAGGAAAAGTACAAGGGAAATGAAAGATATAATGGAATAATCTAGACTTTCTTTTGTAGCATGCTGAGGAAAAAACGTTAAAAGGGAACAATTTGCTTTATTATTAGTCTCGGATCGAATGCTTTGCAATTTATTGTATTAACAGAGAGAGTTCTACGAAAAATTATGTGGCAATGCTAGAACAATCCACATCATAAATTTCTTATTACTGAACTTTGAAATTACTATGAATCTATTAGGAAACGTAACCCAAAAAAATATGGGTATAGAGAATATTCACAGCTTTGCTATGTTGATGTCGAGCGAATTATATTTTATTAGCTATTTTTGCTTATGTGCTTTCATCCACAAAATTATCTTCACATTAATTAGGGTAGTTATACCTCCAACTGTTTAAATATATATAATAAGTAACCGTAATCGGTGTAACATATCAATGCGAACAGTTATTGCTAATTACTCACCAAGAATATTTCGCACAGTAGAAAATACGGTAACAAATAAAAACCTATTAATTCTGAGGATTAACTGCTTTAAAAGTGTTTCGTACACTTTGACACTTACAATAGTTGAAACATTTAAGGATAGTTACACGACTACCAATTTCTTATTTAGCCATTTTCAGCAGCAAATTTAATGGCGGAATGGGTCTGTGTGATTTAATGAAATTTCTTCCGCTTAGATGACTCGTCACGGGTTGTCAATGCGAACTTTCATAATGTGTATATAATGTATAACTAGAGAAATTAATCCTTTCTTCGAGTTACCTCCCACACTTTGCCAAAAATCTAAATAAAATTCTATTATCATCAAGAATATAAACAAAACACCCAATAGTGACTTACAACGAAAACAAGCTTGTAACAATTACATACCAGTCCCGACGACACGAGGTCTTAATTTTTTTAAACTTAATCACAGTAGTTACATTTCTGATTTGACAACCTTTAATAAATCTTCATCAAATTTTGAATACTAAATTTAGTAAACACTAGTAGAAGAGAGACTTTAAAAAAAAAAATATCTGAAAGAACATTTAAAATATCTACCTACTTCTTGAGAAAAAAATATAAAAATGTTGCAAATTTGTATGAAACCAACTAATTATAAATTCAAAAAGTAGATAGTTAAAACTGTTCAATATGTTAAACGATAGGGCTATAAAGATCTACTCATTTGTAGATTTTATTGTGAAAGTACAAAACTTTTAAAAAGTTTTTAACTTAAATAACAAACGTATAGAGTTATCAAAAATGGTAAAGTATGCAGTACATAACTTCATTATTATTCCGTGAGTAACTAGTGAATTATGAAGACAAATAATTTTTAAACGTTCCAGAGCAAAATGCAACTGGATAAACCTGGAAGTGCATTTTTTTTATGTACTTATATATTACTCATTACCATTAGGGAATAAATCATTATTAAATTTATTTTCGACATACCTTAGCTACAAAAGTTAATTCGTGACCAGGTAATTAAGATTTTCTTTTTTTATTTTATTCGTATCTAAATTATTCAAATAATTATCAGCCAATCAACACTATGGAGCGTCATTCACAAGGGTCAGAGAAAAGAATTTCGAGAAGATTTACGATTGCAATCTAACCCTCAAGACGTTACAAACAATCTACATCCGCAATATTGTTTTAAAAATTAAAAAATGTTGCGAGGCATAGAGAATGTAAAGGAATATTATTGCAAAAGTAGAAAAAAATTTTATAGCAAAATTTTTCGAAGTATTAAAGTAATTTTAGAAATAGTCTGAGATATCTATCGATAGAAGTAAAGTGAACGTAGAAAACTTTGTAATGAAACCCTTTATTTAAACAATTATTATTTTTTGTGTTTTAAGGGGCATTGAAAATTTTAAAATGTATTGTGAATTTTTGGTTACGAAATTATTACATCTTTCACATGTTAAGGAAATGTTATGCTTGCATTGTCGATTATTTGGAAACTATTTTACATTAATAGTTTTTTAAGAAATATAACATTGAAAACGAATTTCATCTTCTTATGTAGGCAATACCATTTTTTAAACACTGTTACTGTGTTTAGTTTTGTGTCCAACCAATTCGTATTAATTTGAAGTGTATCTCATTCAATTCGTGAGCTAGTACTCTATAATTCACGGACAGAAAAATTGTTTTGTTAAAATAATACATTTTTCCTTTGAATTCTTTGGCAAAGAGTTTTCCAAATATGCATTTTAATTTATTTCTTCTTAAGTTATTATTTTCTATACATGTACAATTTGGATCAAAATAAAAACTAATTACTTGAGAATTTCTCTAACGATAATTTTGACGAGATTTTAGCACAAAATGGACATAGAAAAGGGAATTTATTCGAGAATATATTTTTCATACAAAATCAATTTAAACCCTTGTATACTAATAACTGTCGATCATATTAAAAGAGATATATTATTTATTGTGTACATATATATATCAATATTTATAATACTACCTTTATTTATAATGTCAATATTTTAAATATTTATATCAATTAACAATTAAGATTAAAAATTTTAAATATCTCTCATTAAAACATTTACCAGCTGACTGATGATTGAATCTTAAGTGACACGTCTATTGTGCTTAGAAATTGATGAATTTACTAAATTTTGAATACGTAAAAGATATTTCTAATAAAAAGAAATTACTAGGTATTCATAAAGTACAGGTAATAAAATTGTATTTTTGTGTAAACTAAGTCCTCATACAGGACTTGCTGTTAAGCTTTTAGCATCAGTTGAGTAATTCTCCCAAAAGTGTTATTTTTAAAAGTTGAGTCATCATTGTCTAGCTTGTCTTTAGAAGATGAATATTTTTAAAGTAATTTACATATAATTAGGAAAATATCTCAAAAATTAGTGAGATTAAATAATATTATTAAATATAAACGTACTCTCTCTATTTCATTATTTTCATGTGTCTCAATTTCAGCCACAGAGGAGACAGATACATTGTATAAAAACACTTTCACAAGATGTGCGACTCGAGAAGCTTTTGAAGTAAATCTCCTATAAATTTCTTTTTATCTTTGTGGAATCGGTGCTTTGCTTGAAGTGGAATAGGACTGAAATATGATCCAGGTGAATCTCACTGTTCAATTGTTTTAAAGGGAAAAATCTCGATTTCGATTCGTGTTTTCCTATGGTTACAACCATTACGTCCTTTAAGAAATACGCTGTGTTTATGATATTTTTATTTAAGCAAACAGAGTTTGCTATAACAATGTACATAAGAAAATATTGAATTAAATCTGTGAATTTAATTATATTTTCTATATTATTTTGTAATGACTGCAAGTAACCTATATTTTGGGTAATTCAAATTTGATTTTTACTATAAATTTGAGATAAAAGTGTGCATTGACGCGCACGTACATCCAAAAACTATAGTCATAAATTTATAATTTAACATATTTATCACAAATTAGGTTGCTGGAAAAAAAAAAATCTTAAAACAAAATCCAATTTTTTAGAAACAAACAATACTCATTTTTTTAATTATACAATATTAAAGACACCAGGCCGCGATGAAGGAATTTTCGATAAATATACAAATTACCAAAAAACTGTTAAAAAACTAGTAAAACCGGTTACGTATGAATCGAATTTTTATTAGGAAGCTTGCACGCACAATGGCACGCACACACACACACACACAAACCTATACGCATAAATATATTGAAATATTAACATATTTTTTTCGACTTTTATTTTATATGAAAGTTTACTTTGATTTTTTTATTTTTATTAAAATTTATTTCCAAAAACCTGTAAATTTATAAAAATGTTGTTCACTTAGCTTTCTTTTAACAAAATGCTTTATACTAATACTAATAGCAGGAGATATGTTGAAGGCCTTAAAATAAATGTAAAATTTCACGAATTCAAAAATATTAATAGGCACGACTTTAACATAATATGGGGATAATTATCGTCATAATGAAAAAACGTATTTTGTAGTTTCGAATGAATTAAGAAAATTATTTTTGTCTGACATTATTTTCTTTATGTCATTTGATGAAAGCAAAATCTGGTTTTCATAAAAAATAACCATTTAAATTGAGGCGACATATTTTAAAACATTACTGAATTAGTTTTCAGACTTGCTTTTGGAAGCATTTATATAGAGCAATAATTTGATTGTTTAGTTTGAAACCATTCTATTTTCTTTTTGTTTTACACTTACGTAGTGGAATAAAAAAACCTTCCTTATTTCAGTATGTTCATCCATCCGTCTCTTTTCGCAGTCTCACAGTTTCTATATTGTAGACCTGTGTGAAAATTTTGTAATTATAACAAGTTTCAGTAAAATTTTAATTATTTCTCCACATAATATGTTACAAAAATATGTTTTCCATTATAAAAGGTTTTTGTACAGGCCTTCTAGAATTAAACTGAGGCACATCTTGTCACTTTTCATTAATGATTATTCATTTATTTCGCAAACTGCTAAAATTACTATAATATATAGTACCAGGTGTAACATAAGGCAACGTCACACATAAAAATATGTTTTAAAAATCAGTTGTTTAATAAAAAGTAAGAGATATTATAATACAAAATTTTATATTTAAAGGTTAGAATAAACATTATAACTTGAATTAGAATAAAAAAGGAATGACAATAGTGCAGAAGAATTAAAGTTACGAAGACGTAGGATTTTTCAATCTATGCTTGCAGACATTGATTGAGGACATTTTTGTTTTGTTAAAAGTTAATTGATTCCAAATATTTGCGACATGGAGGGTAAGACATTTTTCATAAAAAGAGGGGTGTATTTGGGTATAAGAAGGCTAAGTGAGCTTCCATATAAATGTTTAAATTTGTTTAACAGAATTTGTTTAACATATTAACGAAATTTGTGAAGTTGGCGTTGATCAGGGATTTTCAATAATTTGAGACCTTTTCTATGAAATAATGTGTTTCAAAACGATATGCTTTGTATCATCTTTTATCTAGTCTTCTTATCCGATGTTGTAATCATAAAAAAAAATTGAACACTCCTATTTGAGTTAAATTCCATTTAAAAGTATTTCTCTTAACTACCTATAAACAACGAAGAATAGTTTATTTGTGTTCCGATAAATACTTGACTAATTTTTCATTCATTCACCTTCGATTTGAAGACAAGGTATGGATTAAAACAGCGATCATAATATTCTATTGTATTAGCTCAAATGTTTGAAAAATGTTGATTCCAAATTAAGAAAAAATTAAAATATATATCCCTATTTTACACCTTGTGTAATTTCCAGTTTTAAATTTGTGATTAGAGTTCCTTCATGTAAAATTTAATTATATAAAATTAGAGAAAAGTTAGAGGGTTTGTTTATATAAAATTATCAACAGTAAATGAGGGTTTTCGGGTGTTTCTTTTCATTTCTATAATTTCTGACTATTAGTTGCTCATTATTCAGAGTATACAATGATAATTTACTTCAGAAGACATTCATGTTTATGAATATTACCAGAAAAAAATACATTAAAATAGTTAACTGATTTGACTACCTGCGATAACTATTTGAAATTTTAAAAAGGATTCTCTTCAAATGAAAACTTATAAAGTTTTTTGTTAACTTTTTAAAGAGTAGCTGAATATTGGCTTAGCAGATGCAGTTTAAACTTATTTAAATGTATATTTTTAGATGAAACTAGCACCAAAATTTTAAAGTATTTATTTTATTTTCGGAGCCATCTAATAAAAAATTTATGCAAAATATTAATGTAGTGAACAGTTTAGATAAGTATGACTAATACAATTTGTCCGCAAAATTTATTTTACACGTAATTAAAGTTAGAAACGAAACTTCGTCTCCCTTTTACTTGCTGTTTACCCACCAGTAAATCGCACTAATTGAATGCTCGGATGAGATAGAATTTTGAGCGGAAGGATGCGAGGTGTTAGCTCGTTGGCTCCTCTCTCTGGTCATTTCCGCTCCGGGGCGTGACGCGATGACTAGATAAATTATCACACTTTCCTCTTCAATGTGTTGTATTTAACGAATAAAATACGTCGGCAGAACGTCAAAAGTGTACAATTATGTTGAAAAAGTTACCGGTTTTAAATGACTGCAGTTTGGAAGGTTTTTGAAAAGAGTTTTTTCCCACATAATAAATTTATCTCTAAAGCGCGTATTATGTTATTTTATTTAGTAACAGTGTTCAGATATTGTAACCTTGCACGGTGAGTGGTTATGTAGATAATTTGTTAAATATGGTAGAGTAAATTCTTCAGAATATTTATTTATATGACGGAAGGTTAAATAGGTAAGTGAGAATGATAGGATTCAGTTTGTACAATTTTATATGTTCAAATTCAAAGATATTTTAATTCACTAATAAAAAATAAACTACGGAAACCTGTGTTCTTTGAAGTTTTTGGAAAAAAGGAGGAAGAAGTGATTGTACGTAAACGTGCCTAAGTAATACTAGAAACAAAATTCTACATATGTCATGGTCGAGAAAAAATTGCACATTGAATTTTTATGAATTTCAAGCTGTGTAAATTTATTCGCTTTTCGGAAAAGTAAATCATATATAAAATGGTTTGAAAATACAAATACTGATAAATAATTGTCACCAATACTTTTGTTTATTGAAAAGGATGCGTTTTGAAATAATAGTGTCTTGTTATTTCCAAAAATGCGCAATATCCTCTTTTTCTATAATGAAAAAAATATCCGACTATAATGAAAAAAATAAACATCTTTGAAATGTCTAATACTGTGGTCGTAATCGTTTAATATCTCTTGATACAAATAAATAAAATTCAATGCTTTAATCTTTTGACACAATTATCTGGAAACATATTGATCACATAGCGCCAGCACGTGACTAAAGTCAGTATGCGACTTAGTTTAAAAGGCAATATATACCCCCAAGGAAAATAAAACTTGTGTGCCATTTTTAATTGAAAAATAGCGTTAAAATGGAAAATAATCTACTGCAGACTTTATCTCTCACCTATTTGGAGATTTATGAAAGTCTTTATATTCTAAAATTATATGCGTTAGAGATATATATTTTGCGATATTCGACATTACAGGTATTATCAAAATAATATTATATCTGCGTTGTTTACCAACCTGATATATTATTTTTAAAAAAAAACACTTTTTTAAGGAAGTGTAGATACTCCCTTTGAAGATTCCTTGAGGTTATGTCACTCTAATTAAAAAGAATTTCGCAAGGAATTATATTTTTATGCAATGCAAACCTGCGAGTACTTCAACCAAACAAAATATTTGGAAAAATATTCCCTGAAGGACTTTTCAAATGAAAAATCTAGTGACAAAACGAAATACACTTCATTACTTATGTCAATTTACTTAGAGAATACTATGAAAGTTCAATAAACTATTGATGGCTTTTTACTGACCATTATGTTATGAAAGCCCCAACTGAGTTAAATGGACGAGAGCGGCGTGTTAACTTCGATAAAACTCTTAGAGTTTAATATTTGTTCTTTTACGAAATTTTAATTTATTCTTAAGTCTTATCATCAGTTTGTTGTTAACGTTTTGCTTGTTAAGTCGTAGCTTATTTTTATCATCAGTTACACTGTGATCTTCTTCTTTTATATTTTAAACTATTATGCTTAGATAGAGAGACCGAAAAACTTTTAATATTCATTGAATATATTTTTATCTATGATTTACCAAATTACAGTTAGGTATTTGAAGTGTTTTTTTATTGGCATTTATATATATTTATATATATATATATATATATATATATATATATATATATATATATATATATATATATATATATATATATATATATATATAAATATATATATATAAATATATATATATATATATATATATATTTATATATATAGATATATATATATATACATATGTGTGTGTGTATATTTATATATATAGGTGAGAAATTCTTTTTTTCATGCATACCAATAATATTTTTTGCCTATATTTACAATTATAATTTAACCAGTTAAAATAGTATATTCTTAAATGGCAAAGAAAAATCTTTTGAGATAATTTGCAATTCATCAATCGTTTTTGAAAAAAAGACAATTATCTCAACGCCGAAATACGGATATTTAATATATTTTAAATAAGAACTTAATTAACAACGTAAATAAGAAAGTACTTTGTAATTATCTCACGTACCTGACCTGAGATAATTCCTTTGTATTATTAAACACTCCGCAGTCCATAAATACACCGATAGTATATTTATTCGTCATTAGTCACGCACGCCGCCGTCTTGGACTAAGTTATAGTTTAATACGAGGTATGAAAATGGCAACATATGAAAAATTAAATTTTCTGTATTTTAATTAAATATGGACTGATACTTTTTTTATGATATACAATTTTTTAATTTATTCCTTTCTCTTCTACTAAGCATTCTGTACTTGAATTTCTCAAGTTACTAAAGCTCACTAGGCACTGTTTTGGATGAGATAAGGGGATCTTCAAGTAATTATTTGCCCAGTAAATCTAAGGATATAATCATGTAATTTGGAAATAACATTCAAGGCTGTTGTGCTACTATTTTAGAAATATATTCTGTAAGAATGGAGACAAATTTAATATAAATATCAAAGACGCCAATTTGTAATAATCTTTATTAGTATCTATAAATTGAAACATCTATGAATTCAATACTTTCAAGAAGTAACCGGAAATCGTCAATTTAATACATCATCATCATACATAATATCACCTGTAGATCAATGAAGGAAACCCAGTGCTAATCGTTTGGCAAGACGGTTTCACGGTTTTATGTTCCGCTCAGTTAATATTTTAAGATTTATTATATTTTGCATTGGAATAATTGTGAAGAAGGAGAAACTTTACAGAACTGATAAAAGGATATTAAGAATTCTTCTTTCCTCCAATAGAAACTGATTAGGTCCTTCAGGGAAATTTGTGGAAGAGCGATATGTATACAATATTGTACGTCTAGATTGGAAATGTTGGCCTGAGTGGTAGGCTAAATTATTTAGTGATTTCCTTGGGAGAAATAATTTAGTCCAGAATTGTGTAACATTAATACGTTAACTTATCAAGGGAATGTTCTGTACTCATATAAGTCAGCTGGTTCATGTTGTATAGCTCGTGTAGATAATGTGTGAACGTGTGTAATTTCTCAACGATACCGAGGCATCGAGGTCTTAACATTGGTTGTTGCACTAAATTAAAACGTTGTCTCTGTGGAAGAGCCAAGCCACAGGGGTACCTTATAATTTTTTTCATTAGAAAAATCTGTGGCATACCTGATTTATATTAGAATTATAGTAGAATTAACGTCCTCATTTTACAAAGAATAAATTATTTAATTTGATTGAAAAGAGGCGTTAAATTTATTCCTAACACATTTGTAATCGCTACGTATTGCACTTTTGAAAAGAGATACTTCACTTTTGACCCCTATACAAGATTTGAGGTTCCAAAGAGCTTTGGAGCTAAAGAAATTTGCATTTACTTTCACAAACCTACTTTTTGTAGTCTACACAAAGCACACATTTTTTTACAACCTAATCCACATTTTATGAAAAGTTATTTAGTATTAAAAGATGATAATATTTAAATTTAGACACCGGAACGCAATTATACTGAGTAGATTTGCAATTTTTTTTCAATTAAATTTTAAGCTGAAAAGTGAAAAGTTTAATCTAGAAAAATTTTAAATGAACCGTATATATTTTCATGGAAAGTTGAAAATTCTGAGAGACTGCATATATCCTTGAAAATCAGACAGAACTATAAATGTAAAATTCCTGAAGAGTCGGGGAGTGGGAAGATAAAGGTCAATTGGTACAAGAACTTACCGTTATGGTTAGAATACAAGAAAATACGAAAAGAAATGGAAGGAAAATTTAAGGTGGTTCGATACGACCTATTACAGTTAATCAGTCGCTGGCACTTGAAATTTATTGAAGGTACTCTGCTCCTTTAAGACCGGATGTGGCTCAGTTTGTGGATGTGATGAAAGTGGTTAAGTTATTCTGTATCTTACATATATTATAAGGAGTAAGATACTTGCTTTGCAAATGATATCCATAGATTAGGTCGATGAAGACGTTGAAGAAAATAATATTCCTAATTAATGTAAACATTAATTAGGAATATTATTTTAAGATATCTATTAAGAATCTTTGCTAATATCCCACCTGAAGATATTGTAATACAACGAAACCTAAGTCGTGGTAAAGAAATTAAAGAAAGTAGAAATAATTCTACAGCACGTAGTTTCATTTAATTGTGTAAAAAAATAATACCAAAATATTTTATTTATAATAGTATTAAAATATTTTTTTTTATTTCTGAGAGTCGATGTGTCTAAATTCCATGCGATCTATGTGATATTTGATTCACGATGATGATTATGATGTGTTAATATTTGATTCACGATTTGAAACTTAGTCTTCTGACTTGTTTTTTACTTTTTATCGAACAGTTCACAATTCGTTCTAAATTCTCATATCACACATGCACTTTGTCACATTCGGAAATACAAGAGTGACGACTTACTCATGTAAAAAGAATGCGCTTGTATATGTATGTTATCGTTACTATCTCAATACTCGAACGAAATGTTTAGGAATAGATTAATTCGTCACCTAAATAAAATGTTTGATTCCGTAAAAAGTTTAGTTAATGAAAGATTCAAAACGACAGAAAACTTAATAAATTGAAGAATGCTTAGGAAACAAAATATTAGTAAACTTTGAATCCTATGGCACGTGTTTGTGAAATTCTAAGACACGTGTAATCTGGATTATAGATTTTTGGTAAATAAATAATGTGAGGTAATACATTAAATTGTTCGGTACTTACAAGTTTATAATTCTGTATTAAAATAAATTTGTTCTTTAATCTTAGCAGTTTGAATTCTGTTATATAACTTTATAACGAATGTAATATTTTAAATCCAGTTCGATATTAAGTAAGTTATTATTAAAATTTAATGAAAATAGGAGTTAGGAAGTCTGCTGTTTACATTTCAATATTCAGACAGCATTCTTACCAAAAATATCTCTACACCTTTTGTTTCATGTATCGTTGGTTGAACGCCACAAACCATGTTTATAGCATAATTAACCAAAATTGTTATTCAGATATATGGTATATTGTACCAATCTTTAATATCATATTTCGTTACATTTTTAAGCAATTTTTGATTGTACATTATGGAAATATATTTTCAAAACCAATGTCGGTCATATTCAAAGCAAGCTTACATTTTAAATATTTTAGTGGAAAATAGTAGAAAAACGTAAAAAGAAATTCAAAATAAACTAATCAGTTTAAAATGCGGTTTTAATCATTTGGCCTGCAGTAAATTTTTAAAACAGGATTCGTAACATTTTTTTATAGTTTGTAATTTTTCATTTGTGCAAAATTGTTTACCATAAACATTGATCCTAACATTCCCTATACAATGAAAAAATTAAGATTTACTGGCATGAAAATGCTTTCCGCAATGCCTAAGATAACTCATCGATACATTGTACTGATAAATGAGGCTTAAGGTAAGTAATTTCATTTGGAAAACTATATATTCCATAATTTTGGACTTTAATCCCTTTTTCATCTTAGTGTTAAAAATCCTTAAAATGAACTTCCTCATAGATATTTTATATTATAACCTATCACAGTATACCTTACAAATCCATGAAGTTGGACTAAATAGATTATTATTGGTTTTTGGTATCAATGGAATTAAATATAGAGCTGTATTATAATCTAAATGAGCTCAGTCTTCAGTAAAGAAATATTTAAATAAAAATTTGAGGAATTTTTCGTCTAAAATTTTGCGTGTAACTGAAGGCTTATTGCCTTCACTAATCAAATAAGATTTATTAAAAAGAAAAACGTACTTTATCCCAAAATAACAGGACCCATTTCTATCGAAAATTTTAAATACAATTTGAAAATAATTATAACTGAATGTCAATATGAAAATGAAAATATTTCTTGTTTTTTTCTCAATCTCAAAAAGTAAATTTAAATTATATATCATATTCGTGCAACTACATATAAATATTCATAGCAATAATCAAAAATCAAAGTTTAAATTAGCATTTAATTAAAGTGGAAAAATATTTGATTTTATGTTAAACGTCTTATTTTACGCTAAAAGTATACGAATTTTTATAAGAATGGGTTGAGTAAACGTAATTAAAAGATCGATTATAAGATTGAATCAAGAACAAAAATAAGCGACGTGAGCAAAATATTTAAAATTAGCATTTAAAAATGAGCATTCACGCATTTTACGTAGCCATATTGTCCTCAGTTTACCTATTTAAATATTTTGTTACTTTCTTGCTAAACCAAGTCTTAACAAAAAAGAGACCAAATTGAAAAAGTTTGGACCTGAAGAGTTCCCCTCACTATCTTTTGGTTCAATCGTTGTACCCTGATTTTGCTCAAATTTATGTTGCAAAAGTCGGGCCTTGTAAGATTATCATTAGACTTATGTTCAGTTTCACTGGTCGGATTCTAATCAAAGTGACGATTTTGACCAAATTCATTAGGCTACATGGGATAAATACAATTTTAAATAAAAAAATCATACAAATTATTCAGATACCTAAGACGTAAATTTAATACTAAAATAGACAGCTTAAAGATCTTATTTTATTTATCTACCGCGAATCAATAGCACTCTAAAAAATTAAACATTTGTAAAAGGATAATTGTCACAAACATTTTCTGAAAGATATTCAAATTACATTTTAAATTTTATTGAATAATGTACACAAAACTGATTTTACAAATGGTAAAATATCCGAAATTAATAGCGGAAAATATTTTGTTTTATAATTTTTCTATTTACATTTTTATATAATATTCATACATAGAATTAGCTATTTACAAACAAAAATATTATATTATGGATGTAAATTTACATTTCAGACGTTCAAAAACCCATAATATTCAAAAACTAAATATTTCTATTAAAGACGTGGAAAAATAGCTGAGTTTGGCGAAAATAATAAAAATACTAAGTTTTATACGCACCCTATTTCGAAATTATGTGTATGAAACGAAACTATTAAAAATGGGAAAATAAAATTGAAGCTATATAAAACTAACAGGCGTTTACGTGAGAGAAAACAGAGAAGTAGAAAAACAAGTTAGATAATCACAATTTTATTTAAAGATCAGCGTCACATATTCTATCAAAAACTGCTATTCAGTTTTCGATTTATGCAATATATTTCCCCGGTATAAAATCTTCATAAATATTGTAAAGAAGATGATATCCGGAATCCTGGATTTAATTTATCTGCTACCTTTGGGAGTTTCTAAAAACCGTACTTTCTCAGTATTTTAAATTGAACAGTTTTGATAATAGAGAAGATAATTTTTCTTGCAAATTTTTCTGTATATCAGTTACGATATACTATCTAAATTGTGGAAACATATTTTTAAGATCCTTAGAACTAGCTCTTTTAAACGATACTCTGTACTGTATATGTAAGGAAAAAGTTTTGAGTACGGTTTACGTTGCTCCCTAAATTTCCATATTAATATTTATGAGTTATTTATATAGATACATACTTTTTAACATTTTTTATTAACTTGCCAAATTGAAAGTCTTTACTTCAAGTAGTTTTTCAGAAAAACAACTATAACAGACAGAATAATATACACGTGAGTAATCTCAGAAGAGGCCTATTTTTGTTTTCGCGTTACAGAATCCTAAAAAACTGATTTTATGACTCCAAAATTTATAACTATTTGTATGTGTCTACGTGTGTGTGACTATGAAATTTGAAATCATTGTATATATTTCGGAAAATTTATGTAAATTTTCAGGAAGTCATTTTTTTCATAATTTTGACTTTAGCAGGTTCGGATTTTGATTTACGGACGTTTTCTAGAATGTCTGTAAACAATTATATAAACATTTAAAAATATTAGTTTTTAAATCTTTATATAGTTCTCTCTCAAATAATATTTTATAAGACGTATGAAGAAAGAAAAAAATCAATTGTAAAATATTTTATTTGCCCCATTGACAATTTTCGAGCATTAAGCGAGAGTTTAGGACATATGCAAGTTAATACAACTTTACACTTTGCTGAGTGATGAATCGTGTTATTTTTCCTATAACTCAAGGGTTAATTGTATATTGTTCAGAAAAGCTATGAAATCATATAGTTTCTGTCCCTTTGAAACGTGGATTAAACATAAACAATAACTGTAACGTGATAGTTGTTATCTTACTATAATACCTACACTGGTTCACTTTTTTGACAAATCTAACTGATCCATGATTATTTATTTTAGTCTCCTTATATGATATTCTTGAAAAATAATATCTTACTGAAGTCAATTTAGCCTTAATTTGTTTTTCTGTACTTTCTTCTATTTTAGTTTTTTACATTCTCTTTCATTACTCATGTTTGTACATTCTCTATCAATAAATCTTTCGTTAAAAAAGAAATAGACTCATAATTCTTCAATCATGCTCTTCTAAACTCTCACCTATGAATATATTCATTCTTTTGCCATTTTTTTCAATTTAATTTCATCATATTTTTGGAATATCCACCTTTGGAGGAAATATGCATTTTGTTAATACATCATCTCTCTGACACTTTTTTTACCACTTACGACTTTTCGTCCATTGCAGGCGTTCATATTTTTAACAAACCTCCATAAAATGGTTACTGTTGAAGCACAAGATGAAATAACTTCCAAATATTTCATTCAGAACTAAAAGTGTAATAATGTATAGATGTTTTAAAAATTACAAATAAATAAATACTGTCAAAAATTATTTAATAACTTTACCTCGAATATTTATCTCTCGATTTAAAATTGTCAGCCCATAAATATTAAGTTTCAAGCATCCTCAATTTACTAATTTTTATATAGTAACGATATACATACCGTTTACATTTACATCTATGTGTTTTAGTTTTCAAACACACAACCAGTTTCATTTGTCAAGTACATATACTTTCTTAGTTTTCTACCCAATTTCTTATTGTAATCCTTTTTCCACTGTTCTTATTTTACTTTCATATTATTTGTTTGATTTGTATGGTGATGTAGTCGGTAGCTAAATTTTATTCCACGCTGTTTTGGATAATTTGTAAATATTAACAACCATGCTCTATTTTCTTTCTTTCACAATTAAAAAACAATGATCTTTTAAATACGATAATCTATTTTCGGAGAAATTTAACTAAGTAAATTGAAATTAATAGACAAGTTTTTTCGCATTTGGTTACAGATTAAATCATATCATTATTTTATTATACGAACAAAAAGTCAGACAGACAAACTTTCAATAAAAAACGCAAAACTGCGTAAAATTTGCAAGCTCATCTCATAGACGTGAGGGAGCGGAAATGAGGGCGGCGCGTGGCGGTAGTCCGGATAGCACCTCACATCCGTCCATCCAAAGCTCTAGTTTGACCGTGCTTTCAATAAATAACGGTTCACTGCCGAGTAAACACTCACTAATGGATAAAGGAGCCTTCATTTGTAGCTTTCATTAGATATATCCCCTCCAACCGGAAGACCGGTTTAACGCTTACCTCCGGGACCTTATTACACTTAATAGTTTGAAGGAAAATATAGCGTATGTTCGTGAAAGCTTTGCTTACAGTTTCATATGAATGGAACTTTTACGAAATTCAACTTATTATGTGTGTGTATGTATGTATGCATATGTATAAATACACACAACCACACACGCACTTACATACAAACGCGTACACATACACACACACACACACACACATTCATATAATACCCGTATAAACTGCATTTATACGTTGCTCATATTTTTGTTTTCAATTGTGTTAGCAAGAAATTATTTGCATTTGGAAACAAAATCATCTTTAAAATATACAGGTAACTTTTTATATGCTTTTTTTGCAGATTTCAATAGAAGTTAATTAGATAAGGTGTGAAACAACGCAGATTCAATACTATAGAACGCATAGATTTTATTGTTGTCTAGAATATTAAAATTATCACAGTAGTGTGTTTGGTAGAAGTTATTCATGAGGTTTTTAATGAAGGCTATTACACGGAGTGAAGTGTGGTTCAGTTTCAGAATTATAAATTGTCCCTTAATCTTAATCTATGAGTAACTTGGTTCTGTAAATATTGTTTCTTTTAAATTCGATTAAACCCTTATTTTAATACCTAAATCAAAATAAACACATTACAATATATTAATAGCCTACTTCACAGTATGCCTGTTTTGAAAATTTATGAATATAATTAAAATATTGAACGACACTTTCTTTTATGTGTTCTAATTGACAAACTTACACTTATTAGTGGAAGTAGCTATGTCGTATCAAATGTTTTGATTCTAGTCTAGTTTATAAGTGAAATGCAATATAGTGGAGTATAGTTTAGCAAGCAGAAAAATACTTTATAAGTTCTAATTATTATACCGATTACTTCTATTTAAGCTACGAATATTATTCAATTTCAAGGCTATTATAAATTACTGATATAAACACTCATCCAGTATAATCATGGTTCGACTGCTTCTATAAAATGTGAATTTTTTATTAAATACATATATTATTAATTTATCTTGAACGAAATAATATAGTGTACATGTATTTACAACTTTCACCAATACGTATGTAGACATGAATCTAAAAAACATTAATTTATGTTCATTTGTTACTACATTTTACCGACAATAAGGTGGATAATGAGCATTAAGGAGAATAAGGCCTACTTGATACCGTTATAAAATTTTGGAAAATAAATATACACTCTGTACTCACGTATTTCATTACCTGTTTACTATTAATAATGCGTTACCTATAATCGAGCCTACACTTTTTGCGACACAATTACAGGCAATCTATACGTAAAATAAAACTGTAGAATTGGCTTGCCTGTATTTTGAAGATATTTATTAAAACAATATTTGTGGGAACTCAATTAAAGTAATAGAACACAAAAATACCCTTTTTGAAATTTAGGTTTTTTTATGTCCTTGTTTGTGCACTTCTAAGTTTTGAAAAAAACTTTTAACGTTAGTCGAATGGAGTTTATCAAAAATAAATTAATAGTTAAAAAAACTAAAACACCCTCCTTTGTAAATACTGCATAAAAGGCAAAAATTATTATCCAACCTAGTTTCTCTCTCTACTCCCTAAAACTTTACTGTAAGCCATGTTTGTTTTTACGTATAATATTTGCTTGAGGCGCTTTTTCTCGAAAACTAATTGAAATGCCAAGCATATTTATTCAAATAATATTAATCTGGGAAACAGAATTTTACCCTTTTATACTCAAATTTTATATCCGATTCTATTTTATTGAATCAGTCTAATGGTGATAATTTTATTTTGTTATCGTCAGAACTATACACAACGGCCAAGTTTCATGATAATACAAGAATTAGAAGCTCAAACACGGTTAGGATATATTGTTCTGTTATCGATTCCCGTATCACATCCGATTCTATTTCATTGAATCAGCCGGATGGTACTATTTAGTTTGTTTTTATTCAATTTACCAAGTTTCGTGATAATTCATAAATTTTGAAACCCAGACCTGGATACGATACACTGTTCCGTTATCGAGTTCACTTCCATTTCATGAAATCAGGCCGATGATATAATTTTGTTGCATTGTGATCAGAACAATACAAAGCTGCTAAATTTCTGATGATACAAGAATTAAAATGGCATAAAATTTAGTTTACCATTACATAATTATGTTGGTAATTTTCAAGTCTGCTCTGTGTATTTATTGTGAACTTGCTTCGTATCCTCAATTCGTTAAATATTTAAATCTCTTGTCATTATTCTAATTTAATTAATTTGGTAGGTTTATTATAGTTATGCTTCATAAATTTCGTAGTTAGGTACTTCAGTGAATATTTCCACCTTCACAAATAATAAAAGTGTAGAATTGGTGTTTCTGCACATTGAAGATATTTACGAAAATTTAATTTAGAGACATTTAAAAAATGTAATAGAAAAACAAATTTCTATTAAAGATTTCGTCTATTTTTATTCTGTTTATTTGTTAATGTATCACGTAAGAGCATTTAAATATATTTTGACGAAACTTTCACTGACGTATACTGTTGGATCTGAGGTCACATCCAGGTTTCAATGACAAGTACACTCACTTAAAAATTTTACTTTTATAATTATTATAGATGGCATTACAAGTATCTATCTTATAGTAAACTTGAAATATTTTATTAAGGTTCTTGCGTATTAAATTGCGGGTACGATCAGCTTGAAGTTAATAACTTCATATGTAGTATATTCAACATTGTCGGTTCCAAGTAATCCCAATTATGTTACTTGCATTTATTGTAACGGATAGTAGATTTAATAAATTAGAAACTGTAAATTTTGAGCATTTTAACTAGGAAAGTTATAAAACGAAATTAAATTAGACCAAGTGCAATAATCATATTTGTTATTAAGGAATATCT
This sequence comes from Druceiella hillmani, assembly GCA_039881145.1. NCBI lineage: Eukaryota > Metazoa > Arthropoda > Insecta > Lepidoptera > Hepialidae > Druceiella > Druceiella hillmani. The sequence continues at coordinate 4,134,553 of JAYKKI010000114.1, forward strand.
AAAGGAATAAGATCTAAAAAATAATTGAAATATAATTATATAAAAGGAAAACAAGTGTGGAATAATTTAACAAGATAAAAATAAGTAAAAGGCATTCAAGAAGAAGTTAATGTAAAGAATAAGCAGGAAATAATTGACAAACTATTTTCTGTACGTAAAACACAACTTATTTATAATAAATATAAGCAATATGTCTTGGAAAATCAATGTAGTTACAAATATTTTCGTTATTTTTTTAATTATGGAAATAATTTTTTATAATTTTGGATGCATATATATATATATATATATATATATATATATATATATATATATATATATATATATATATATATATGTGTGTGTATGTATATACTGGTAAAGAGTGAAATTTTATCTGAAATATTGTAATTAAATTCCTACTCGTCTAGACATACAGATTATACGTTCTTATATATAAGGTATTTACTGTTTCAGTTTCTGCGATTCATGTCATCTTGGGAATTTTATGACTTTACCGCCATACAACTTTCTATCGTTAAGAGTCACTTAGTTTGTCATACATAGAAGCAAATAATAACCTGAAAAGTTAATTTTTAAGTTTATTTCACATTAACCGGCTCCAAATTATCTTGAATTATTTGTTATATTTTTGATGAGGCGATTTTTGAAATTTAGTTAAAAAACGTTCCATGACAGTTATAATAAAAGAAGCATATTAATATTAATTTAATCTTGAAATTAGGCACCAGGATAGTGGCAACAGGATATAAATGAACTCCCCGTTCCTGATGAAACCTGTATGTACTTAAATTATTTAAAGTTGGAGCATACAGGTTAGGCGCGATAAAAAGCAATCATTTCGTTTAGCGGTACCAATTCAGTGGCCAGCTTCCGCTAATCACTCGCTTTATTGTTATTTTTTCTAAAAACTTTCATGGGACAAAGAAGAGATGTCTTTGAAAGAAAGAAAAATTTAATAGTCTATCCAAATGTCCCACCAAATATTTTTCTTTTGCCGCACAGTAATAATTATCCAATCCCAAAACACCCTAAAAATCTTTTAAGCGTTTTAAAATTATTATAAATTAAAGCAGAACTTCTAGTGCCGAGATTGTAATAGTGGAATCTTTTGGAATGTGGCGTAATTATAGCTTCCTCCCATATTAGACGAAAAGCGTTAATACAATATTTTGAAATGATTGAAAGTTAGAAAGTTCATCTGGTACATTTGTAAGGTATTTTTAAAGATATGGCGAATCGGAAAAAACGTTGTTAGGATAAATGGAAAGTTTCACTGTTGAAGGGTTATTGCTGTGCTATTACTAGTGTCATTTGAGAAACAGAATATAAGTATGAAGCGAAAAAATAACAGGGAAGAAAATAATATAATACTTTGTCATAAAATTAAATAAACGATTTTCTCAGAAAATAGAACAACCTTTTAAATATTATCATTATTATTATTTTCATGTTTAGTGTAGCAAAATTAAGAAAGCTACTTTACATTGCAGAATAACATTTTAAAATCAAAGTTTGTGGTACAGTGTCAATTAAACAATAAATATGTTTATTTTATTTTCGAATATGGAATAATATTTACAAAAAATAAAAACAAAGATTTCAGATAGCATGTCACGATAAGTTCTCTAGGTCATGTTTTAAGTTATATAAATTGTGAATGAAAAGATGAATAAAGACTAAAAAGAATAAAAGATTCTTGTACTTCAACTTTTATTTTATTATTACTTGGTGTTGTTAATTAAAACTAAATATATTATTTAGTCTATCAGGTCTATATGACAAAAATTACTATCACGTCAAAAACGTTTAGTGTTTATATATATGCTTTAAAGCATTTTCTTTCCTTTTCAAACTACTTATAGCAAATTTTGAATTAAGTTTGTATAAAAATTATAACCTAACTGGGCAAAGGTTTTCTCACCTTATTTGAGGTTGGTTTGTCTTGAATTTTGACCCATTAAATCTATATTTATTGCTTGTTAATTTTTTTACCTTTGTTTTTGCGACGCGGGATACAGATTTTAATGTTCCTAATTGCGATTTTTTTTACATTTGTGCTGTTCATATTTAATTGGAATTTGCACTTCGCAGCTAGGACTATTTGTGGTTAGGGCTTCTCATTGTCTCATTGTTTTCAATTTTTGTTTTGTTTCGGTTTATCGTCCTTCTTTATTCGGAGATTGTATATAATTTCTTATATCCTATCAAGAGGTTTTTTCTTTTTACACACTTGTGTTTTTTATGTAGAAACAAAAGTAAGTAAAAGAAAGAAAATATCCTCAATTGGTATAAGAAAAAATATCATTATAGTTTCCCTTCGCCTTTCTGGGGTGGTATAGAATTAATGGTCTCTTTTTGGTGGCAAATTTTAGTGTATCTTTAGCTGTATATTTTTTTAATTTATATAAGTATCTTATCGAAATTTATTATGTTTTTTTATACCTTTATAGCTTTTTTACAATATTTTTTGCGTTTGTTAGATTTTTTTGGGATAATCTTTTTTAAGATTTCGAATTTTCTAATTATTTTAACGGTTAGAATCAGTATATGTCCTTGTAAATGTTATACTAATAACAGTATTAGGTCTGGTTTTTTTCTTTTCTGCCCTTCTTAATATTTCTCTGTCTCTTTTATTGTAATTAAGTTTCATGGCCTGTTTAATAATATTTCGAATGTTGCATACTTATCTCTTCAAATTCTTTGAATGATTTTTCACTCTCGTATCCTTAAAATAGATTAAGTTTTTTTTTCTATTAGTTTTTCTAACAGTGATAAGCTAATTTCCCGCTTTAAATCGGTTACCCAAACTGAATAAATTTTAGCAAGTAGTAGTTAGAATTTTTAGTCCGTGTTTGCATTAATTTTATTTGTTCCTTTCTGTTTATTTTATCCTGTCTTCCGTTCTTCTTCTCAGAAAGTTACTGAACATCGAACATGATGCAACTCTTGGAGAGTACTGTCGAGTCCTATAAAAATGGAACGTGATACTATTACAAATTTCCTGATGATTAATGAAATACTCCTCGAGCTGACCACTGATTTTTTTTTTTTACTTTTTCAAACCGTAATAATTTTTTATTATTCTGGATTTCATGAAATTATTTTCACTCTATCCTTTAGGATATCAAAGAAAATGATATCTTCACGATATTTTCATGTTTAAATTATAGCCTGCCATAAATAATTATTTCCGGTTTTTTTATTATATTCGCCTGCTAACGCAAACTAATACTTTCACAAATAGTTGCCAACAGTGTATCTCAATAAAAAAGAGTTGATTCTGAATTAAATTTTTCAGAATCACCTCCTAGTAATCTGTTTGGCGAAACACTAAAGGTATTTTATAATGTCAACATAGGATTGAGATAAGAAATTTAAATCTTATCATCGTCCGTCTATTAAAAATAAACCTAATAAAAATTTACGTTATAAAACGGAAAATACGATATGCTCGGTCACATATATATAATTCACAAATGAATTTTCTGAGTCCTATATGACACTTACCCGTTGAGGAGCCAGTCCAGAACCCTTATTTAGTGAAAACTATCAATCCGTGTAACATTTGTACATGTGTGTGTGAATTTTTTCTTTCCTCTAATTAGGATAATTTTTTCAGTGTTTTGTCTTTTATTTTTGTTTTAACAATAATCTATTTATTATTATGTTGACACATATTTTGACAAAAATATGTGTCAACATAATAATAAATTTCTAGTGCAATCATTATTTTATTCCCATTGTTTTCTAGTAAAAATTAAATAACTCTTCGAGAAGGACCCAATATTATCATGCACTTTCCTTTAAAAATCCCGCCTCCTGCAAAACTTGACAGGACAAGGACACGTAAAAATAATTGTAACACTTTCGACTAGGCGGTTGTCTTTGGTAAAGTGACAAAGGTGACGATATTATTAGAAAATTTTAAACCTTCCAAAATTTTCCAAGTTTATTCAAAATAAGTTTCTTCAAGTTTCTCCAAGTTTTCAAGATCCTGAATCGGTGATTTTCGTCAGCAAAATAATGGACTTGTCAGAGTTTAGGATGCAAGCAGCAGATAGACTTACGATCACACGTATTTATTCAAGGAGCATTAGTGAGAATGACGATGAGATTATTAAAAATTTGAACCAAGTGACAGTAAAAGATCAAACCAATTCTCTCTAGTTGAAAATTACGGTAATTACGACCACTTTCTAAGTTTGAACGATATTGAAAATTATTGTCTCTGTGTATGATCCGCAAATGAAATTTGAAAATTGCAATGCGTATCTTTATCTCGTAAAGAGACAAAGCTGCTTTGCAAGTTGTGATAAAAATAAGACCTAACTTCTACTATTTAGTCTAATTTTAGAATCAGATTTTTTTTTCTCTTCCTTAATTCTAGATTTCTTGGTAGATTACTCAGTAAACTTATCTAACTTTACTGAGTAATCTGTAAAGCTAGTATCTTGTCCCGAGGATTGTCAGACTTTAAGTGCCGTTACTAACTTAATAGTTTTTTTTGCTAAATTATATCTATTAATTTTTAATTAACAAGCACCTTAGAAATATGAAAACGCCTAAAGTTATGATCATCATTGTTTAGCATAACATTTTCACCATGTTGATGTTAGTCTACACGATGATGATCATGACTTTGATCGTGTAGCCTAACATTAACATGGTGATGATGTTAGGCTTAACGATGATGATCATGAAACCTGAATGTTTCGTATAACTATTCATAAATAACTCCCCTTCCCTTTCCTTTCAAAAATTAAATAATTTTCCAAAAAAAATTGTAAGACTTAAAACAGATAATCATGGTAGTAAATACATGTGACTCATTATACATTTTAACAGGAATTCCAAATAATGATAACTAAGAAATAACAAAGCTTGTATACTGCATTTTTATGTGTTATACAGCTCTTCTAGATCTTTTAATTGGTGCCAGCTAGCTGAACAAAAACATTTAATTTCACTAAGCTTGAAATAAATAAAATAAGCTGGTAAAATTCAATTAACATAACGAGCAATATCAAAACTCTGGCCGTATTTAACTTAATTATATTATATTAAATACCACGGTAATTATCTACTCGTATTACCAAATAGCGTTACACGTTTTTTCTTCGTCATTAATTTGATATTAATTTGACGTTAAATATGTTTAACTAAAATCTAAAAATTTTATCGCTGTAAACACATTTTTTGAATATAATTTTTATTTCATAAGCTAAAAGAAAGTCTTTGAGTGAAATAAATGAAGAAACAAGAAATACCCAAAATATTTCGAATTTTTCTTAATAATTTAAAAATTTTAAAAAATCACCGTTCTTTAAAAAGAATAATAGGTTTATTTTAGCGATATGGATTTTGATAATATACAAATAAGAATATTTAAATGATAAAAAGTACTACAAGTCCTTGTTCATCACATGAGTGCAAAATTGTAAATTTTCCTCATTAGCATAATTGCACTGTCAGGCATTTACCATTTCTTGCATTCCATAACACTAACATGACTATGCAATAAAAAGAAATACCGTCTTATTTGATGGAAAAATTACTATGCATTTCGAACTAAGTTCATTTGGTTCGTAAACTTTCTTCTTTAATCCAAAAGGTACTTCTGGGCGAAATGCATTTAACAACCAGATTGTATTCCAACAATATTCAACCTCTTTATGATTTTCCATTGCAGGTCACGCATTGTACAAGTTACATGTAAACCTACTTATATCCAAATCGATTATAAAGACGTAACTTTCAAGATGCAAGTGTGATTCATCTCTTAAATAGATTTTGGCCATCCCATTATCCTGCGAAATTTTCTATAACGTTTTCTAACAGTAAATTTTTTGGCATGTTGTAGTCTTCAGGTTTCATTATTTGAATGATCTGTCTTTTGTAGGGATATAATTTTAAGTCTAAAGCCAAAATTCTTTGAAGACTTGAAGGATGGATATTTAAAGAGGCAGCCTGTTTTTCAATTGATCTTCGTGAATACTTTTCGACCGCAGGGGAGACGGGGTTAAGGTTTTCACTTGACCGCTTAGATCTATTTCAAGTTCCACTTGAATGATTTATTGTACATCCTGACACTCTGAACTTCATATTTTTCGTCCTATATTTCTTCACATCTTTTATATTTTTTGTCAAAGAATACAACAATATCAATAAATATTATAATATAACCGAAATAATAGTTTGAAAAAGTATAGTAATTTTTATTACTTTTGCGAACTATTATTGCGTTAGATTATAATACTATAATAAATCATGCAAGAGTAGAGGTTCAAATTGCAAGCTAAAATATTAACCTACAGACAGTTTTTGATGTATATTAACCTACTCTCCATTATACCCTTATTTAAAAGGTCGAATATCTCTTATGGTTTATTTCGAGGTCACTAAACACGATCCGTTTGGAAGTTAGGTATTTTTTACGGTTCATATTTTTATCCGTCGTCCGTCTCTCACAATTATTTTTTGTCGAAAAATTCTGATCTCGAAAATTTAAATTGAAAACCTGGTTAAAAATAACAGAGTGTCGTTTATATTATTTTAGATACTAAAATCCAAAAATATTTCAATTTATCTCTAGGTACACCTACCATAACTTAGCGACACTGAAATTTTTTTAAATAAGCATGAAGAAATACTTAGTAATTAGTCATATTTGCAGGATGATTAATACGTCAGTATCGAGTAAAATAGTATATGTTAAATGGCGACGGTGAAAGTTCTAATTTTTTTTATCAATTTCGCAAAAAAATCGTACACACGTAATGTATATAAGTAATTACGTTTTATATATTCATTTATGGTTGACAGTTCCTTTTTCAAAAAAATACATTTTCGTTCCTCTTTTGGATAAAATGTTGGTCCTTTCAATTTGCTTAATCTTAAATGGATGAAAACAATTTCATGAAATGGTTATATATGATTTATTTAGTGGATCTTCAATGCACTGTACCACCAAGCAGCTTGACGTATTATCTTCGTTTTAGTTTCTTCCAAGTGTTTATCTTACTTTTGAGATACTACGTGGTCTCTTATAATTAGATTATTAAAAATCTTCATAAAACAGTGTGCTACACAGACGGAGATGACAAAGTAATTAGGGATTCTACTTTGACTACCGAATAGTTTCAATTCCAAAAATAACTACTTAAAATTTAGCACATACATCAAAAATTAATGACACTAGTTTAAAAAATACAGTTTTAAAAAAATTCTAAAAAAAAAATGGGCATAAAATATAATTAATGGGATGACTTAAAAGCGAAATAGTGCTACATTTAACAAGAAAAGTAAGCTGTCAGAAAATTATAAATAAAGAACACGTGAATAGTCAAATCATCAAAATCAGAAAGACGCTAATATGTATTTAAACAATTCGTAAATATTAATATAAAAAATTAAGGGGTCGCGATATTTATTCCCCGTGGAGGCTTGGCGTAAGAAATTATATTTAACATGAGAAATTGTCGGACTGTGTTGAATGCAGTGAAACAATTAATTTAGAATACGGTTTAAAGGCGATGACGGAAAATATTTTGTTGGATGATACATCACTTTATGTTCATATTAAGATGACCAGACGCCAAAGGAAGCTGGAATAATTTAGCACCTAGGCTAACTTTGTAGGACACTGAGAATACAAAAATGTACCTATTGGTCCTGCTAAAAATTTCGACCCTGGCAATGGTTAGAAAGGTCTGTGAAAGACTGAGAATTTGTATAAAAGGGATGTGAGGATTTATTAACACCTAATAAAGTAGTGCAATAATATGAAAATTGCGTCAAATACTAATCTACTTTAACATTCTAATGTAAGTGATGTGATTAGATGTCAATAAATATTAAAACATTGAAGAGAGTACAAAACCTCGCATTGGGAAACATTAGCTACCACAACATTCCACTTGGAAAAATCTGACGATTTGCTCGCGTACGTAGAAATAAACTTTAAACCGTTGCAGCGAAATTTGAAAAAAAAATATTGATTTCAGATGTAGTACTAGTAGATCGAATTCTACCTAACTAAAGACACTTCTAAAATCGAAAGTATGAGAGGAGTAAATCCCATTTAAAGTGTTTAATATAGTGGCAGGATTAAGAGATATTTAATAAAAAATTATTAAGTAAATCCCTATCCAAATATTAGCCAAAATTCTTACGCCATTTCGTTCATGTTCAAATGTTAGTAAGACAACACTTTTTAATAAAAGTGGAAATTAAATGTTTTCGAGCATTTCTACACATTTTGAACATTTATTTATAAATACTCTGAAGGTTTCCTAACGCCCAGAATAAGCAGAGCAACCAAAGGGGCAATATGGTAGAAGCAATTATTATGTGACCTTAGTGAATTTAATTAAAAGACTGCGTTTAAATGTCATTAATACAAGTTTAAACTTAAATGTTAGATTAGTTGCATATCCTAGTGCCTGGTTGTGAATGTGAAATGTTTGTGAAAAGCTTAAAATTGGATAAACTTGGTTGCACTTCCTTGAGTACAATTGTGCCAAAGGTCATCATTGATAATTAAATGCATGAATGGTTTTGTACTTAGAATGAGGTGTACGATATAGCTAGTATAGATATTTTTTCTCTCGGAAAGGTTCTAATTAAATGACAGTGTTGAATATTTTTGCTTATGGTAATGTCGCCTCTTCTTGTATAATATATAGTCTATGGTAGAGACTACAAGATGCAACTCAGGCACTGCATACCTTTTTTTCTCCATACGATGATGTTAACAGTAGTGGTGGATATTTGTCCCGATTCCTGATTCAGTAATAATAACTCAACAATCAACATCGGTATCAGTCACTATGGAATTGTAAGACAAGAGCACCCCACGCTTTTTTAACTTGAATTTTTTTTTTGCATATAGAGATTTCCTTTGCTCTTGACCTAAATTTTCAGATCTAAAGGTTTTTTAATTTATTTTAAAAAATTTTTTAAACTATAATTTGATTATAATTAATACGAGATGTATGCATACAATGCTGCGGTAGCTAAAATGTTAAGTCTTAGTAATGATTATAAATGACCCCTATTAACTTGGATTGTTTATAGAATGACTTGTTTTATTTAAAACTTTGTTAATATTTATTGTTTTAATACATAGTTTTAATATATAGACAACATGAATCTAAAGAAGCTTATAGTGTTATTTGCCATTCTTAGGTAAGTTAACACATTGGAAAATACAACTGTAAAGAAAAGTCAAATATATTTGTAAAATCCGGTAAGAATGACGGATGGAGTTTCCTCCTCAATTCTCAGTTATTTAGAGAAATAAAACAATGTAGTCGGCTAATGAAACAAAATCGTTAAGAATAGTTAAAAAGAAATAAAGAGACAGAAGCAACCGACAATCACGGAGACACCAGATCACGATCGGTATCGCGGAATACTTTGACATTTTGCCCTCGAAAATTACCTCTATATTTTTTATAGCGAGTTTTGCTTCATTGATTTGAAGCAGTTCGCGAAACTAAAACGCAGTTAGTGTTAGTGAATTATTCCATATGTTAATTACTGACATTGAAGTGAATTAAAATTAAATTAATAAAATTGATCAATTAAAAAATGTGAAAATTATTGTTTTCTGTGTCATTGCGTTAAATGGGCATATAAGGATAATTTATAGTTTATGTAAATGCAGTTTTTTTTACCACACGATAACTTTAATGTTTGCCTTTTAGTTTCACTTGTTTTACGATTAATGTTATGTAATTTTCAAGAGATAATTGTAATTGGATATTTTTTTATAAGTAATAAACTAAATTGTTGTTTTCAAAATTGTCAACGTTACGTAAGAATTCACGAATTGAATGAAAAAGGAAAATGTAATTTAAAATTTTCTTCAGTTGTTTTAACGCCTTATAAATCATTATTATATAGAACCTTAGTAAAAAATTCCACATATTCTGAAATTTTCTTTAAACCAACACAAAATGACAAAGGAGGGCTGTCCAATGCCGTACTCGATATTGAAATCACGAGATGCCTGCTATAAACCCTTGCCTTGGTAGTGTGCTCTATTGCTAGTAGAGCATACTATGAAGGCAAGGTAAGGAACGCGTATAAACGCGCTACCTTAATTTTAGCCTAAATTTAGATTTTAATTTTCTGATCCGAAAAAGGATATAACAAGTTTCTTAAAGTGTTTTTTTGTCAAATGATTTTCTGTAAAAACTCAAAATCTCTTTGCGTTGAGACAAAAAATTTTAAAAATGTAATAATACTAATTAAAACAAATAATACTCAAAAATTCGGGTAACGATTGATACAATAGTTCTTATCTAAATTGTAGAAAATCTTTAAAGAAATCTCTTTGAGTACAGCACTGCCACATTTTAATTTGTCTCCTTTTGGATAAAAGTAAGGACATGGCTGACCAGTCAAGTAGCCGAAATTATATTATTTCGTAGTCAAGTCTACTTCAGTAACACAGCTATATGACACTTGAAAATTATTTTACTCTTCAAATACTAATATTATATCTTATGACCTAAATAACTTTCCAGAACTGACATTGTCTACATATATGCCAAACTTTCTTCTTTTTTCCGTCATAATTTAAGAGGAAAATATCGGGGATGTAGAACATCTAATAAAAATAACTCTTTTATATTATTGGGATTCAAATCCCTATCATGAAGTTAAAACTCTCGTAAAGTTATCTTGATTCAATTCATGTAGTATCAAATATTATATCTCTAGACTTTTGCAAACTCCTTTAATTGTTTTTTTTGTGCCGCAATAGCAATCGTATCCAGTAGTCAAAGCCCGTGTCGAAATTCGGTATTTTATTCAATTAGCCTTTTTCATTTTTTCTACTAGTCGGTCAACTTCACTATAATCGCTACTTTTTACTATTTGACATCAACTATGAGTGGTTTCTCTGGTCAAACACCATAAATTGATCGTATCATATTCCATTACTGGAAGCAAAAAAGTAAATTGTGTCTCATCAATAGCAAATATCGATAAAATGTAAACAATACATTATCATTTATTATTACATTAACAATACATTATCATCATGTTACATTATCATTTATATCTAACTTGGATATGGATATAGTGTTAACTGTCATTTAAGTATAACATATAAAAGAAATTCTGACGTTGAATAAATTTCACGGTGGAAATTGTTCTTAATAATAGATTTAGTTATAATAAAGTGACAGCAAATAAAGCAACAGTTAGATTTTAAATTTAATTTCATATTTTTTTTCCTTATTGGAATTGATCAACCTACAATTATCGCGTAATTCCTTAATTTTTAGTATTGTAAATAATGCAGGTAAATAAAACAAAGAACTTTTTCTTTTCATTTAGTCTCAAATTCTCTTTTCTTAAACCTTGTATTTCCTAATTATAAAATCACAGAATATGAAAGCAAACAATTTGATATTGTCAAATAAAACACAGAATTAAATAAAATTATCGAGATGTGAATGAATAGTTCGTCAAACTGCTGTCTTAAATATCGATATTCCAAGATCAGGGTGACACGTTGTCATTTTACTGATATTTTATACCAAGAGTTTCTTATATTAGGGATTATTTCGTATATTTTGCTATTCATTTCGAAGCCTATAAACTTTTGAGATAGAACCACTCAAATAAAAGGATCAATTCACTTGTTCTCACTTCGTTAGTGCAAGTCAGATTATAATCCAGTTCAATCACTCTGAGTAGACGTGAAATTGTTTAAATTCCTGAAATGAAAATACAAAATTAGAACTCAAATAGTACATTTTAAACTTCGTTTTCCTTCCTATTGGCGTTATAATTTCACATGTGACGTTTAAAAAATAACACGTAAAAGAATATAAAATAAGCATTATAATCGATTAATATCAACTCAGAAAACCTGTAGAATGTTTTAATAATCAGTTAATTTATATATAATCACTAAAGGTTGATTTTTTCAATAACCCAAAAACATTTCAGTGTATAGGCACCATATCTTAATATTCCTATTAAATTACCTCCAAAACCTCGTATATAATTGTAACCTACAGGAAACTTTCGGCGAAGTTATTAAAACACATAAAATGTATAAAATTATTATTAACTATATATATATATATATATATATATATATATATAAATATATAAATATATATATACACATATATATTCTTTGGAGTATTACGCGTAGACATTTAAGTCCAGGGATTATCGCCCTTTTAATTAAGGAAGACCAGATATTTGCGATATGACGGTTGAAAAATTATTTGTTTGTTAACATTTGTTTACTAAAACTTTAATCGTTGTACGAAAATAAAATTATATATCTTCATATAAGCTATAGGAAAGGTGAAGTAATTGATTTCAAATCAAATTTTATTTATTTCCTTGTTGTGAGGGATCCAAAAGCATATTTTGTGAGTAATATTATTTTGTTTTAGATAAAATTTGATTTCATTTTTATCTTCTATGCAACGTTGAGAAATGATAGTAATGGTTATTATACTGAAAATTGAACGAAAGTTTCAATTACTTAAAATTTATTAGCATAGTTTCACATATTGACAATATTTCTAAAATTTAATTTTCCTTCTCAAACTTTTAGGAATTGCAGCAGAAAATGAAGTTGCATCGATACATCTAATCTAACTGTCAAATTGAAGAAAAATAATAAAAAAATGTACATTTAATTCAATCACCTTTTTTGAAATAAAATGTTATCTCTCCTAATATTATTCGCTCGCGTACTAAGAAAGAAAACCCCAAGTTAAAATTATTACTTATAGATTAGGGAGAGACTGAAGGGTGATAAAATTTCAACAGCGCCACTCAATGCGTAACCAAAATGAAACTATTAGAAAAATATAACTGGCATATTTAAATTTTCGACAATTTATTTGGTTACTGATTTGCAGATTACAACATTTCCTTTTTCGTTACACGGAAGATTATTAATCGTATATAACCAGGTCGCATTTACTTCATTATTATAATGTCCATGAATACTGAGAAAATATTTCATAACACGGGTTTCTTTTAACTGTGCTTCAAATATGCATACGAGGTAAAATAATTTTTTTTCTTCAGGCAATATTGTCTTTTGTCTTCGCACATTTTGTCTTGAAATAAAACCAAGAATAAAGACACATTCTACTAACAAAATATAAAGGATATTGTTTTCAACATTTTTAGAGATATTATATAACTATATAAAATACTTATCGTCACTAAATAGCATCACTTCCATGCGTAGTAATACATCATGGGTAAATTGCAATATAGGTGTTTTTTAATTTGTACCACTTTTTCTAAAATTTAAGAATTGTTATAAGCCTTTTTTGGAAACACATCAACATACATCTTTTATTTTGGTAAGCTTAAGAAATGTGGCAATATTGCATAAATACCATTCTTAGCTATCGATGGTGAATTTAACTTTACTGCGTTTACTTTCATTTTAAAAAAATGGATAAAAGGCAACACAATTCAATTTCAAGGACTGTTTAATTTCAAAGTAAAGGTTGTTTACAATTTGTAAATAAAAATAACTGCCATTTGAAAATCCTTAATATCCATAATTTGTCCAAATATCTGAGGTGGTAAAAAAATACTATCGTTAATTGTTGAAATAAACTTATCAAAATAACTATTAATACGATATTTTTTTCGTTTGTCATTTAGAATGATTATTAGTTGCTTTCTAATGGTAATATTATTCTAATTGTAATGATGATTTCAAAACAATCTGCATGGTTTACTTATTTTTTATATAGCACTTCTCACAAATGTTTGCAACCGATCAGAATGTTTGAATCTTTTTAAAGATATAGTTAAGCGTTTGCGAAAAACATTAAGTTGTCTTATTGTATAATGCGTGTCAATTATTTATTTTTAATTACCATAATACATTTTTGAGTGAGCGAAATTAGTGAATGTGTATTTTTTTTAAATCAAGCGGATATTTGGACATGATTTTAATGTATGCTTAAAGCAACTGTGTTAATAGTGAAGCCCTTAGGATGTAATACTAGCGAAGCCCTTAGGATAAAATTTAGGTTAGTGCAAAAATACATTCTAAAACAAAATAATTTTAATTTTAAATATTGTTTACGTGTGCACAAAGTAATTTTCAAACGTATCACGAAATATAGTAAAATACCTTATTCAGAAAATTAATAATGGAAAAAGAACGCAAATTTATCAAACTGAACGCACATCTTTTTAAGCAAATATCGTAAAGCCACCAGTATGCTGACTCAATTAATAACGAAACCTCTGCATTGTTACCTAGTTTTTTTCCAACACGTAAATGTCAATTCATCAACTTGTAATGTCAACACATGTTTGACATTTCACAATACATTGCACGTTGCCAAACTGACAATTTGGGATTGGAGTGACGCTATGTGTATATATATAAATATATATATATATATATATATATATACATATATATGTGGAAAATAAAATATAAGAGAAAAGCCAAGTAAGGAAAAGAAAAAATTTCCGGTTTACGCAGGATTTTTGAAGAACTGGGCATTTGGGAGCTATCGTGATATACACTAGAACAAAAGAAAATAGTTACTAGCAAACCTTATATAATATTTAAGCTTCCAAATCTTTCCTATAAAAAGAAAATTCGCTTCGCCTTTATCAAAATATTTGCTCATTTCAAAACATTTAATTTAATATGATAATTTTGGCGACCGAAGAATCAATTTCTATATATTTCATTCCAGATAAAATATGAACTAAATATTTCGGAATTACTTTCATTTCTCAATTATATTTCATCACTTGGTTTTACGTAGCTGAATAAATTATTTTGATAATAAATGGTATTTGGTTTATATGACCACGTTTTTAGTATTCGACTAAATGCCAGGGTGGCATAATATTAAATAGCTGCATTTAATTTAAAAATTTGGTTGTTAGATCCGTGTAATATATTTATCAAATAAAATTTGTAGGAGAAAAGTAATCATATAATTGACACAGTTCGCAAGGATTCATCCCAAAGATACGGGGCTCATGCGATGCCTAACGTAAAATAGAAGCACAAAACCATGCTGCCAAGCGTTCCGTCATAGATTTCTCTTTATTGTTTCTGACGTGAGAATAACATATTTAATTGAGTATTTCAGATTAAGCTTTGAAACTGTTTCATCTGTACGGTTTCATATCTGTTGATATAAATAATATACTAATATAGTTTAATCAAAGTAGAGACTTTATATTTGGTAATACCAATTTACCTCCCGCAAAACATATCGTCTAAAGTAATCAGTCAAAAAGTAATATCGTCGAAATTTGTTCCCAATTTACTTGACAATATTTTGAGCACATCTTTGATATAATATTTCTTACCTTTCCCGATATTTGTATACCTACTGAACAAATAATTTACTGAAGACCCGTCTGTTCTTATTTGAATTATTGGAAGTCATAAAAAAATTCAATGTATCATAAAAATACATGAACATTTAGCATATTTCATACGTGGCTGACGTACAAAAATATTCAAATTAATACATTCATTATGGTTACCTATTTACAAAAGGTAATCTATAATCATTGCATCTTACTTAGTTAAGATATTTACTCTCGTATTTAATAAATATTTTGAATAATATTTTCAGAGCTTGCTTTTTTTGTTTACCTACTTTTAAGTCATTTGAGGAAAAGTTTATATGTTTTAAATTGCATTATTGACACAAGTCTACAATTTATATTATAAATGTGTTTATAATTAAAATTATGTACCAGTCACAAAGTTTTCAAAGTATCAATTTTCGTAAGTGCCGTTTAATGATAACTAGTTTAGGCGTTTTTGATTAATGTATGGCTGTTATTCCTTAAAATAAAGACAATATACCGTATACGGCAGTATAATGCTTCAATATATTTTATAACAATAAATAAGATTACGTAGGTTAGAAATGTAATGCGCATAGTCAGTAGATACACGAGTAGTTTTCTATATTTGGTCACGTACGTTGTCTTGAGCTAAGTTGTGTTTTAATATGAGGCATGAGAATTCTAACTTTTGCAAGATAAAGTATTCTATACATTCATAAATTCTGATATTTATTTTATGAGTCACTGCATTTTTTTAAATTAACTCCGTTCGTCTGTACTTGTATTTATTAAGATGAAGTGTGTTTTTTATAACATATCCTAATTCAGACAAGAACAAATGGATCTTCAGTAAATTATTCGTTCAGTAAGTTTGAGAATATCGGCAAAGGTGTTAAAATGTTACACTAAAGATATGGTGAAAATATTGTCAAGTAAATTGGAAACACCTTTCGAGATCATCGAGCAACTGATTACTTTATACGAAATGTTTTACAAAGCGTGAGGTAAATTTAACACTAAATATAAACTTCAATAAACTGTTCTAATATGTAACAAATATCAAAATCTTCGAAACTTTGCAGATATAATAGTTTCAAAGCTTAATCTGAAATGTTCAATTAAAAAGGTTTTTCTTGCGTCGGGAACAATAAAGAGAAATCTAGGGCTTCAGTCCTTAATTTCTCTTTTTTTAACGCTTGGTAATGTGATTTTGCGGCTATATTTTACGCTTAGTTATTATTTAAGATTCATTAAAGCTCACATAACTATGAGCTTTAATGAATCCGAAATTTAATGAAAATGAACAATCGGTTGTTAAGTTTTTATTTTTATTCTGAACGACAAGTGTTAATACTATTGCACGTGAATAATGGAAATGGTTCAAATTTAATTATTCAAGCTTAGAATTGAATAAACGTTACAGGGTTCATGCGGTTTTCCTTGGGATGAATAATTTTCATTAGTGTAGTGTGTGATTATTGCTCTCCTATACATTTCATTTGGTAAATATAATATTGGGATCAAACAGCCAAATTATTTCATTTAAATGAAGGTATTTGGTATTCCGCCGCCCCGGTATTTAACCGAATACTAAAAAACGTGGCTAAATAAACCAAATACCATTAACTAAAAAATGATTAAAAAATCCGAAATATTTAGTTTTTTGTTTCAGCAGGAATGGAATATATGGAAATTGATTCCCGACCGTCAACCTTATGATATTAAATTCCATGTTTTCAAATGAGTAAATAGGTTCGATAAAAGCGAAACGCAAAAACTTTTCGCTTAGTGCTTTTACAGAAAAGCTTTGGAAGCTTGAACGTAAATATTATACAAGGTACGCTAACAACTATTTTTCCGTTGTTCTAATGTATACCACGATAGCTTCCAAGCGCCCAGTTCTTCAGAAATCATGTGAAATCCGGCAAATTTGTTCTTTTGTTAACTAGCCTTTTCTCCTAATTTTTATTACCCACATATACATGTGCATGTAAATATATATATATATATATATACCCACACACATATATATATACATATATATATATATATATACATATATATATATATATATATACATATATATATATATATATATATATACATATATATATATATATATATATATATATATATTTATATATATCTAGCGCCACAATAACTATTTGTGCAATTAATCATATGTAATTCGGCAATCTTCTTTTTTTAAATCAGTTGCCTAGTTTATAGTATACTTAATGTTTAAATTTTATATGAAATCATAATTATGTGTTTTAATATATAATTTTAGCATAATTATTATCAACCAATGTAAATAACGCCAATTATCAGTTTGGCAAAGTGCAACCTATTGTTAAATATCAAACATGTTTAAAAAAACATAAGCATAAGTTTCGTTGTCATGGACGGGATTTTAATGATTTAGCACATTCACCTAAACTTAAAATTTGTTATCAAACGTTTGGTAAAGTAAATTTATATGTCAAATAGAGACAGAAAAATATTCCTATCTTGCTGGAAAAATAACTATGAAAAAAAAACACCTTGATTAGAGTATACATGTGTTTTTTTTTTAATTCTCTATCATTTAAAATTAACAACTGAGGAGAGATATCGAAATTAGACTTATTTATTATTTGGTCTCTTTTGAAAACCCTAAGCTACTTTTGTTTGTTTTGATTGTCATAATTTGTTTACATGGAGATTCATGGAAAATTTTTGTATCATAATCTTTTATCAACGATATTACACTAATATAAAAAAATAATACAGATCTTTTTAAAAAAAAATTGGATATAATTCTTAGAATTTTTTCCAAACTAAGTGAACTAATTTGAATTAAATATGCTAAATTATAGTTTTTGCGTATTGTTCTCGAACAATTGTACGCGCTGATGAACACACTCAATTGTCTACAAGCAAACATTAAACTTATAATTATATATAACTAAGGTTCACTCATGTTATTTGCAATCTTTAGATAATCTAATACAATGATATCGAAACTCTATTAAAATTCAACCATTACATTCCAAAGTTTTAATCCTAGAAGCAAACATTCTTTACTTGAATACAAAAATCACCACATAAAATGAAAGTTCAGTTCATAAGCGGCGTATTGCTCAAAGAAATTGTTGTAACCATTTGAAAACACAAATCGAGATTTAGTCTTTTAAATGCATTGAAGAGCGAGAGGCACCGAATACGGTCGGATTACATTTCAATCTTATTCCACCTCAGGTAAAGCACCGAATACGCAACGGTTCAAAGGAATCTACGCGAGATTAACTTGAAAAGCTTATTCAGTTACTTTCCTTGTAAAAATATTTTCAAACCAAGACTCTGAAACCTCTGTATATGAAGTTGAAGAACATGAAGATGACATAAAGCGAGTATCTTGGATATTTACCAGAAGGTTTTAACCTCTTTTATTGTCATTACATAATATGTATGATTTAAAAAAAATTGTACTTTGTGCGTTTTACAGCTGAGACTATGTTTATTTCAATTATATTTTTAGTATGATACTAAAAACGACACAAAATTTCAGAGGTAAATAGTGTTGAAATTTTGCTTATGTCAATAAAATATTACTGAAATTATCCATCCATTAAGATGATTTCTTCATATTTTGTTGAAGAGTATCTACAATGTATTGAAGGTTTGTTACATGACGCATGAGATGAAACATAATGAAATAGTAAATGAGATGCAACAAATACAACTAGGTGTTCCGCATAATTAATGTGTTAGGTAGGAAGAGACATAGTAAGAGATAAAAAATGCTAGTTCAAAATTAGATCAATCCTTTAATATTCCTTTTACGTAGAACTAATAATATTGAATACGTTTGTAAAGTTATCTTCCATACCGATTTATAATATATAGATTGATTAGTAGAAAAATTATTTTTTTAGATTAGTTGGAAAATTATTTTTTTATATGGCATAGAGAAAAATGTTAACAATACTTATTTATTATGCACATATTTATTCGTAAATTTTTAAGTAAACTTAGAGTACACTTTCTTTAAGCTTCACAAACAACTCAGTTATATTCGAGTGTAGTTGTGTTTGACAATATCGTGTTAAATTTCATTGACGTGTATTTAAAATTTATTTTTGTAAGTGAAAAGGGACTAGCAAAATCAAATATAGCACTGAGCCAGATGTTACAAGAATAAAACTAACAGACTTATATAGGAAAGTTACAAGAACAAACCATTAAAAATGTTATTCAATCGTGAATTAGACAAGACGGAAATCTTTTATTTGAATCATTCAAAAGTAAATTTATTCTCCTACTGGCTTCTAAATATTACTTCTCTAAAACTTTCATGTCAGCATGATGAAGCAAAGTGCAGATAGCATCTCATTTTATATCCCGGGCACAGATATTACAAACTAATCCATAAACACAATTAAATAAAACTACATGATATAGTATTATTTCCAAATTTTTTTTAAGTTCTGTACCACGACCTAGGTTTCGTTGTATGACATCTTCAGGTGCGCTATTAGCAAAGGTTTTGCTAATAAATAAAAGGTTTTTCTAGTAACAATAATAGCAAACTGCTTTATTAATAGCCCACCTGAAGGTGTTGTAATACAAAGAAACCTAGGTTGTAGTAAAGAACTTAAAGAAAGTAGAAATAATACTACATTAAAAAGATACGTAAAATTCAAAAAGTGCGAAAACGACGTTTATTTTGATAATATATAAAGAGTGCTAATATCAGTTAATGCTTTAAAAATTACACATTAGGAAAAGCTATCGATAATGTATGTTTTCTTATTTATTTCTAAAATTTATTGTGCACTGGGCTCTGTTTTTATTGTTTGTGTAATTTTTCTTTTTCGTTATTAATTCTTTATATACAATTCTTTGAATACAGTTTTTGGTTTTATAATAATGTTATTTGACATTTATTTTGACAATATACAAAGAGTGCCAATGTCAGTTAATTATAAATAAACGATTTAAAAAAAATTACACATTTAGAAAAGCCATCAAAGCCATCTAACCTAGCAAAGCCATAATTTTCGTTTCTCGTTATTAATTCTTAATGTGTTAAAAAAGTTATGCATACGCGTGTATGAATACAGCTTTTTGTTTTGTAATAAAGTTACAAATTACATTTAACTTTTTTTTTATTTACTGTATATTTAAAAAAAAACCTTACGTTTTTAAATACTATTTAATATTTATGTTACAACAGGCGTATTTTAGCATGTCTTTCTTTCTGACTGACATAATTTCTAATTAAGATTTTTTTCCGTTATTACGTGGTAATACGTTGTCCTACCTCGATGTATTCTTTTTTTGTATTGAAAGACGAACAAAATATTAAGACAGACACTTGGCAGTTAATGACTTGAGTTGAATGTATACTTGATCGTCTGACCTTAAGGTCTTCTTACCTGGATTACTCTTCAGCCCGAAGAGCAAAAGCGTCTCTTTCTTCTCACAAAACTGAATTCCAGTAAATATCTTTTATAATTCATCAGTGAAACTTTTTGAATAAAGAGCAATTGTTTATTACGGAAATCACAGTGCAACAAAGATATTTAATACATATTCACACAAATACACACACAAACAAACAAACACATACGCACGCATGGACGCAAAGTTAAATTTAAATTATTGGGGAATTTCATTTATTTTACTTATATCGGAAATTGCGATAACAAGTTAGCGAATTTTTTGAAACTCTACTAATTGCTAATATCTGCTTCAGCAGAAATAGACCCAAATTATTCAAAATAAATTCAATCTCTCTCACAGTGCCAATTGTTTTTTTTTTATATTGTATCATTCAATAATTATACTTACAAAAATTTTAACGTAACATTTTTCATAATATTTATTTTGATACTAAAACACAACCAGATATTAAAACACAACCACAATATTTCCAATATGCTATTGGAAATCTTTTCGTAGTCCTAAATCTTGACAAAGTGATTAAAGAAATCTCTGAAAGTAATTCACAAAATTTTACTTAGCAATTTACTGATTTTATATCAATAGTAAATGGCAGTAGGTCGAGTAGAAAGCTTGACATAAATTACTGCATTGCTGTCAAAACATTTTATTTGAAAAGGAAACATTTGATCGAAAGTTAACAACTTCTAACAAACTGACAAAATTCGACATTTAAGACTATGTTTGAAATAAATATAGCAAGAAATGGATGTAATCAGAGAATAATTAATCTCAAATTTTATCTATTTTTAATTTCATTCTTACTAATCTACAGTAAAACAGAAGTCACGATTAAATCATTACATATATTTCCATATTATCCTTTGTCTTTCATGAAGACCTACATATAAAAACAGTTCTCCGGTTGGAGGCGGATATATCTAATGAAAGCTACAAACGAAAGTTTTTCTACCTATTACTAAGCTGTTAATCGTTATTTATTAAAAGCACGATCCAAGCAGAGTTTTGGATGTGCGAACGCAAGATCTCCGGAGTATCCGGACTTCTGCTACCCGTACATCTAAAGGATGTACTATAAAAAATGTAAAGTATATATATATATATATATATATATATATATATATATATTACCATGGTTCCACTCTAATGATAAAATCAGTTTGATTGCAAATTTATTCAATATTCCAATGAGATATATTTGGCAAGACTTAAATTTCGAGTTAAATATGAAATTACTTCAAAAGGAAATTTTCAAAACTCCCCTGAACACAATGAATAAATAATGATCGGGTAGAAGTGTTTACAAAATGTTACTAAACAATCTACGTAGTTCTAGTCATTAGTAAATGACAGCCAGTCGCATAGTATGCTCGTCATAAACGCTTGGATTGATGCTAAAACATTTATTTAAGAGGAAACAATGAAAGTTTCGAACTTCTATGACACGTGCTATATTCCCATAAACTTTTGATTAGTCAAATAAATTCTAACGTTTTTATGCTCAACGTTAATTCAATTGTTTATGTTTAGTAGTATCAAGTCGTTAAAGTTTGGTTATTTTATATATTCAAAATTGGAATAGAATGTTAAAAAAATTGTATGGACATAATTCATATAAATCTAAGTAAAAAAATGAGGAATAAATTACGAAAATATCTTTTTCTGTAAATTCAATAATTTCATCTACCTAAGCCAACGAGAATTTAAATATGAAACTTTTGATGGCAGTAAACTTTTTTATTTATATCACGCCGAAACAGGCACTGTGTAAGATTTATTGGCGAGAGAAATAATTAAAATTTACGAAACAGCTATTCGTTGCCATTCTTAGAAAAAAAAAATCTCTGAGCCGTGGCTCCATCTCATCCACAGATTCCATATGTGAAGTTATTTATTAGCCCAAATAAATTTATGGGAACGTAAAATCTATATAACTCTTATTCTCCGTAAAGTCGGCGACCTGTTACAATAATTCGTGTTATGTGAAATTTATGGATATATGGAAGGAAATAAAAAAATGTTAACAGCTAGATATTGCTAAAGATCTTTGTTTTGAAATAAAATGAGTTTCCTTGAAGCTATTTTTCTAGTTTCCTAACTAACGTGAGTCATAAGTTTATCTACGTGATGCATAGTGGAAACAAATTAAGTTCTATTAACTACATTATATTAGATAATCATTTAAAATTGCGGAAAAATACTAAATCTGCTAAAGTAATTAGTCACTTTGGTTTTTTTATTTCTAATCAATTGGAATATCATAATTCTATGGTTTAAAAAATATAACACACGAACTAAGGTTACACCAGCGTGAAAGTTATACAGCTGTTAAGGTCAGTTGATTTATAGTCAAATTACTCAGTATCTAAAATAATTTACTTGTGGGACATAGTAGTTCTTAAATAGTTTTCATTCATATAATCGCATTTGGAAAAAGCGTGAAAAGTATTTCATCAAGTGTTCATCTTAGAAACAATGCTCATTTTATAAGAGTTTAGAGGCAGTCCCATAAAATTTCTTACATAACATCGTGAGATTGCTCATCAGCACATTACATATCAGACGTAGTTAATAGTAACAATAGACAAGTTAAATAGCCTATGTGTTTTTTAAACCAATACCACAACAAAACCAATGTTCATATGAGACATTTGCGGAGTTACATTATTGAGAAGTTATATTATTGTGTATGTAATAATCGTGTAATTTAACGGTTATTCAAAATTGAACTATGTCGATTTACATTCGGAATGGTTTTGTGTCATATTGCTTAGCGGTATGGACGTAAAAAATATTCTGAGAAAGCCTATCAATGTAAAAATTTACTGGATTCAAATCTAATAAATTTTAGGTATTAAAACGAAATCTCTTGGTATATAGGTAATACCTATTATTTTGGTTAACATTGGAAAGATAAGTTAGGAGGTGTTTGCATCCAAGAGATGAACCTGCATAAGAAAGATACCTGATGCATTAAGGGATGAGTGCACTCTAAAAATCAATGTTGCACTCTAAAAATACCGGTGTAATCTTTGGGCCTACCTTGATATTAATAACTTTAATATGACAACCAGTAAATATATTTTTAATAACATCGATGACTTTGTCAAGTGAAGAAAATAGAACAAATAAAAAAATATAATTCTACGATTAAAAAGAGAAATACGATAAAACAATCTCTTTAGTTATGATTCAGTCTCAATAATTACTTTATATTTATATGATATTATTATTGGAGGTGTTCATATTCTTAAATAATAATAAATCATTTTTTTATCATTACAATTATGAGATAAATTCATGTTACGAAAATAATTGATGTTTCAACATCGATATTAAAATACCAATGTTTGTTTACTAGATATCGATATAATGTATACATTCATGAATACCAAGTATTCCTAATCGAATTACTGTCATTACTATGGATGCTATGGATACTTTATTTCGCATTTCAAATATTCATGTTAATTTTGGTTGCATAATCGTTTATGGAGAACGTTGTATTTTTTATTTGGTCTTTGCGCAGAATTATGTTATTTAAATAAATTAATTCTAATTTTTAAATGATTTATTACTTTATCTCATTACGCAACATGGCTAGAAATTACGTAACGTATATTCAACAAGTCGATTATTATACTTTTTACTTTGCTATGACTGTTCTCGTGACACTTGTGTTTTGGCAAACTTCATTTTCACCAAAATTTTGTTAATGAGGTTTTCCCTTGAACATATCAGTAAATGAAGTCTTTTCTAGATAAAAGAATGACCGGCAAATTGTTAGAAAATATTTTATACATTACTTGGTCGTATTTTATTACCAAATTTGGGCGTGTTATTATTGATACCTGGTCAAAATTTCGTGGAAATTAAATTATTATTAAATATGTTGATAAACACTTTGCTTTTGAACGGGAAAAATATGCAAAAATCTACAGGTTCATACCTGCGGTTTCTTTTTAATTTCCAAGTGGGAAATATATTTTATATATATTGGAATAGCCTTAAAAGCCTTAAACAGACAAAACAGGCCATTTAAATTTTTTGTCTTTTTCAATTTTTATTAGTTTTATTTTAAATAAATGCTATATGGCATGTTATGTCGCCTTATCTTAACTTATATTTATGTCATAAATAAAAATCTCTAGGAATTTTTTTAGTTAAAACAATTTCTTTAGTTATAAACAAACATAACAAAATTATTAACCATAATGCCTAAAGATTTTTCTTTTGGAACTACGTATGACAATTCAATAATAAGACCTTCGTTGAAGAAATAGATGAAAGGAAGGTTGATCAACTCGGTTTCCTTAATAGAATTATCGTTTGTTTAAAAAGAATAAAGAAATATATGGCAATTTAGGTTATACCTAATCTTGACAATAAATGCCGGAACATTAAATCTTAAATATATGGAAATAAACGCCACTTTTGTCGCACTCATATTGCACATCGTTTACTAAAAAAAAAAATATGTACGTAACAAAAATTGTATTCTTATATCCAATGGTACGTAAATGGTCACGTTGATTTCATTAATGTTAAATTAAGTAAGAAAACGAGCGACTGTTTAAAAATTGCATTTTATTCATCTGTTTACAATTAATTGTACTCTTTACAAACATACCTGTCAGGAACAAGTAACAAGTAAAGGATGAACTAAGAGGGCGCAATAAACATTTCTCTTTTTAAAAACATTTAATACTATATATACTTCCATTAAATTATATGAAACTATTATTTTTCATATTGTAAACATATTGCTTAGTAAAATTTTAAAAACACAGTAAATATACCTTTAAATAAAACATTCTATGAACTTTTTGCAGACCCAACTACATGCCACAAATTGGTTCAATATTACCCGTAAACGTAGCTTACTTACCCGTAAACTTAGTTACTTAGCTTTAGTCATTTTTCCAATTATTGTCTATACATATAATAATGTTCTGAATATTTGTTAGATACTCAAAAATTCACCTCGTAGGAGCTGTGAATGTGTATTCGTAACTTTTGCAAAAATAATCACTTTAAAGCTTAATACTTTATAAATATAAAAAATATGTATAACCATGCCAATTTCAGCACATATGCCTCTAATAATCTGCGAATAAAACGGCGTTCAATGCAGAGTTTGATTAGAGGACCCTAAAAATTAAAACTTTGCAAGAATGCCTTCTTGAAAAAGATCAATTGAATAAAAGTCTATAGAAAATAAATAACTTGCATAAAGGTGACTAAAAATTCATACAATATTAAAAATATTAATGGAAACAAATTTGAACATCCACGTTTTCCACATTTTCCACCAATAAAAATTATGTTAAGTATGAATATAATTCGTATTGAGTGTTGTTTTTCTAACGTTTACGCCTGGGACATATTGGCGAACACGTTTAGACAGGTTTATAATAAATATTTGAAATTTGCTCAGTATGTGACCTCAGATTTAGTTATATATAGTATGATTTATATTCCACTTAGTAATAATATTATAATTGTTAAAGTGGCCAGTAATATCGCTACATATTTATTCGATGAAGAGGCTAAATATGCATTGACTCGCGAAATTACCGGCATGAATTTTTAGTTAAGCCGGCTGAATGTATGTCAAGGTTTTGTACTCTCAAGCCACTTAATATATGTTGAATGACTTATCTTTTATCCACGTTGAACGTTTTGTTAAAATTTATGACGCTCAATATATTTGCTTCAAATAGATGTGTGCTGAAAAATATCTTCTCCAGATGGTGTGCAAATTAGAAAGGATGACGAGCATCTGCAGTTTATTGAAATGTGGATTGATTTTTTTCTGACCGTAATACTTGGACATGAAAATATTAATCGTCTACCTCAAAAAATCGATTTATTTACCATTAACTTTACAGAACAACATTAAACGAAGATAAATCAAACAGATTATACACAAAACTTACACAAATTGCCAATAAAACAAATTCACTGATTTTTACTACAATTATCTGAACAATGATTTTAAGTGACTAAATTCAATGAGTATTTTATTTATACTCATTTTTATAATACGATTCTAAACACAAATTAAATATAGGAGATTTTAAAGGTTTCGGATATTCTAATATATAAAATTGCTTTTAAATATTTTGCCGATAAAATTCAATATTAAAATGTTTAATAGAAAAACACAATGAAATCAGAAAATAACTTGCACGCTTCAGTAAAATTTACTAAAGCAGGAGGATGGGAGGCGTGAACTGGGGCCTCGCCTCACGCTCGGGTTTTTGCAGCACAGTTTCGCAAGAGCGCAAACGTGTCCCACGCAGGGAACAACTGTTTTTCTTAATGAAATTTGGAAATAAGTAAGATATAATGTTTTATATTGGTATATTACATACATACCTAAATAGACTTAAACATACCTTGCAATAAAGTGCGTGTTAATTTTTGGATAATTAGGAAAATTCAGTTGAATAGATTCTTTCAAATTAGCCGAAAAGTAGCCTGTAATTTTTTCTGAAGACAAAGGATTGTTCCTTTAAAAGCTGTATTAAGATCTATCTAGAATTATTTTTTTGATGGCTGAAGAGACATGGATGCACGGATGGATCCATTTAATGTTATTACGTACACCGGAAAATTTGCATTATATAACCTCATATAATAACATAAATTTAATTTATTGCCCTCACTAAAATACTTGTATATAGTATAAATTTCGAAAGTATAATAAAAACTCCCTGCTCCCCTACAATAAACTCACTAAAGTAAGCAGTGGGAAAACCTGTACAAACCCGGCATCCGCTATTGTTTTATGTAATATATAAATGCTGTTGGAAGTTCCTTAGAGTTAATCTTTGCTAATAGCTTACCTTAAGATGTTGTAACATAAGGAAACCTATTAACACCAAATTAGTTAAAATACTAAAGTAATAAATTTAACTGATATTTTGTTTCAGTGCTTACTTATGCCTATTCAATTATTTACTGCAGATATAAGAAAATTTCTTGAAAACCTTAATATATTTTAAAGAAATTTCCTTACCGCTTAAAAGATCTTATAATCAAGTAAAGTAAAAAATATACAAATTCAAAACTTTTGTTATGCATGAACGTTAAACAAATCGTAAAATAAAAAATATTTTTTTTCAAATGTACACGTAAAAGAAACGGATCTTTCGTCTAACTTCATTGCAAGTGCCCTCGGTGAAAATTATTTTTGTAGTTTTTAATTTCTTATCGAGGATAACTGGACTCTAGTAATATTGGCTTTCAAGCTATAATCATTGTGTAAAAAAACTAACGCCATGTGTTCATGTACTTTTATGTTTTTTACTCAATATTTTGCTGGTTGACTTGAGAAACGTGATTGTAAGTACCCATACAAATAAATATATTTACTATTTGTTCAATGTCTAAGGTATAAATTTTAGAACCCAAATATTAAATAAATTACCCCGTGAATCCATACCGTTTAAAACAATTATTATATTGACATCATTTTTACGTAATTACATATTAGCAAAATAGCCTATTAAAATATGGCCATATTCGTGACTTTGCAGTCTATAGGTCAGTTTGATAGCCAGCCAACACACCAAAGCTCACTTATAATTAGACATAAATGATATTTTATATCTCAAACTGTTTGAAATAATTCACATTTTATAATGAGTTTGTAAACAATTTGTATTGTATATGATTTAACTAAATAAATTAAATAATTGTAGTCTTTTCTATCAACATTTTTCACTATTAAATTATCTTTTATATAATATTTAAATATAGTTAATGTAGATGCAATGATACTAAATTATGCAAAGCATAACGAATGTTAATAATATTCTAAGGTAAGTTATAATAGACACAATTGCTAAAACGAATCAAACAATCATTTAAATTAAGTGACAAATATTATCAATCTTCAGTGTTTATTCTATACAAATATTTATTTTACTTAATAACACTGGAAAAAATATTACTAGATTTTTAAGAGCTTTTAAGAAATTTGGCATACACTTATTAGTCATTTGACTCATTTTCTTTCGTCCTTAAATGTCGTCATGAAGTTGGAATATAAAATCATTCACCATATCACTACGAGAGTTTTTTACTCGTTTAAACACTTTAACACGTTTAACACAAAATTTAATGATACTTAATATTTTTATTAAAACATGGGGTGTAAGGAATAGGGAAAAATAGGGAAAAAAACATTTCTCATGAACAATTTAAAATAAAAGCGAAAATTATTTTGTCGTGATAACTCTTAATAATGAACTGTTCATATCGATTTTACAGATTTTCATTTCATAATCTTTGGAACATTTTTGGTATAGAATAATTTTTTTTTTATATTTTTTGTGTGTCTCGTTCACAGATTTATAATATTAGGAGCAAATAACACATAAGTAATGTGACACAATTTAGCAAAAAACATAATTACTGCTATATTTTCATTTCTTTCTTTCATCATAACTTCTAAAATATAGCAAAATCACGTATGCTTCACATGTTTGCTTTACTCGAAATTGTCACATAACCTTAATTTGCCGTTTAGTCAGGACGCCCTGTCGAACTGCATTGTGGACGTCATTGATATTTCATTTGTAATTTTCAAATTTACGTAAATTAATTGTTTAGGGAATGTCCCCAAAATGATTAAATGTAGTAAATAGTTAAATGTAGTGTCTATAAGTGTGATAATATTTTACAACAAAATTGTTAATTTTTGGGTTGCTTATTTTCTTGTAGTCGTACATTCTAAGTTTGATTATTAAGAAAGATAATCGCAGTGTAAACCTACTTAATCAGAACCTGACAAGAAATATTTCGATATGACGACACAAACTTTGATTGAAAATGTAATGAACTGGGTAAAATTAAATTGATTACTTGGAAATGAAATTAAAGGCTTAATGAACATTTGACCTGACAATCTTTTATCTTAAATTTATAAAATAATAACCACCATACTTTTAAAAAATGTTAACCTTCATCAAAAAATTTAATCTATCATCAAAACTCTAATCATCAGAACTAAATTTCGGATGCATATAATGAGAAACGCTCTCAAGAACTAGACGAACGAGTACGATTAGTGACTCAAAAACTTTGAATCATCATTATGCTGATTATGCAACTATTATTTATAATATAGTAAGTCTACTGCAATGGATCGAAAACTTCGGCATTGAATTCGGATTGAAAATTAATTGCAATAAAACAAAGATAATAATTCTGAACCGTACTAATGATAACTCGCCCGATATCACACAATTAGCAAATTGCCAGTGATTATACCACCCGTCTATTTTGGGGCTTTAGATTCTAGTAATGGCGGTTGTAATAACAAAATCAAAAAGCGTATGATGATAATTAGTTCTCTTATGGAAAATTTGAGGAAAATATAGAACAGAACATTACAAAAATGAAAACTCGACTCGTTCGAGCATCGGTGTTCCCTATTTGCCTCTACACCGCAGGGAAGTGGGCATTACGTGAAAGCAAGAGAAAAACATACAGAAATCCCTGAAAATCTGGTACTGGAAAAGAATGCTCAGAGTAGCGTGGATTGAGTTCCGTACTGAAGCATCCATGCTCCAGAAAATCTTTATCAAGCAATGTTTGTCCAATATTGTGCAAACTCACAAAATGAAATTCTTTGAACATGTAGCGCAGCATAGTTACGATAGTATTAAATTCCCGGCGATACAGAGCAAAATAGAAGGTACCAAGTTATGTCAGAGAGCACTGATGCGATAGATATATCAGATCAAGGCCAGAGCAAGGAGAACAGGCGATAGAGGGATCCTGTTGGCGACATCAATCATTTGAAATACACTTGATACGAGGACTGCGAAAACTTTATCTAGAATGTAGTGACTAAGAAGATATGATCATTAGAAAGATATAAGAGCTACATTTTAAGAAGGTACCACAACTTAATTGTGTGTTTTTAATATTAAGCCAGCAAATAAACGAAATATGGAGTATAATAAATGTCGCAGTGCTATTTGAAAAATATTTAATTAGTGATGATATTCGGTTAGTGATGCTCTAACTCTTTCAGGGTTGTATTGGATGTACTTAATTTTCTTCTTCGTTAAAAAAAAATTGTTACGAAGTACTTCGTTAATTCTCGTAAGAATGATTTCAAAATTATTCTCTGAAAATTGGATATAGACATAGATTGATGGTTTATCCCATATATTAATTAGAAACAAAAAAATCATGACAATGTAGGGTTCGTAGGTTATTAAATATAGCAATAACAATCATTAAACATAACATGCTGAAAAAGTCTTCTCATGTGGTATTTTAATTGCAATAGTTAGTTGAAAAACAAGTTATTTTAATGTCGTGTTTTCCTAATTTTGAGTTTATTTCTACTCTTCTTATATTGTTCATTTTATTTGGATTGCATTAGGACCACAAAGTTTGATATGTCCATTTATTTAACCAAAATTAATTGAACAATTTGTAAAAAAATAATATGAGGGACATATGTTCATTACCACCCAAATAAACTGTGTTTATTTCAGATAATGGAGAATATAAATTCTTTGTTAATTTTTTGGGATTATAGTTAGTATCTAATTAAATGAAAGGTGACCAGGATATTTCTTGCATTTTGAAGGAACAAAATACATTTAATAAAAATAATACAGAATCCTTTTAAATCATGTAAACATGAAATTGTTTGGACTAGATTTTATGGTGATCTATCATTGGTATAAGGTTCCTAAATTATTAATTATATTTTGGGAAAGGCTATATTATTTATAATTTATATAAGATTTTAATTATAAGAGGCTATATTATTTATAATATATATAAGATTTAAATTAGATAGTAGCTTTTGCTTCCTTTAAGAACTGACGCCTTCGACTTGATTTATGCGCTATTCACAGACATACTCAAATTTTGTTGGTAAAACAATAGAAAAACCGTAATATGGAAAAAAAAAGTATTTGGACCTTTCTGCGATGCATTATGTGCAATGTCGAAATTTGAATTTTTTTTTTTGCATGCTTAAAGGTAGTTTCGTTCGCAATCAAACGTGGTTTATTTTATAGAATCTGTAAAGCGTCTTTTGAACTAATATTTTTTGGATATAATATGTTCTTTATAGCATCGCTTGTGCTCATATAATCAAAATTGGTATTTAATGAATTAAATTAAGCAGTGCTCATTAACACAATTAATTATTGGAAAAATATTTAGTAAATTGTGTAAAATAATAGGTAATAAATATTGAATGGATACCGTACCCATTTTTAAAATTTTGATATGACGAAACAATGTGTTTTTCTTTCCGTTAATCAATAATTTGTAATTTATAGAATGCTTTCCAATAGCCATTCAATCAGTATTCGAAAGGAAGTAGATAGTCCCACAGGCTGTTACGTAATATTTTCTTTCACTTCATACAAAACTGGTGTCTAACTAAAAGTATATACTACGTGTTACTCTATTTTCACAGAAAACCATTCAAATTACCCATATTAAATTTGATCAAAAAAGCAAATTTTGGTGGTTTTTTTGCCTTGTACTGCCCTGTCGCATTTTTCAGGTAATTAAGATGTTATTTTCGGGTTAGTTAGCGAAACATTCGATAGTGTTTAAAAGGAAATATGTAAATATTAATAAATTCGGGGTTTCAAGTTTTAGTAATGTTGATATAAACATTGACACAATTAATATGCAAAGAAAGAAGAAGATTTGTAAAAGATACTAATTTATAGAACATAGTTACTATTTCTTCAACGCCAGGGAATCTACTTGATTGTCGTGATCAATTGTGTCCCCCTTAGTAAAATTGATACGGTAGTATTAAATAATTACATTAAAATCAATGTAGATAATGTAGAAAAAGAATGTAATTTGAATGTGATAGAAGGTAAAGTACATGGATAATAAATTATATAAATGCAAATGAATACTAAACACACTACTTTCTAAAGTGGGTTTTATTTTAGTATTAAAAGAAATCACTGTCTTAAATAGACCTTAGTCTTTACAGCGATTTTGCTGTTTAGGGTCTTCATTTACAAAGAATGGAACAAATGCTTCTTCAAATAAGGAAACTCGACCGACGTTAAATGAAATTAAAAAAAGAAAAACTTTAAAAAAAGTTTTTTTTTAAAACTAATTTAAAAAAACTTTTTACAAAACATTAAACTTTAAAGTTGATTCATATTTACCATAGCTAAATACTATAATAACAATTAATACTAGGTCTCTAAGTATTAACACTCAGGAGATAGGTACATAGGTTAATGAAAAAAATAGACTATGGTTCTATGCAGAAAATCAAGACAATTAGATTACCTGTAAATTTTATTAATAATAGATAACCATAATCATCCCCATTGAAATTAGCTTGTATTCAGTCGTCTTAAAATTCTAATAGGGTTAACGTTTTCTATATATATATATATATATATATATATATATATACATATATATATATGTGTGTAAGTATGTATATGTATATATATTAATTTTCATCTATCAAGGATGTAGTAAGTACAAGTACACCAAGGTTAAAAAATCTCATTAAGGTAAGGTTGAACACCAAGGTGAAAAAATCTCAATAAATAACATTATAAAATTTTACACAAAACCATGTACACCCGTATTTTGCTACTGTCGACTACTCAAAACAAGCCAATCATAACAAGTATTCTTTTTGCAACACAATTATTAACAGTTTCAAATAAATAAGCTTTCTATTTACTGTATTCGTTATACCAAGCCCAATCAAGCCCAGTCATAAATCTAAACGTAATTGAGTTGAGTATAATAAACGTAAGACATATTGAGAAATATGGAAAGAAATGAATTATTAAGAATTAGTTGTAAAAAACGAGCGAAAAGTAATTCGAAATAAGTTGTTTTTGAGGAAAGATGAAAGCAAATAAAGTCAACTACTTATTTTACCAAAAGCAGAATTTATATATAATAATTTTAAGCAATAAATTTTCAAAAACGTATGTATTTTAAATGTTTCTAGGTTTTACATTCTCGGGAATGATTTACTTTAAATCTAAGTAATTTTCCAGGAATGAAACTAAATTTTTAATACATAATACGAAATCTTTTATTATTCTTATTATGAGTCTATATTAACATAAACGGTGTAATTTACAATAATTTTCGATAACTAGCTACAACATTATGAGGTGATATTATAAAAAATATTCCCATTTGGGGTATAGTAGTGTCTACTTTTATTTCCAATGGTGTTAACTTTATTATTAACAGGTAATTGAATTTGACTTTATTAACAGGTAATTGAAGTTTTACCTTTTCATTGGCAGAAAGCAGTTCTACAGAAGATTTGAAAAAAGGTAAGAGAAAATATTTTACATTGAATGGTGAATAAAAAAACGAATATTTGAAAAAAATAATATGAATCCAGAATCATATAATTTATATTTGGCCGGTTACTCTTTATTGGTTAATCAGACCTATATATATTATTTAAAATACGTCAAACACAAACAGTAATGCGTCATTAAATTTATTAAAGCTGTTTCCTTGTATAAAAAAATCCCATTATTGAACAAAGGTCTTCTTATCTTCGTTCATGTTTGTTTGTCTTTTCAACACCAATATCAATGTAGTAATTGTTGTCATATTTACATTATTTAATTTTTCTTTTAAATTATTTTTTGTTATTGGATCAATGTTATTCCTAGATTTCGCTCATTATTTTTTCTAACGATAATATTTTGGTAATTTTTTTGTTCGTAATTGATTGTAATTTGGTTATAATAACCTGTGCGCGTAGGAAGGTTTTTCTTAATTAAAATTTCCGCTTCATTTGTTTTTGCGTCAGTTTTATTGTCTATAATTTGTGATTTTACATATTTTCTACGCGGGACAGTTAAGTTTGGTATTTTTATTTTTTTTTTGTGTTTCTGCCTAAGAAGATTGGTGATAGTTATGGGATGGTATAATATTTAAACCGCTCTGTTTTCGATGATGAACTGCTGGGCATCATTTATACATTTCTTTTTTACTGAATCATATTTTTTTTGGCTTGATTTATAGAGTTTATCTCTTTTTTATGTTTTATCTTGAAATATTTTTGTCATTTTTTTCTATATTTTCAAAAATTATTATATAATTTTTTTTCACTTTTTTTTATATTTTTAAAATTTCTTCTACAGAGTTCGTGTTTTTTAGACTCTGGGGTGCAATTGTCATGTTAAGTGATTTTATTATTACACGTCGTTTCTTTCTTTCCTATCTTAATATTTATAAATTTCTTTTGAAGTAGTTAAGTCATATGGAGTAGTTAATAATGTATATTATTTTTTCTTTAAGTGTGAGTATGATTTTTCACCATCGGGTACTCCAAAGAAATATTTTTCTCCTATTTGTTTCTTTTAAAGCGGTATTCTATTTTCTTATTTTCCGCCAGTGGTACGATTGATTATATTTCGACATGCAATTTTTAAAATTTTTTATCTATCTTGTTGTTAATTATATTTGTTATTATGTCTTTCATTTTATTGAGGAGTTTGTGAAAATTTTCCTCCTCGAAAGACATTTGTTTTTCGCCAGTGTGTTATAACTGCTATTTATGAAACGAAGTCAAAACGGCTTTTCTCCTCTCTTTATTAGGAAAATCCTGATGCTTTTTTCATAATTAGCTTGCTAGTTTGCACTAATCTTTCACAAATAGTTACTTAAAGCGTGCAAAATCGTTAGACGAGACTTGATTTTAAACGAAATTTTTGAGAGTGTACCATTTACCATTTCCACTTATTCAGGGGGACATCATATACATTTTTCAGTATTACCATATGATTGAAAGAATAAATTTAAACCTTCTGACTATTTGGCTCTAATATTTATTACTACTGTTAAAGTAAATTGGTATAATAGAAAATACGCTATACTCAGGCCCATCTATTTAATTTATAAATGGGATGACTTAGTTTTATATTCGTCCATTATTAATTTTTTCTTTCTTAACAAACACCAACTTTCAAGTTATCGTATTTCAAAATCCTGTTTCAGTAATAATCATTATACAGAGCAAACTTTTTACATTCCGTATCCAAATTATCTTTTGCTATCTTTTCTTTTTTGGAACAGGTTTAATCTTTTTGGTGTTTTGTCAATTCTGTTACCAAAAAATATGCAATATTCAATTTATTACACAAGTAGTGAGAATAACAATTGTACGCGTTTATCATATTTGCTGGTGCAACCGTAATTAATTTCATATTTACTTGTGACAAAAATCACAAAAATATTTTTCTAACTGTATGTGGTTCATTAGAAATTTATATAATTTCACCTTATTTTGCATATCACATGAACTTTATTTTACGCCGCTAGCTGTATGCATAAAAGTGAATAAAGATAAGATATGAGGGAAGGACTTATTATAGAAAGTATGAAGAATCACGTCTCCAGACGGAGCGAGTGGTTAACACAGGAGGTGGACAAAGGCGAGGTTACAGACAGTCTGTAGTCGCACGTGAATGTCGTAAGTAGGGCCCCCTAAGCCCTTCCCCTGTCGCTTCAGCCCTCTCATATACATTATTAAGCACTAGGCTATCCTCATGCTTGCCGCGCGTGCTCACACCAAATGTCAAATTTAATTTAGTATATTGATTTACGGTTAATCTAGGTAGGGACTTCGGAAATTGGTTTTATGCGAAACAGTAAATGTAGAAGATGGAGACCAAACATTTCAATTTCTTTCCGAGTTGTTTTATTTGCGAAATTAAAGCGCAAAATTATGATAACTATAATATACCGACTTTCTTTCCGTTAGCAACTTAACTTTAATTTAAAGAAGGAGTATAAAATAAGGAAATATTATTCGTAATTTAATAATTATTAAACATGATATTCCTCTGAAAGTTTATTTATTGGGTAACACCTACCTATATAAAGTTATATTAAGTAATAAAGTGGAATTTAAAAGTCGATAAAAATATTTTGGGTGTTAAAAAGAAAACAAGTTAAGAATATCTGTTAAAAAAGTAGCAAAATAATGTAAAAAAAAAGTGTGCAAAAGTGCAAAAACGTGGTTAGATTTAAGTTGAATTTAAACTATTTAAAATGTTATGTAAAAATTTAAATCTATAAGAGAATACCATCTATGTTTATTTTTTTCACTAAATAATGTTTTCTTTAAAAAAAATATTGGCCTGTGCTTTTATTCACGTTAGAAGTTATACTTGTTTACCATAATTCAAAAAAGTCTTTATTTAGCAAGCAAATAATTAATGGGAATGAAATAATAAAAAGGAGTTTGATTATAAATACGGTTGATAAATTCGTAATTCGATCATATAATTAAAATTTAAAAATCAAAATTTATTTTCCCCTAGACAGTAGAAAAAATTTGATCTTTTTTTATAGAATTACCATCAATATCATTTAATAATTAAATAACTTTAAAAATATATACAAAAACAAATAATAAATATTCGTGAAAAAAAGTTTAAAAATATGACAAAAATATAATATAATACATAATATATAATGGAAATAAATACATATAATATCTAAATTATGTCCAATGCCATAGCTTCCTCCAGTGTTGACTTATCTACTAGTAGTTTATGGAAACTAAAATATGATATGAATATTTTGTATAAACTGCGTCAAAATATCGTGTAAATACAACATCATTGGTGGTGCTATATCGTGTTGTTGAAATCATAGGATCATTGCTGATCGTTAAATTTGCTTGCATTTTCTCAGGAAAATTGTCGTTAAAGTTTCCACTCATAACCATTGATAACTTACCTTCTCCTCGGCCAAGATATTCTCCACCAATTGCTGTATATAGCCCTACTAACCGTTTTAAGAAATAAAATATATCGTTAATTTTTTATTTGAATTAATGTATATTACTGTTAAAACAATTTTCTTGCCGTCTTCCGTGTTGCATTCCGCAACATAAAATTAAACAATATTGCAATTATTAAATTTAATTTTAAAATTTTTTATTGTTATAATTATTTGATTATATGGCGTTCGTTCTCTCCATATAATCAAACCAAAGAGAAAAATTGTAAAATGAAATTAAATTATTGTAATATTAATTTTAAACTTAATATTTGTCACATCAGTGGTTCGCCATTTCACTTTTCCACTGGCTTTCAATTTTAAGCCAATTATCGACCATCGTTTTCAAAATATCGTGCTTGAACTTTATTGTTGTTTCATAGAGGTTAGTAAATTTTTTTTATTTCAAAATTTAATTTAGTTATTGAAAAATTTAAATGAACACTCAGCATTCAATTGAGTGTAACACGTGTACGTAATTATTAGTTAAATCTACTAAAACAATCTATATACAGTTTAATTAATAATGTAAATAAACGATCATGCTGATAAATTATTTTAAATCATTAATTTTAAGTATTTAATATTTTATAATTCATAATGCAAATAAATAAATATATATATACATATATATATATATATATATATATATATATATATATATATATATATATATATATATATATATATATATATATATATATATATATATATATATATATATAAATATATATATATATCGAATTCGAAATAAACTTTGAGATGATTAACTTAAGTAAGCAGAAAAAATAATTATTAAAGAGTTAGCAGAAAAATAAAATAGTAAACTACTTATCTGTCAAATAAACTAAGTAAATATATCTTTAGTGGACAACTTCACGGTGTCGATTTTTAGTTATACTGGGCCAACTTCATCCTGTATTTTTAAAATTTCAATTTCTACATTTTAACATCACATGCCTAAAGAAGTATAACTTCAATATAATTTCGGAAAGAATGTTTACTTCGCAATATACGTATCTCACTTAGCATATCAAGACATTCCATATATTTTAAATTAATGTTAGTAAACTATGTAGTTATTTCAGTAAGTAACAGTCACAAATTCTTAGTTTTAAATATTTTCAAAACTAATAAATTGTATAATAACTACATATTTTTAAGCAATGGATATGTAATTCTATTTTCAAAGAAAATATTACCTTAATACTTTAAAACATTAATTTCATATTCAATGTAATGTGCTGACGCATTAGCGCAATTATTTTGACAGTTTGCGTTTAATGTTGCACTAGAATCTCATTTGTTTATGACGAGGAAAAGAAATACTTAAGAATAAGTAAAAGAAATAAAGAATATTCTGTCGTTTCCATTCTAAATAATTTTTTAATAAACTTTATCCACTTAGTTTATTTTATACAATACTTCTTAATGAAGTTTGATTAACTTTACCTACAAAGTTTATTTTAAATTTAAGTTGGGAAGCCGTTTAAGGAAAATTAGATATCTCAACAGCAGTAAAAACTTTAATGGGCAGATTAAATATCGATTACCATTAAGATACGAATATTATATTAAAATTGATGTATTATCATATTTATAAACGGCCATCCCCAGTGTAAACCCGCGTTTAAGTCGGTGGCGGCAGATGAATGCCCTTCCGTAATATTTTTCTACGCTCGAAAGATGAGCTCAAGTTTTGATCTGGGTATGCGTCGTGTAATATTATATATCGTAATATATCTCTTCGCCACTCATTAATCTTCCAGGGTTGGCGTTCTTATCTGAACCATCGCTCTGGTCGGTCACCCCATGTTTTTCATTTTCGGTACATGCAAGTTATCATATATGAGTAGAGAAGTCATTTTTGAATTATTTAGTGAAGATCTTTAATTCAATGCTCGGACAATAGTCATTAGCGTCAATTATTTTATTCATTAGTTTTATTTTACATTGAAAAAAGAAAACAGACACAAATCATAACAAATTAACCATTTTTCTGTATTTATTTCAATGCTATGAGCATTTGAACAAAATTATTCTTAAGCTATATATTATATTGTCAATATAAATTAATTTTGGGTAAAAAAATTGTATTGTACTACACAAATGTATAGTACTAGTTTAAAGTCAAACTAGAAAGAGATCTAAAATAACAACAATAATAATTAAAGACCTAAATAAACAGAAGAATATATTTACGAATTGAAATTTAACAATAATTAATTGATTATTATCTCTATATTTATTTATTGACTGACCCTCATGTAATATACGATAAATAAAAATGACATTTTATGCACAATTTAGAAAACATAAATATTAACTGATTGGCATTAGAAAGTAACGAAAACGCATAAAATCGTAGAATGTATAATTCGTACATCGCTTAAATTCCTAAATGTATTTACAAAATTACGATATTTGATTACTTGATTGTATTGATTTTTTCTACACCTTGTTACATGAATAGGAAATTGGTGACTATTCCTATTTATGAAATATTACCGGCTATCACAATTTTAATTAAGAATAAGACCGATCTAGTGCGTGCCGGAACACCTAATAGAAGGATTTTAATTTTTTTTCAGAAAACACACTTATTGACCAAATTAGCCCAAAACAAATTTTAAATGAACATATATATTTAAATTTAACTTATTTTTATTAAAAATATATCTGAAAGGAGTCTCCATCCTTCCATATTTTTTTAAATTATCCATGACTATTTTTAAAAGGTCAATCCGTAAGTGGCTTTTGACCCAGCAAATGCAAACGGAATAAACGGAAAATATTGGTTCTTCGAAATCATTTGATTTAAATTATATTTATTATTAGTATCATTTTTTCTTTGTGGTATGTTTCCTATATGGGTAATAATGTGTATGTAGTTATATGTCTGGATATGTCATGTTGCATTGGATGTATTAAAAATAATTATTAATATTATTATATATTGTGTGGGTGTACGTGTATGTATGTGTGCATGTGTGTAAACTGTATATGTGAAGTGTGTATGTATATATGTATTTCATATGTGTATATGTGTATGTATGAGTATATATTTGTATAATAACAGGTGCTAGCTGTAAATCGACCGTGTCGGTTTTGCTTATAATATTAACCGAGCTAGTAACCTTTTTGTGGATAAGATATTAACAAAATTAAGGTTAAGGGGTGAAATTAATGTTATCTTTAATTTTGTCATTAGTCCTAAGAAAATTTTTGTACATGACTGTTACTTTACCCGTTGTATATGTTATTATTATTATAATTATTACTATTATTTCTGGAAACTAAGGTTATTTTTCATAATGGTTCAAAATGTTATTTCTAGGGTACTCTTGTACCCGCACAATGCAATAAAATAGAAAATGTATCTTGTTATAGTCCCTATTAATAGATATAATATATTAAACAATGAAACTTGTAGACGCTACTTATTCATAAAAAAAGCTATATAAAATTCGTATAGAACCAGAAAGACATAAATTTTACAACAAAAAATAAAAATCAGTATCCGTCTATTTTAGTCCATTTATATGTAAACATATTTAAAGAAGGATCAATTTTGATTATTTTATGCAACCATTCTCAGTCATTTTCATGAACTTCGTCAAATTTTTATTTCTCATTTATAATTCTTGATATACCAGAAATTTATAACAAATTTAAGATGCTGAATACAAAATAAAAGTCACCTTTTTCATTTTTGATTCTCATTTATAATTCTTGATACACCAGATATACTTGATATACCATTGTTATTTTTATTTCTTATTTATAATTCTTCATGAACCAGAAATTTTTAATAAATTTAATATATTGAATACAAAATAAAAGTCACCTTTTTAATTTTTGATTCTCATTTATTATTCTTGATATACCAGATGTTTATGACAAATTTAATATATTGAATACAAAATAAAAGTCACCTTTTTCATTTTTGATTATTATTTATAATTCTTGATATACCAGATATATTTGATATACCATTGTTATTTTATTTTTTATTTATAATTCTTGATATGCGAGAAATTTATAATAAATTTGATACATTGAATACAAAATAAAAGTTGCCTTTTTAATTTTTGGTGATCACTATGATAACAATCATCACCGTGATGTGTTGGGTTGAACACAATTTGAAAGTAACGAATATTAAATTAATGGAAAACACAGAATAACAAAATAATTCGGAAAATATTCTCCCACATCAAGCTTGTAATGGTTGACAAGCGTCATTGTTGTGTTACTTTTGCTTCAGTTTTTATAGCGATTTTATTGGTGACAAGTGACCGATTTTTTGAACATGGTTAGAATTACACCTCACTTCTTTGCCAAGTACCTCATGAGAAAACGATTAATTCGAAATAGCTAAATTTGAACATTATCAGCGAGGAATTGAAAGTGAGCTTCGTAATAAAGGACCGTCAATTGGAGCTACAAAAGAAAAGATTGGAAAAATTTATGGTTTGCTTATATAAGATTGCCGATTGAAAATTATAGAGATATCTGCAATTATGATAATTTCTCATGAGTGAATTAAAATATTAATTACAATAAAGTGACTTTTTTTGAGGTGTAGATTCTTTCATTCGAGGCTTCTTAAATTCCAACTAAAACGCAACCGATTTACAATTTTGCAGGTAGGTCGGAATTATTAAAAACTGGTTTACAAACGTTTTTGGACAGGTTTTTTATTACTGATGAAACTTGGGTCCGCTTTTGTCAAACCCCTTCATATTCCAGTGTCAAAATAGTAGTCAAAGAATAGAAATGATCGGGTCACCAGTCCCAAAAAGCCAAAGTGATTTGTAGGCAATTCAAATAATGGCATCGTTTTTTCGGGACAATAATCTATATATATTTATGCTCTCTTTTACATTGTTCTCTAAGAACGGCCGTCACACACCTTTAAACATCTGACGGAAATGTATGTTTCGGGTATGAATTTAACTTTTTTTCTCCTGATTTAAGCATAATATGACTTTTATCTCTAACTTAATTTATAAAAAAGACATTTACGTGGACATAAATTTACACCTAACGAAGAAGACAAAATTTCTAATATCCTGCATTTTGTAGGCCTCGTGAAAATATTCCTTACAAAAGATGTCTAAATTTAATTGGAATTGGTTAAAGTCTGCATTTAATTTTATATCTAAGCGAAAAACTTTCCAATCCACACATATCCTAAAAAGTTTTGGAGCAGTTGCAAAGATAGTAGATAAAGATACCAAGATCAACTACAATTTTGGGCAAATGTCCAAAGAAAATTAGTAAAATTTTAATGAAATTACTTTAAAATATTACACTCTCATATACTCTACTTTTGTAGCAGAATGAATAGGCTTATTGGTACAAAATTTGCTTTCCACGTGTTACCAATTAAAATAACTGATATTGAAATATTTGATTCGAATTTGAACGTATTCTCATTGATATGCAATATATGATAATTCATTCCTTTGATAAACGTAACTTCAGATAAATTTTATTTTTAGCAGTGCTCTCTCTATTTGTTTTTTGTAATTTTTAGAAACTTTTACAAATGAGAAGATCTTCTGATAGTACGGATTTAGCTTGATTAATAGGCATTCTTTCCTTGTCTAATGTTTGTTGAAACAATGCCATTGAATAATTTGTGTAATAAGTAAGCATGAAGCTTTCCTTAAGAGTTAGTGCAATATAATAAAAAGGTCAGAGATTAATCAAAAAGGATACTTCAAAAGATTTGTTGACCGAAGAGTAAACTCTTTGCTGAAATAAGCAGTAGTACATTACATTATACCAGAATCAAAATATACAATGGTCTATTGACCATTGTATATTTTCCTCATTTTAGCCTACATCCACGAAAGAATATCGTGATAAGTTTCACATAGACAAACTGCGGATACTATATATTTGTTTAAAACTAACTTTGACATCTCACATATTACAATAGTTAACGGTGAAATAATATAAATAACGATAACGTAACACGATTAACAGCATGTGTAATGATATCATTTCATTCTATCAAGATATCTTTACTACTTTGAAATCGATTAACATATTTTCTAATATTGGAGCTGCATTTATATAAAGGTGTATCTAATTTTTGAGCATATCTAGAACTTGCATTTAGATGTGACTCATATCGTTGAAGTTTGATACCTGACAAATTTTAGGAAACAGGTTGATTATAAAATTTAGCTGGTATCAAGAATAATATTTCCACATAAAATATAAAAAAACCTATCAAGCTTTGTTATATAAATCAAGAAGATTGTACGAAAAATTTGTCCATGGATGAAACATTTATTTTGAAATTATTAATATAATAAGATAGCATTTAATCACAAATTCTATATCGCAATT
Source organism: Druceiella hillmani (assembly GCA_039881145.1). NCBI lineage: Eukaryota > Metazoa > Arthropoda > Insecta > Lepidoptera > Hepialidae > Druceiella > Druceiella hillmani. The sequence goes on from JAYKKI010000114.1 coordinate 4,178,521, forward strand.
TGTTAGATAAAATTTAATACAGATTTTTTTAAAATGAAAATTAATAGCTTTTTAAGCTTTTAAATACGAAGCAATCTTCTCAGAGTTTAAAGCTTTGAACTTATTATTACATAATTTAACGTTCAAGTAAAGCAAAGCTTCATGTTGATATAAACTTCAGCAATTACATTACCAATATTTAAAGAGGAATTTAAGTTGAAGCTAGTGGTATTTGATGGATTAACTTAGCACAATAATTAATTTTCTCTAATTTGGGAAAATATTATGGAATTATGTAATTATGAAAATTAACTGAATGTATCTAAATATGTGTAATGGCTGTAAAATATATACAATTAAAATATTTAGACGTTAAATTATATCGTATTTAATTAAAAGCATTTATTGAAAATGAACACACATTTTCGAGCCCAGAATACTGCTGTACTTTTATTACCATAATTTTTAAATAATTCTGTCAACTTTTAAAGGTGTCTGGTAAGCACGAGTAGAACTCACACTCCTCTGATTTCATACACACAAGGCAGATATAAATATTTAAGAATATTCTTTTATTTTTTTTATAAAAACTTACATTATATTTCAGGATATAAAACATGTCTTTCACAAAGGTAGATATATCATTATTATTAAAAAAATAACATCATTACTATCGTTTTCTGCTAACTTCTGGTATCCTGTTTTTATTTTAATAATTTTGACTTTAGCTGTTTCGAAGGTAGAATGTGTGTCTTTCTTTGGAGTGTTTAATGAAATATTGAGTGAGAAAAATCTTTCACTAGAGTAAAAAAAATCATTTTCATATCCCTATAACTTGTACTTTTATTTAATTAAAAAATTCAATACTTTATTAATAAACTTAAAGTATTGTTTTGAAAATTGAAGGATAATGAACTTTGGAAAAAAAATTTAAATTTTTAAAAATATTTTAAATTTGCCAAAATTAATGTTGGGCAGTAATATTAAATAAGATATATGTAAAAAAAATTACTTTTTAATACTACGTGAAGCTTCAAGTTTTTAAATTAAACTGTGTCTAAAATTAAGATCTGTGACAGACACATAAAAATAAGGACAGGCAATTGATTTTATAAACATTCTTTTGAGTTACTGAGATCTAAAAATATCAAAATCCCGAAGGCATTATTTTTTATCGATATTTAAGCAAAGCACATCGTATTATTTTCATTAGCTCGAACATCCATTTGTCGAACAATAGTTTTAGCTTAGAAATCACGAACGCCTTTACCCCAGTAATAATCAAAATATTATTGTATTAACCTTTTACAAAGGTAATAACAAAATTTAAATACGTTTTTAGAATTTTGAATTTATAGTTATAAAAGTGCTGAAAGGTTAAAAAAATTAGAAAAAAAATCCTAGTGAGATATAATTTAACCTTCATATTAACAAATAAGAATAAATAAAATCAATTCTAATACAGGAAAAATTAAAAAAATATTGATGTTTTTTTCTATGGCTCTATCCGTCAACTTCTCACATATTGAAAATATGTTCAAACGTAAACTTACGATAAAAGCAAACCAAAGTTCGAGTTTTTATTACAGAAACTAATGCATCCAGATCTCAGAACTCCTATATTAAACTAAAAATATTAACATCTAAAATAAAACGAATCAAAGACATAAGGCCATAAAGTTAGCAGAAAGCTTTAAATATAATTTTATTTGAAAAAAAAAATATTTCACTTTATTTAACGCATTTACCTATAGTTTCAAAAATATTCATGTAAATTAAAATAATTACCAGGCGTGTTCCTAAATTTTACATTAAAAAACGTATTACAAACAGAAAACAATTGTAATTTCTGGAAAAAGTAAAGCATTTTCAGTTATTTTTGCAAACAAAAGCATGTTTAAATTTTCTATATGCCATTAGCTCCAGTAAATAAAAACAAAGGGCTTACATTCAACGCATTCATTATTCAAGTTGCGTGTTTGTATCCTAAATCTCAGATCTATAAAAGGAAATGTGGATATTATAAAAAACACTACTGAGTATGCTATCAGATACATGTTAGATAAAATAAGATTTCGTAAATATCTTTTCACTGACAAATTGGAAAACTTGACCCTTATTATGCTCTCAATGTATACCACAAAATCCGGTATTCAGAAATTTATCACATACGAGATTAAAATTTGAAACTGGTGGAATCAAGTTGTGCAATTCCGTCGATCAATTATCCTGATAGCATAGGTGGAAAAGTTTTACTAGGAAACATTACATATCTTATCTAATCGTTGCAGGTCATAGCACATATTGAATGACAATTAGTTTCGTGGTTCATCAATGAGTTATAAGCATTGAAATAGTAATTACATATGGGGAAACGTTGAAATATATAAGCAGTGCTAACAAACTAATTTCATTTGTACTTTAGTAAATTATAGAAAAAATTTGGTGATTTTTAGGTGATAATTGCTCATATTTAGTGACGTTTTATTTCTAAAGAAATGAGTTTATTAGTATAGTTTTTTAGGCAACTTGCTATGCCGAAACACATAGAAATTCGCTTGCGCTTTCTTTTTTTCCGGTATTGTTTTTTGACTAAAAACAAAGTTAACTTTCTCACACTAAACAATGAGAGTCGGAATTATTCAATGTTGAACGTTTTGTAAAATTTTTTCACTCAATATTTTGTCTCACGCTACGTAACAGATTAGGTATTTTTTGGTTCGACAAAATATACATCTTCTGTAAAAACTGCCATCTTATACGCATAGTAAGAATAGGAAAAGTCTAGGGATAAATCTAAATGTTAGTTCCATTGAGATGACTACCACGTATCAACTAGAATTCAAATAACAGATCTTGTCGACTAGATTCTTTGCTGGTTGGTGCCAAACCTCATTTTGAGCCTTGAATAAATTGAATGTAACAAGTTATCGCTGCATTTCGATATCACTCCTCCTTATATTTGCTTCAAATGCACTAAAAAATCAGCTATGAATTGAATTGAGTTATCATAATTGATCAATATTTCGTCGAATCCGCTTACAATTGACAGACTAGAGTGGATGTTAATATACAAATATATATTTATATATATATATATATATATATATATATATATATATATATATGTATATATATATATATATATATTTGTATATTTGTACATATAATCACAAAATGTGCTAATATGGGACTAAAATTTTGAAAAGGTTGAACATTTCCGGAATGTATTCTGGTCGCTAATTGCTTCAGGCATAAAATTATCCCGTATATTAAGATTTGTTTGAAATTTATAGCGTCATGCACTAAATAAGTTGGTCTTTTCTTTTTATACAATTTCGTTCATCACAATTAAATGTAACTACATGATGTAGTATTATTTCTACTTTCTTTAATTTCTTTACCACGACCAAGGTTTCGTTGTATTACAACATCTTCAGGTGGGATATTAGCAAAGGTCTTTGCTAATATCCCACCTGAAGATACACCTGAAGATGATACTACATCACGTAGTTTCATTTAATTGTGAACAATGAATTTCTACAAAATTAACGCCAAATATATTCAATTTCGTTCATATTATGAAATGGTAAAAATAATAGAGAATTAAAAATACAATACATGAATTAACTATAGATTAAAACATGCAACGTAACAGGTGTATAACGAACAAGTTAATCATTTTCTCTGTATATCATTTAACGATTTGCACTTTCATTCAACAAATGTAACATCAAATTTTCGTCAACTAACGCTCATGCAATAAGTAAAACAACGTTATATGACGATAATTAACTATCGTAGTATTTAGTCAAATATAATTAAATTAAACCTAAGAATACTTTCCCATTCCATATTTTAAAATTTCGATTTTCTCATTATATTTAAGTAATCTAAATTACTGTTATTTAATATTTTATTTTAGCTAGTTGGTACCTATTACAGGATCTGGAAAACCTATCATAAATATATAGATAGCGTACTAGCTTTGATATTACTTAGCAAATGTTATCGAAAATATATAAAACGAATTTTGTATAATTAGCAATTGTTATTAAATTTAAAGTTAGGTATAAGGATGGACATTCTGAGCAAAAAGACATTCGTATATTATGAATGAGGTGGATTGATTACATATCAGACTTTGAGATAAGATGGAATTTCCGTAACTTACGCATATATTTAAAACTAAGATCTCTGGGCGCGTTACTAAATAAAAATTGGTTTGCTATGTAAATAGTCACATTATATTCAAGGTACATTTTGCACGAGGTGCAAAATATATATCGATCAAAAAACAGATGGCTCTATATATTTAAAACCACATTTTTTTATAATTATCTGACCGTTTTCCGTAGATTCTCTCGCAAAAAATCATATTTATAAAGATTTTCTATGTATCGCAAAATGAAATATATGCTTTATTTCATTTATATTTGATTTAATTTAAAAAAATGTCTGTGTACTTATGTATGCGCGTTAGAATTTATATTTCTTTAGCATAACACAAGTACAATTTTATATGGCACGGAAATAATTAATGGAAATAAAATAATAAAAGCACTGAATCATGATTATAAATAGGGTTAGGAAAATCTAAATTCGATAATTATAATAATAATTAAATTTCAAATTTAACAATTTATCTAACAGTTGAGCGGTACACCATTTTATTTTTCTGCTAATTTTCAATTGTAAGCCAATCATCTGCCAAACCGTTTCCAATTTTTTGTGCTTCAACTTTATTATTTTGTCATACCGAATAGTAAACAAAATTACTGTTTTATCTAGAATTACAATAATATTGATTTAATTTAATATAAAAATGTGTACATAATTAATTTTTAAAATTTACTGAAACTGTCTAAGTAAAGTTTAATTATTAAATGGATTTCCAAAAATATCAAAATCTATTTCAATTTATAAATTTTTAATAATTATTAAATGATAAAGTAGTAATTTCTTAATTAAATGCAAATAAATGAATACCGAATTGGAAACGGTCAGATAATTAACCAAAATAGAAGTCCAGCAAAAAAATAAAATGGTGAACCACTCATCTCTTAAATACACTATGTAAATATATGTTTAGTGAGTAACTTCCTGGTATCGATTTCCTACACATTTTTTTTACGACGTCATCCTTTCAAATTTTTGTCGCATTTATAAAATTTCAGTCATCACTATGTCGCCTAAAGAAGTACAACTTCAAAAATGCTCATAACTCGTGAATATTTTTACTCATATGAATATACATTTTAAAATATAATTGTGATATTTCAGACGTTATAAAATGTACGTATGAATAACTCACTTTATTAAGTTATTTGAAAAATGGCCTAATTATTTAATCCTTGTTTCAGGTTATGATGGTTGCGCAGAACCTTTTATAACTATTAGATATGGGTAGCAAACAAGAAAATACAATAAATTTTCTATCAAAAACTAGTTTTGGTTCCAAAATTTATTTATCTAATTTTCTTTTAGGTGTTAATATTTTTGTAACAGTAGATACTGAGAAATATTACAGTTGTTCATCAATAAGTCAAAAAAGGTACATTTAGCAAATTATTAAAAGAGTTATTTTGTAAAATTCCAATTACTGTAATAATCCCTATCCAAGTGTTATTCTTACTAAAAACACAAAAAAAATTATTAGTTTTCTATATAGGGAAGCTTTTATATTTTTTTATTTTGGGTTCTAGTTACGAAACATTCCCGCTATTTTGAGTTTTTTTTAATATATGTCCTTAGCAGACATATTTAAAATCACAATACTGGGCTTATAAATGCAATAAACCATTTGCATCGTTATTTGGAACTACAAAAAATCTATGTATTGGTAATTATAAACATATTTGAAATTTAATTAGTAACTCTTACTCTGGTTATGCAGGTGATTTGAATATTAGGACTACAGGATATATATATTTTTTATGAATGGTGGTTCAAAAATTGGGTTATCGGGGAAGCAACATACTGTGACCTTATATACAGCTGAAGCAAAATTTATGGTTACATTTTAAGCGAAATAGGTAAATTGGCTAAAATAAAATTTTGAAGATTTTGGAAAAACTAAAACTATTATTCTTTTACACATTTAAAATCAATAATTTATTATATGATAATAATAATAATAATAATTTATTTGTTAATAGAAAATACAACAATTAAAATTATAGGTACATACAGAAATTTTCTTAGAGTCAATGATAAAGTTAAAATTAAGTTAAACGCCTTAGCTTTAAATTATTTAATGTTTATCTACAAAAAGTAACTAGCTTAGCTTGTTCAGTTATGCTATGGGCATCAGCACCAAGGCTGGTTTACAGCTAGCACCTGGTGATATACACACATACATATATACGCATACACACAAACACACACACATACACACACACACACACACATATATATATATATTTTTTTTCTTTTTTTTTTTATTTGTGTCTGTACTACGGATAAATAATATATTCCTTAACTACATTTTGTTTATTTAAATTATTTTCTCAATCAAGATTTTATTTAAACGTTTTATAAATATAAAACCAACCACCATGGATAAAATTTTAGGAAAAATATTTAATTACCAACATAATAATTTTTTTCTTTCTGCTAAATCTTTGTGTCGCCGAATATTTAAGGCCGAATAAGGGTTCGCCGTATCGCATCATATCGCAATATCCGGTGCGAGTGCACAGCAGACGCTTAAGCCTTGCATTACGGTTCAAATAGCGTATCTTGAGAATGGAATGACGTAAGAAAAAAAATGGATTCTTGCTATACTTTCTATTCAGAAACCCATAGAAATTGGCTTGCTAAACCAGTACATAGACATTATCATATGCATATTTTATATTATTTTTGGACACAGAAATTATAACTTTTAAATGTCGTAATACGATTTGATTTCAATGATCTAGAATGTCAATAGGATGTCCGTTTATTATTTTATTATAAAAGCAACATGAGGAGTTCAATTCCTTTAATGGTCATGATGTTATTTGATAGACCAGCGGTTCACATTTTTTCACAAATGGCAAGTACCTTTAATTAGTATTTTTTTCCGGGTTGTTGTACACTGATGCTACGAACACGTTCTTTTAAATTTTATTGAATGCCGCTGCTGACCATGTTTATTTGATGGTACAAAAGTTACGCCGAGGTGTGCGATCCGTATTAATAAGTGAATTGCTAAGCAATAATTAATGGTAGTCAAGCTATTTTTGTGTATATGAAAACTTACTTCTGAGTTTACTTTTAGTCTGGTAAACAACATTATTTAATCTTGGTTTTACTTTTCGGTTAAATGACATACATAAGTTGATTTCGATTGACTTAAGATGTTGAACCAAATGAGATTTATGTTATCGTGAAATTCAGTACAAGATCGCATTAAGCTCCGTCGAGCTTAATGCGGCTTTGAAGATTTCGTCTCTCAATCCACTTTATTGTCAATATGTTTGCATGTATAATCAAAAATTATATAAATATATATATTTATATATATATACATATATATATATATACATATATATATATATATATATATATATATATACATATATATATATACATATATGTATATATATATACATATATATATATATATATATATATATATATATATATATACAATCATGTTTATTAAAAAGTAATCATGCACTAAAACATTCAGTGTAATCTTACTTATGACAAAGTAGATAAAAATTTGATTAAAATTATGTATGTTTGAAGCAATCAGTAGTTAGCTGATATTCGAAGCGTTTGTCCATATAAAGTTTAAATAATTAAGAGAACAAGTTTTGTTTAAATTTTCTTTTTAAGAAATACGCATTCTTTTTGTTTATAAAATATTAATGGTAAAATTTTAAATTTACTCCCAAAAGAAATGTTATTATTTATTAAAAATAAATAGAATTCTATATAATATCAGTGATAATTATGGCAATTTCTATGATTTATCGAGTCGTACTTCAAAATCAAAATTCCATCACTCTCACATTCTTACTAACTACATCTTGTTTATATAAAATTTAATGTAATTTTTCCTCAAACTCGAAATATATAGCACGAAACAGATCGCGGTTCTTAAAAATTATTTGGCTCCCCATGAAACTCTACGAAATTTATTTCACATTAGTATCGCATAAAACTATCCTATTACATTAAAAATGGTTGGGAAAACGTTTTATAGGCAACTTGAAATATAACGTCTCGCTGTAGATGGGACGTGTGTCTGACGCACGCTACAAAGTTGACCTAGTCTGCGCCGTACGTGACTGTCGCACGTGACAAACGCGAGGCTAAACTCCTGAACCCTGCACATATCACTTCTCATATATTCATCATTAAAGACGAAAACTAGGTCCACTTCACCTGTCAGATAAATTCGTGTCAAATTTCAAATTTATTTACGTAATGATTAATCATTTTATGAATTTAGAAATTCCATTTGTATGGAGCAATCATAGTCCATAGAATACATAGTCCAAATTTAGCGAGATTGTTACATTTATTGATCAAAGGAATATTTGAAATATACGTAGTAATTGCATTAATTATTTGTCAGTTTCTCCTCAGTGACTATTTTTGCACCCCTAAAAATAGAAATATTTATATTGCTTTTCAAATGTTCCCGTATGCCTCCTAAATGTGCTTATTTGACGTCATGACGGAAGTGAATTTTTGGTTTAATTTGACTCAACTGCATCATATTTGCAGGATGGAATGCGTCTTCAAATTATAAATATGTTTGGTAATATCACTCAATGCAAGATATAATTCCATCGGTGTATTATTTTTTCGCATTTCGTAACTTAAAACTTCAATTGTATGTAGCTAGAATATTTTTTAAGTTTATTTATCCATTAGGCATAAATTTAAATTAAAGTGTGTTCTGTCCTGATTGTTTAAGTAACAGTTTTAAGCTAAATATTTTTTTTTATAGTCCATATCATTTAAATTCTAGTGGAGAACCAATGTTGCTTCTAAAGTACTTCTTATAATTCAGGAATAAATTACTGGTATAACACAAAAAATAACTAGTATTACCAACACACAAAAAATGACTGGTATTTCCCAAGACAATAAATAAATTTCACTGAAATGTGCACCTATTTATACCCCCATCCCACTTATTTCCTATACTATTAAATCTATTAATGCAATGTATTTTAAATAATATTTCATATAATTAAATAGGTGGTAATAAATATATTACCATGAATATCTCAGGAAATAATAATTGCTGTAATTTTCCTACAAACTCAGATAGGAATATAAATATTTTTATTATGGAACTTTATGTTAACTGGCTTCAAACAGGGGAGATAATACATATTTTAAAAATATTTACCATTCTTAACTTCCAAAAAAATAAGTTTAATGCCCTCATAAATAGCAATTTCAGACAATACCACACTCCATATTTGGAATTTAAAAAAATTTAATTCTTATTTGCACTCCCCCTTCTAAAATGTTTATGTTAATATACTATTTTATTCTGATAATTTCTGGTCAATATGCTTTATTCTTACGCGTAATTTCCAAACTTCTAGTTTTTACTTTAAACTGTTTAAAAGAAGAACGGCTGTGACAAACAGATAGACGGACACGTGTGCAATTAACAATTGTTTTTACGCTTAAATGCGGTGCCCTAAAAGAGTTTATTAATTTTTGCAGATTTACTTTAGACATTAATATCTTATTCAATTTAGTACAATGCAATTTATCTTATAACTTTATTTATGAAAATTCCGCATTGTTTAATAGGAATAGATTTTGTTGGTTGATAATGTTACTCTAAGAAAATAAAATATAATAGAAGTTTTATTTTCTTAGAGTAACATTATCAACCAACAAAACGGTAGCACATAAAAACACAATGTCCATCAAAGGAAAAGTACAAGGGAAATGAAAGATATAATGGAATAATCTAGACTTTCTTTTGTAGCATGCTGAGGAAAAAACGTTAAAAGGGAACAATTTGCTTTATTATTAGTCTCGGATCGAATGCTTTGCAATTTATTGTATTAACAGAGAGAGTTCTACGAAAAATTATGTGGCAATGCTAGAACAATCCACATCATAAATTTCTTATTACTGAACTTTGAAATTACTATGAATCTATTAGGAAACGTAACCCAAAAAAATATGGGTATAGAGAATATTCACAGCTTTGCTATGTTGATGTCGAGCGAATTATATTTTATTAGCTATTTTTGCTTATGTGCTTTCATCCACAAAATTATCTTCACATTAATTAGGGTAGTTATACCTCCAACTGTTTAAATATATATAATAAGTAACCGTAATCGGTGTAACATATCAATGCGAACAGTTATTGCTAATTACTCACCAAGAATATTTCGCACAGTAGAAAATACGGTAACAAATAAAAACCTATTAATTCTGAGGATTAACTGCTTTAAAAGTGTTTCGTACACTTTGACACTTACAATAGTTGAAACATTTAAGGATAGTTACACGACTACCAATTTCTTATTTAGCCATTTTCAGCAGCAAATTTAATGGCGGAATGGGTCTGTGTGATTTAATGAAATTTCTTCCGCTTAGATGACTCGTCACGGGTTGTCAATGCGAACTTTCATAATGTGTATATAATGTATAACTAGAGAAATTAATCCTTTCTTCGAGTTACCTCCCACACTTTGCCAAAAATCTAAATAAAATTCTATTATCATCAAGAATATAAACAAAACACCCAATAGTGACTTACAACGAAAACAAGCTTGTAACAATTACATACCAGTCCCGACGACACGAGGTCTTAATTTTTTTAAACTTAATCACAGTAGTTACATTTCTGATTTGACAACCTTTAATAAATCTTCATCAAATTTTGAATACTAAATTTAGTAAACACTAGTAGAAGAGAGACTTTAAAAAAAAAAATATCTGAAAGAACATTTAAAATATCTACCTACTTCTTGAGAAAAAAATATAAAAATGTTGCAAATTTGTATGAAACCAACTAATTATAAATTCAAAAAGTAGATAGTTAAAACTGTTCAATATGTTAAACGATAGGGCTATAAAGATCTACTCATTTGTAGATTTTATTGTGAAAGTACAAAACTTTTAAAAAGTTTTTAACTTAAATAACAAACGTATAGAGTTATCAAAAATGGTAAAGTATGCAGTACATAACTTCATTATTATTCCGTGAGTAACTAGTGAATTATGAAGACAAATAATTTTTAAACGTTCCAGAGCAAAATGCAACTGGATAAACCTGGAAGTGCATTTTTTTTATGTACTTATATATTACTCATTACCATTAGGGAATAAATCATTATTAAATTTATTTTCGACATACCTTAGCTACAAAAGTTAATTCGTGACCAGGTAATTAAGATTTTCTTTTTTTATTTTATTCGTATCTAAATTATTCAAATAATTATCAGCCAATCAACACTATGGAGCGTCATTCACAAGGGTCAGAGAAAAGAATTTCGAGAAGATTTACGATTGCAATCTAACCCTCAAGACGTTACAAACAATCTACATCCGCAATATTGTTTTAAAAATTAAAAAATGTTGCGAGGCATAGAGAATGTAAAGGAATATTATTGCAAAAGTAGAAAAAAATTTTATAGCAAAATTTTTCGAAGTATTAAAGTAATTTTAGAAATAGTCTGAGATATCTATCGATAGAAGTAAAGTGAACGTAGAAAACTTTGTAATGAAACCCTTTATTTAAACAATTATTATTTTTTGTGTTTTAAGGGGCATTGAAAATTTTAAAATGTATTGTGAATTTTTGGTTACGAAATTATTACATCTTTCACATGTTAAGGAAATGTTATGCTTGCATTGTCGATTATTTGGAAACTATTTTACATTAATAGTTTTTTAAGAAATATAACATTGAAAACGAATTTCATCTTCTTATGTAGGCAATACCATTTTTTAAACACTGTTACTGTGTTTAGTTTTGTGTCCAACCAATTCGTATTAATTTGAAGTGTATCTCATTCAATTCGTGAGCTAGTACTCTATAATTCACGGACAGAAAAATTGTTTTGTTAAAATAATACATTTTTCCTTTGAATTCTTTGGCAAAGAGTTTTCCAAATATGCATTTTAATTTATTTCTTCTTAAGTTATTATTTTCTATACATGTACAATTTGGATCAAAATAAAAACTAATTACTTGAGAATTTCTCTAACGATAATTTTGACGAGATTTTAGCACAAAATGGACATAGAAAAGGGAATTTATTCGAGAATATATTTTTCATACAAAATCAATTTAAACCCTTGTATACTAATAACTGTCGATCATATTAAAAGAGATATATTATTTATTGTGTACATATATATATCAATATTTATAATACTACCTTTATTTATAATGTCAATATTTTAAATATTTATATCAATTAACAATTAAGATTAAAAATTTTAAATATCTCTCATTAAAACATTTACCAGCTGACTGATGATTGAATCTTAAGTGACACGTCTATTGTGCTTAGAAATTGATGAATTTACTAAATTTTGAATACGTAAAAGATATTTCTAATAAAAAGAAATTACTAGGTATTCATAAAGTACAGGTAATAAAATTGTATTTTTGTGTAAACTAAGTCCTCATACAGGACTTGCTGTTAAGCTTTTAGCATCAGTTGAGTAATTCTCCCAAAAGTGTTATTTTTAAAAGTTGAGTCATCATTGTCTAGCTTGTCTTTAGAAGATGAATATTTTTAAAGTAATTTACATATAATTAGGAAAATATCTCAAAAATTAGTGAGATTAAATAATATTATTAAATATAAACGTACTCTCTCTATTTCATTATTTTCATGTGTCTCAATTTCAGCCACAGAGGAGACAGATACATTGTATAAAAACACTTTCACAAGATGTGCGACTCGAGAAGCTTTTGAAGTAAATCTCCTATAAATTTCTTTTTATCTTTGTGGAATCGGTGCTTTGCTTGAAGTGGAATAGGACTGAAATATGATCCAGGTGAATCTCACTGTTCAATTGTTTTAAAGGGAAAAATCTCGATTTCGATTCGTGTTTTCCTATGGTTACAACCATTACGTCCTTTAAGAAATACGCTGTGTTTATGATATTTTTATTTAAGCAAACAGAGTTTGCTATAACAATGTACATAAGAAAATATTGAATTAAATCTGTGAATTTAATTATATTTTCTATATTATTTTGTAATGACTGCAAGTAACCTATATTTTGGGTAATTCAAATTTGATTTTTACTATAAATTTGAGATAAAAGTGTGCATTGACGCGCACGTACATCCAAAAACTATAGTCATAAATTTATAATTTAACATATTTATCACAAATTAGGTTGCTGGAAAAAAAAAAATCTTAAAACAAAATCCAATTTTTTAGAAACAAACAATACTCATTTTTTTAATTATACAATATTAAAGACACCAGGCCGCGATGAAGGAATTTTCGATAAATATACAAATTACCAAAAAACTGTTAAAAAACTAGTAAAACCGGTTACGTATGAATCGAATTTTTATTAGGAAGCTTGCACGCACAATGGCACGCACACACACACACACACAAACCTATACGCATAAATATATTGAAATATTAACATATTTTTTTCGACTTTTATTTTATATGAAAGTTTACTTTGATTTTTTTATTTTTATTAAAATTTATTTCCAAAAACCTGTAAATTTATAAAAATGTTGTTCACTTAGCTTTCTTTTAACAAAATGCTTTATACTAATACTAATAGCAGGAGATATGTTGAAGGCGTTAAAATAAATGTAAAATTTCACGAATTCAAAAATATTAATAGGCACGACTTTAACATAATATGGGGATAATTATCGTCATAATGAAAAAACGTATTTTGTAGTTTCGAATGAATTAAGAAAATTATTTTTGTCTGACATTATTTTCTTTATGTCATTTGATGAAAGCAAAATCTGGTTTTCATAAAAAATAACCATTTAAATTGAGGCGACATATTTTAAAACATTACTGAATTAGTTTTCAGACTTGCTTTTGGAAGCATTTATATAGAGCAATAATTTGATTGTTTAGTTTGAAACCATTCTATTTTCTTTTTGTTTTACACTTACGTAGTGGAATAAAAAAACCTTCCTTATTTCAGTATGTTCATCCATCCGTCTCTTTTCGCAGTCTCACAGTTTCTATATTGTAGACCTGTGTGAAAATTTTGTAATTATAACAAGTTTCAGTAAAATTTTAATTATTTCTCCACATAATATGTTACAAAAATATGTTTTCCATTATAAAAGGTTTTTGTACAGGCCTTCTAGAATTAAACTGAGGCACATCTTGTCACTTTTCATTAATGATTATTCATTTATTTCGCAAACTGCTAAAATTACTATAATATATAGTACCAGGTGTAACATAAGGCAACGTCACACATAAAAATATGTTTTAAAAATCAGTTGTTTAATAAAAAGTAAGAGATATTATAATACAAAATTTTATATTTAAAGGTTAGAATAAACATTATAACTTGAATTAGAATAAAAAAGGAATGACAATAGTGCAGAAGAATTAAAGTTACGAAGACGTAGGATTTTTCAATCTATGCTTGCAGACATTGATTGAGGACATTTTTGTTTTGTTAAAAGTTAATTGATTCCAAATATTTGCGACATGGAGGGTAAGACATTTTTCATAAAAAGAGGGGTGTATTTGGGTATAAGAAGGCTAAGTGAGCTTCCATATAAATGTTTAAATTTGTTTAACAGAATTTGTTTAACATATTAACGAAATTTGTGAAGTTGGCGTTGATCAGGGATTTTCAATAATTTGAGACCTTTTCTATGAAATAATGTGTTTCAAAACGATATGCTTTGTATCATCTTTTATCTAGTCTTCTTATCCGATGTTGTAATCATAAAAAAAAATTGAACACTCCTATTTGAGTTAAATTCCATTTAAAAGTATTTCTCTTAACTACCTATAAACAACGAAGAATAGTTTATTTGTGTTCCGATAAATACTTGACTAATTTTTCATTCATTCACCTTCGATTTGAAGACAAGGTATGGATTAAAACAGCGATCATAATATTCTATTGTATTAGCTCAAATGTTTGAAAAATGTTGATTCCAAATTAAGAAAAAATTAAAATATATATCCCTATTTTACACCTTGTGTAATTTCCAGTTTTAAATTTGTGATTAGAGTTCCTTCATGTAAAATTTAATTATATAAAATTAGAGAAAAGTTAGAGGGTTTGTTTATATAAAATTATCAACAGTAAATGAGGGTTTTCGGGTGTTTCTTTTCATTTCTATAATTTCTGACTATTAGTTGCTCATTATTCAGAGTATACAATGATAATTTACTTCAGAAGACATTCATGTTTATGAATATTACCAGAAAAAAATACATTAAAATAGTTAACTGATTTGACTACCTGCGATAACTATTTGAAATTTTAAAAAGGATTCTCTTCAAATGAAAACTTATAAAGTTTTTTGTTAACTTTTTAAAGAGTAGCTGAATATTGGCTTAGCAGATGCAGTTTAAACTTATTTAAATGTATATTTTTAGATGAAACTAGCACCAAAATTTTAAAGTATTTATTTTATTTTCGGAGCCATCTAATAAAAAATTTATGCAAAA
The DNA here is from genome assembly GCA_039881145.1 of Druceiella hillmani. NCBI lineage: Eukaryota > Metazoa > Arthropoda > Insecta > Lepidoptera > Hepialidae > Druceiella > Druceiella hillmani. Next base: position 4,194,132 of record JAYKKI010000114.1, read on the forward strand.
TATTAATGTAGTGAACAGTTTAGATAAGTATGACTAATACAATTTGTCCGCAAAATTTATTTTACACGTAATTAAAGTTAGAAACGAAACTTCGTCTCCCTTTTACTTGCTGTTTACCCACCAGTAAATCGCACTAATTGAAAGCTCGGATGAGATAGAATTTTGAGCGGAAGGATGCGAGGTGTTAGCTCGTTGGCTCCTCTCTCTGGTCATTTCCGCTCCGGGGCGTGACGCGATGACTAGATAAATTATCACACTTTCCTCTTCAATGTGTTGTATTTAACGAATAAAATACGTCGGCAGAACGTCAAAAGTGTACAATTATGTTGAAAAAGTTACCGGTTTTAAATGACTGCAGTTTGGAAGGTTTTTGAAAAGAGTTTTTTCCCACATAATAAATTTATCTCTAAAGCGCGTATTATGTTATTTTATTTAGTAACAGTGTTCAGATATTGTAACCTTGCACGGTGAGTGGTTATGTAGATAATTTGTTAAATATGGTAGAGTAAATTCTTCAGAATATTTATTTATATGACGGAAGGTTAAATAGGTAAGTGAGAATGATAGGATTCAGTTTGTACAATTTTATATGTTCAAATTCAAAGATATTTTAATTCACTAATAAAAAATAAACTACGGAAACCTGTGTTCTTTGAAGTTTTTGGAAAAAAGGAGGAAGAAGTGATTGTACGTAAACGTGCCTAAGTAATACTAGAAACAAAATTCTACATATGTCATGGTCGAGAAAAAATTGCACATTGAATTTTTATGAATTTCAAGCTGTGTAAATTTATTCGCTTTTCGGAAAAGTAAATCATATATAAAATGGTTTGAAAATACAAATACTGATAAATAATTGTCACCAATACTTTTGTTTATTGAAAAGGATGCGTTTTGAAATAATAGTGTCTTGTTATTTCCAAAAATGCGCAATATCCTCTTTTTCTATAATGAAAAAAATATCCGACTATAATGAAAAAAATAAACATCTTTGAAATGTCTAATACTGTGGTCGTAATCGTTTAATATCTCTTGATACAAATAAATAAAATTCAATGCTTTAATCTTTTGACACAATTATCTGGAAACATATTGATCACATAGCGCCAGCACGTGACTAAAGTCAGTATGCGACTTAGTTTAAAAGGCAATATATACCCCCAAGGAAAATAAAACTTGTGTGCCATTTTTAATTGAAAAATAGCGTTAAAATGGAAAATAATCTACTGCAGACTTTATCTCTCACCTATTTGGAGATTTATGAAAGTCTTTATATTCTAAAATTATATGCGTTAGAGATATATATTTTGCGATATTCGACATTACAGGTATTATCAAAATAATATTATATCTGCGTTGTTTACCAACCTGATATATTATTTTTAAAAAAAAACACTTTTTTAAGGAAGTGTAGATACTCCCTTTGAAGATTCCTTGAGGTTATGTCACTCTAATTAAAAAGAATTTCGCAAGGAATTATATTTTTATGCAATGCAAACCTGCGAGTACTTCAACCAAACAAAATATTTGGAAAAATATTCCCTGAAGGACTTTTCAAATGAAAAATCTAGTGACAAAACGAAATACACTTCATTACTTATGTCAATTTACTTAGAGAATACTATGAAAGTTCAATAAACTATTGATGGCTTTTTACTGACCATTATGTTATGAAAGCCCCAACTGAGTTAAATGGACGAGAGCGGCGTGTTAACTTCGATAAAACTCTTAGAGTTTAATATTTGTTCTTTTACGAAATTTTAATTTATTCTTAAGTCTTATCATCAGTTTGTTGTTAACGTTTTGCTTGTTAAGTCGTAGCTTATTTTTATCATCAGTTACACTGTGATCTTCTTCTTTTATATTTTAAACTATTATGCTTAGATAGAGAGACCGAAAAACTTTTAATATTCATTGAATATATTTTTATCTATGATTTACCAAATTACAGTTAGGTATTTGAAGTGTTTTTTTATTGGCATTTATATATATTTATATATATATATATATATATATATATATATATATATATATATATATATATATATATATATATATATATATATATATATATATATATATATATATATATATATATATTTATATATATAGATATATATATATATACATATGTGTGTGTGTATATTTATATATATAGGTGAGAAATTCTTTTTTTCATGCATACCAATAATATTTTTTGCCTATATTTACAATTATAATTTAACCAGTTAAAATAGTATATTCTTAAATGGCAAAGAAAAATCTTTTGAGATAATTTGCAATTCATCAATCGTTTTTGAAAAAAAGACAATTATCTCAACGCCGAAATACGGATATTTAATATATTTTAAATAAGAACTTAATTAACAACGTAAATAAGAAAGTACTTTGTAATTATCTCACGTACCTGACCTGAGATAATTCCTTTGTATTATTAAACACTCCGCAGTCCATAAATACACCGATAGTATATTTATTCGTCATTAGTCACGCACGCCGCCGTCTTGGACTAAGTTATAGTTTAATACGAGGTATGAAAATGGCAACATATGAAAAATTAAATTTTCTGTATTTTAATTAAATATGGACTGATACTTTTTTTATGATATACAATTTTTTAATTTATTCCTTTCTCTTCTACTAAGCATTCTGTACTTGAATTTCTCAAGTTACTAAAGCTCACTAGGCACTGTTTTGGATGAGATAAGGGGATCTTCAAGTAATTATTTGCCCAGTAAATCTAAGGATATAATCATGTAATTTGGAAATAACATTCAAGGCTGTTGTGCTACTATTTTAGAAATATATTCTGTAAGAATGGAGACAAATTTAATATAAATATCAAAGACGCCAATTTGTAATAATCTTTATTAGTATCTATAAATTGAAACATCTATGAATTCAATACTTTCAAGAAGTAACCGGAAATCGTCAATTTAATACATCATCATCATACATAATATCACCTGTAGATCAATGAAGGAAACCCAGTGCTAATCGTTTGGCAAGACGGTTTCACGGTTTTATGTTCCGCTCAGTTAATATTTTAAGATTTATTATATTTTGCATTGGAATAATTGTGAAGAAGGAGAAACTTTACAGAACTGATAAAAGGATATTAAGAATTCTTCTTTCCTCCAATAGAAACTGATTAGGTCCTTCAGGGAAATTTGTGGAAGAGCGATATGTATACAATATTGTACGTCTAGATTGGAAATGTTGGCCTGAGTGGTAGGCTAAATTATTTAGTGATTTCCTTGGGAGAAATAATTTAGTCCAGAATTGTGTAACATTAATACGTTAACTTATCAAGGGAATGTTCTGTACTCATATAAGTCAGCTGGTTCATGTTGTATAGCTCGTGTAGATAATGTGTGAACGTGTGTAATTTCTCAACGATACCGAGGCATCGAGGTCTTAACATTGGTTGTTGCACTAAATTAAAACGTTGTCTCTGTGGAAGAGCCAAGCCACAGGGGTACCTTATAATTTTTTTCATTAGAAAAATCTGTGGCATACCTGATTTATATTAGAATTATAGTAGAATTAACGTCCTCATTTTACAAAGAATAAATTATTTAATTTGATTGAAAAGAGGCGTTAAATTTATTCCTAACACATTTGTAATCGCTACGTATTGCACTTTTGAAAAGAGATACTTCACTTTTGACCCCTATACAAGATTTGAGGTTCCAAAGAGCTTTGGAGCTAAAGAAATTTGCATTTACTTTCACAAACCTACTTTTTGTAGTCTACACAAAGCACACATTTTTTTACAACCTAATCCACATTTTATGAAAAGTTATTTAGTATTAAAAGATGATAATATTTAAATTTAGACACCGGAACGCAATTATACTGAGTAGATTTGCAATTTTTTTTCAATTAAATTTTAGGCTGAAAAGTGAAAAGTTTAATCTAGAAAAATTTTAAATGAACCGTATATATTTTCATGGAAAGTTGAAAATTCTGAGAGACTGCATATATCCTTGAAAATCAGACAGAACTATAAATGTAAAATTCCTGAAGAGTCGGGGAGTGGGAAGATAAAGGTCAATTGGTACAAGAACTTACCGTTATGGTTAGAATACAAGAAAATACGAAAAGAAATGGAAGGAAAATTTAAGGTGGTTCGATACGACCTATTACAGTTAATCAGTCGCTGGCACTTGAAATTTATTGAAGGTACTCTGCTCCTTTAAGACCGGATGTGGCTCAGTTTGTGGATGTGATGAAAGTGGTTAAGTTATTCTGTATCTTACATATATTATAAGGAGTAAGATACTTGCTTTGCAAATGATATCCATAGATTAGGTCGATGAAGACGTTGAAGAAAATAATATTCCTAATTAATGTAAACATTAATTAGGAATATTATTTTAAGATATCTATTAAGAATCTTTGCTAATATCCCACCTGAAGATATTGTAATACAACGAAACCTAAGTCGTGGTAAAGAAATTAAAGAAAGTAGAAATAATTCTACAGCACGTAGTTTCATTTAATTGTGTAAAAAAATAATACCAAAATATTTTATTTATAATAGTATTAAAATATTTTTTTTTATTTCTGAGAGTCGATGTGTCTAAATTCCATGCGATCTATGTGATATTTGATTCACGATGATGATTATGATGTGTTAATATTTGATTCACGATTTGAAACTTAGTCTTCTGACTTGTTTTTTACTTTTTATCGAACAGTTCACAATTCGTTCTAAATTCTCATATCACACATGCACTTTGTCACATTCGGAAATACAAGAGTGACGACTTACTCATGTAAAAAGAATGCGCTTGTATATGTATGTTATCGTTACTATCTCAATACTCGAACGAAATGTTTAGGAATAGATTAATTCGTCACCTAAATAAAATGTTTGATTCCGTAAAAAGTTTAGTTAATGAAAGATTCAAAACGACAGAAAACTTAATAAATTGAAGAATGCTTAGGAAACAAAATATTAGTAAACTTTGAATCCTATGGCACGTGTTTGTGAAATTCTAAGACACGTGTAATCTGGATTATAGATTTTTGGTAAATAAATAATGTGAGGTAATACATTAAATTGTTCGGTACTTACAAGTTTATAATTCTGTATTAAAATAAATTTGTTCTTTAATCTTAGCAGTTTGAATTCTGTTATATAACTTTATAACGAATGTAATATTTTAAATCCAGTTCGATATTAAGTAAGTTATTATTAAAATTTAATGAAAATAGGAGTTAGGAAGTCTGCTGTTTACATTTCAATATTCAGACAGCATTCTTACCAAAAATATCTCTACACCTTTTGTTTCATGTATCGTTGGTTGAACGCCACAAACCATGTTTATAGCATAATTAACCAAAATTGTTATTCAGATATATGGTATATTGTACCAATCTTTAATATCATATTTCGTTACATTTTTAAGCAATTTTTGATTGTACATTATGGAAATATATTTTCAAAACCAATGTCGGTCATATTCAAAGCAAGCTTACATTTTAAATATTTTAGTGGAAAATAGTAGAAAAACGTAAAAAGAAATTCAAAATAAACTAATCAGTTTAAAATGCGGTTTTAATCATTTGGCCTGCAGTAAATTTTTAAAACAGGATTCGTAACATTTTTTTATAGTTTGTAATTTTTCATTTGTGCAAAATTGTTTACCATAAACATTGATCCTAACATTCCCTATACAATGAAAAAATTAAGATTTACTGGCATGAAAATGCTTTCCGCAATGCCTAAGATAACTCATCGATACATTGTACTGATAAATGAGGCTTAAGGTAAGTAATTTCATTTGGAAAACTATATATTCCATAATTTTGGACTTTAATCCCTTTTTCATCTTAGTGTTAAAAATCCTTAAAATGAACTTCCTCATAGATATTTTATATTATAACCTATCACAGTATACCTTACAAATCCATGAAGTTGGACTAAATAGATTATTATTGGTTTTTGGTATCAATGGAATTAAATATAGAGCTGTATTATAATCTAAATGAGCTCAGTCTTCAGTAAAGAAATATTTAAATAAAAATTTGAGGAATTTTTCGTCTAAAATTTTGCGTGTAACTGAAGGCTTATTGCCTTCACTAATCAAATAAGATTTATTAAAAAGAAAAACGTACTTTATCCCAAAATAACAGGACCCATTTCTATCGAAAATTTTAAATACAATTTGAAAATAATTATAACTGAATGTCAATATGAAAATGAAAATATTTCTTGTTTTTTTCTCAATCTCAAAAAGTAAATTTAAATTATATATCATATTCGTGCAACTACATATAAATATTCATAGCAATAATCAAAAATCAAAGTTTAAATTAGCATTTAATTAAAGTGGAAAAATATTTGATTTTATGTTAAACGTCTTATTTTACGCTAAAAGTATACGAATTTTTATAAGAATGGGTTGAGTAAACGTAATTAAAAGATCGATTATAAGATTGAATCAAGAACAAAAATAAGCGACGTGAGCAAAATATTTAAAATTAGCATTTAAAAATGAGCATTCACGCATTTTACGTAGCCATATTGTCCTCAGTTTACCTATTTAAATATTTTGTTACTTTCTTGCTAAACCAAGTCTTAACAAAAAAGAGACCAAATTGAAAAAGTTTGGACCTGAAGAGTTCCCCTCACTATCTTTTGGTTCAATCGTTGTACCCTGATTTTGCTCAAATTTATGTTGCAAAAGTCGGGCCTTGTAAGATTATCATTAGACTTATGTTCAGTTTCACTGGTCGGATTCTAATCAAAGTGACGATTTTGACCAAATTCATTAGGCTACATGGGATAAATACAATTTTAAATAAAAAAATCATACAAATTATTCAGATACCTAAGACGTAAATTTAATACTAAAATAGACAGCTTAAAGATCTTATTTTATTTATCTACCGCGAATCAATAGCACTCTAAAAAATTAAACATTTGTAAAAGGATAATTGTCACAAACATTTTCTGAAAGATATTCAAATTACATTTTAAATTTTATTGAATAATGTACACAAAACTGATTTTACAAATGGTAAAATATCCGAAATTAATAGCGGAAAATATTTTGTTTTATAATTTTTCTATTTACATTTTTATATAATATTCATACATAGAATTAGCTATTTACAAACAAAAATATTATATTATGGATGTAAATTTACATTTCAGACGTTCAAAAACCCATAATATTCAAAAACTAAATATTTCTATTAAAGACGTGGAAAAATAGCTGAGTTTGGCGAAAATAATAAAAATACTAAGTTTTATACGCACCCTATTTCGAAATTATGTGTATGAAACGAAACTATTAAAAATGGGAAAATAAAATTGAAGCTATATAAAACTAACAGGCGTTTACGTGAGAGAAAACAGAGAAGTAGAAAAACAAGTTAGATAATCACAATTTTATTTAAAGATCAGCGTCACATATTCTATCAAAAACTGCTATTCAGTTTTCGATTTATGCAATATATTTCCCCGGTATAAAATCTTCATAAATATTGTAAAGAAGATGATATCCGGAATCCTGGATTTAATTTATCTGCTACCTTTGGGAGTTTCTAAAAACCGTACTTTCTCAGTATTTTAAATTGAACAGTTTTGATAATAGAGAAGATAATTTTTCTTGCAAATTTTTCTGTATATCAGTTACGATATACTATCTAAATTGTGGAAACATATTTTTAAGATCCTTAGAACTAGCTCTTTTAAACGATACTCTGTACTGTATATGTAAGGAAAAAGTTTTGAGTACGGTTTACGTTGCTCCCTAAATTTCCATATTAATATTTATGAGTTATTTATATAGATACATACTTTTTAACATTTTTTATTAACTTGCCAAATTGAAAGTCTTTACTTCAAGTAGTTTTTCAGAAAAACAACTATAACAGACAGAATAATATACACGTGAGTAATCTCAGAAGAGGCCTATTTTTGTTTTCGCGTTACAGAATCCTAAAAAACTGATTTTATGACTCCAAAATTTATAACTATTTGTATGTGTCTACGTGTGTGTGACTATGAAATTTGAAATCATTGTATATATTTCGGAAAATTTATGTAAATTTTCAGGAAGTCATTTTTTTCATAATTTTGACTTTAGCAGGTTCGGATTTTGATTTACGGACGTTTTCTAGAATGTCTGTAAACAATTATATAAACATTTAAAAATATTAGTTTTTAAATCTTTATATAGTTCTCTCTCAAATAATATTTTATAAGACGTATGAAGAAAGAAAAAAATCAATTGTAAAATATTTTATTTGCCCCATTGACAATTTTCGAGCATTAAGCGAGAGTTTAGGACATATGCAAGTTAATACAACTTTACACTTTGCTGAGTGATGAATCGTGTTATTTTTCCTATAACTCAAGGGTTAATTGTATATTGTTCAGAAAAGCTATGAAATCATATAGTTTCTGTCCCTTTGAAACGTGGATTAAACATAAACAATAACTGTAACGTGATAGTTGTTATCTTACTATAATACCTACACTGGTTCACTTTTTTGACAAATCTAACTGATCCATGATTATTTATTTTAGTCTCCTTATATGATATTCTTGAAAAATAATATCTTACTGAAGTCAATTTAGCCTTAATTTGTTTTTCTGTACTTTCTTCTATTTTAGTTTTTTACATTCTCTTTCATTACTCATGTTTGTACATTCTCTATCAATAAATCTTTCGTTAAAAAAGAAATAGACTCATAATTCTTCAATCATGCTCTTCTAAACTCTCACCTATGAATATATTCATTCTTTTGCCATTTTTTTCAATTTAATTTCATCATATTTTTGGAATATCCACCTTTGGAGGAAATATGCATTTTGTTAATACATCATCTCTCTGACACTTTTTTTACCACTTACGACTTTTCGTCCATTGCAGGCGTTCATATTTTTAACAAACCTCCATAAAATGGTTACTGTTGAAGCACAAGATGAAATAACTTCCAAATATTTCATTCAGAACTAAAAGTGTAATAATGTATAGATGTTTTAAAAATTACAAATAAATAAATACTGTCAAAAATTATTTAATAACTTTACCTCGAATATTTATCTCTCGATTTAAAATTGTCAGCCCATAAATATTAAGTTTCAAGCATCCTCAATTTACTAATTTTTATATAGTAACGATATACATACCGTTTACATTTACATCTATGTGTTTTAGTTTTCAAACACACAACCAGTTTCATTTGTCAAGTACATATACTTTCTTAGTTTTCTACCCAATTTCTTATTGTAATCCTTTTTCCACTGTTCTTATTTTACTTTCATATTATTTGTTTGATTTGTATGGTGATGTAGTCGGTAGCTAAATTTTATTCCACGCTGTTTTGGATAATTTGTAAATATTAACAACCATGCTCTATTTTCTTTCTTTCACAATTAAAAAACAATGATCTTTTAAATACGATAATCTATTTTCGGAGAAATTTAACTAAGTAAATTGAAATTAATAGACAAGTTTTTTCGCATTTGGTTACAGATTAAATCATATCATTATTTTATTATACGAACAAAAAGTCAGACAGACAAACTTTCAATAAAAAACGCAAAACTGCGTAAAATTTGCAAGCTCATCTCATAGACGTGAGGGAGCGGAAATGAGGGCGGCGCGTGGCGGTAGTCCGGATAGCACCTCACATCCGTCCATCCAAAGCTCTAGTTTGACCGTGCTTTCAATAAATAACGGTTCACTGCCGAGTAAACACTCACTAATGGATAAAGGAGCCTTCATTTGTAGCTTTCATTAGATATATCCCCTCCAACCGGAAGACCGGTTTAACGCTTTCCTCCGGGACCTTATTACACTTAATAGTTTGAAGGAAAATATAGCGTATGTTCGTGAAAGCTTTGCTTACAGTTTCATATGAATGGAACTTTTACGAAATTCAACTTATTATGTGTGTGTATGTATGTATTCATATGTATAAATACACACAACCACACACGCACTTACATACAAACGCGTACACATACACACACACACACACACACATTCATATAATACCCGTATAAACTGCATTTATACGTTGCTCATATTTTTGTTTTCAATTGTGTTAGCAAGAAATTATTTGCATTTGGAAACAAAATCATCTTTAAAATATACAGGTAACTTTTTATATGCTTTTTTTGCAGATTTCAATAGAAGTTAATTAGATAAGGTGTGAAACAACGCAGATTCAATACTATAGAACGCATAGATTTTATTGTTGTCTAGAATATTAAAATTATCACAGTAGTGTGTTTGGTAGAAGTTATTCATGAGGTTTTTAATGAAGGCTATTACACGGAGTGAAGTGTGGTTCAGTTTCAGAATTATAAATTGTCCCTTAATCTTAATCTATGAGTAACTTGGTTCTGTAAATATTGTTTCTTTTAAATTCGATTAAACCCTTATTTTAATACCTAAATCAAAATAAACACATTACAATATATTAATAGCCTACTTCACAGTATGCCTGTTTTGAAAATTTATGAATATAATTAAAATATTGAACGACACTTTCTTTTATGTGTTCTAATTGACAAACTTACACTTATTAGTGGAAGTAGCTATGTCGTATCAAATGTTTTGATTCTAGTCTAGTTTATAAGTGAAATGCAATATAGTGGAGTATAGTTTAGCAAGCAGAAAAATACTTTATAAGTTCTAATTATTATACCGATTACTTCTATTTAAGCTACGAATATTATTCAATTTCAAGGCTATTATAAATTACTGATATAAACACTCATCCAGTATAATCATGGTTCGACTGCTTCTATAAAATGTGAATTTTTTATTAAATACATATATTATTAATTTATCTTGAACGAAATAATATAGTGTACATGTATTTACAACTTTCACCAATACGTATGTAGACATGAATCTAAAAAACATTAATTTATGTTCATTTGTTACTACATTTTACCGACAATAAGGTGTATAATGAGCATTAAGGAGAATAAGGCCTACTTGATACCGTTATAAAATTTTGGAAAATAAATATACACTCTGTACTCACGTATTTCATTACCTGTTTACTATTAATAATGCGTTACCTATAATCGAGCCTACACTTTTTGCGACACAATTACAGGCAATCTATACGTAAAATAAAACTGTAGAATTGGCTTGCCTGTATTTTGAAGATATTTATTAAAACAATATTTGTGGGAACTCAATTAAAGTAATAGAACACAAAAATACCCTTTTTGAAATTTAGGTTTTTTTATGTCCTTGTTTGTGCACTTCTAAGTTTTGAAAAAAACTTTTAACGTTAGTCGAATGGAGTTTATCAAAAATAAATTAATAGTTAAAAAAACTAAAACACCCTCCTTTGTAAATACTGCATAAAAGGCAAAAATTATTATCCAACCTAGTTTCTCTCTCTACTCCCTAAAACTTTACTGTAAGCCATGTTTGTTTTTACGTATAATATTTGCTTGAGGCGCTTTTTCTCGAAAACTAATTGAAATGCCAAGCATATTTATTCAAATAATATTAATCTGGGAAACAGAATTTTACCCTTTTATACTCAAATTTTATATCCGATTCTATTTTATTGAATCAGTCTAATGGTGATAATTTTATTTTGTTATCGTCAGAACTATACACAACGGCCAAGTTTCATGATAATACAAGAATTAGAAGCTCAAACACGGTTAGGATATATTGTTCTGTTATCGATTCCCGTATCACATCCGATTCTATTTCATTGAATCAGCCGGATGGTACTATTTAGTTTGTTTTTATTCAATTTACCAAGTTTCGTGATAATTCATAAATTTTGAAACCCAGACCTGGATACGATACACTGTTCCGTTATCGAGTTCACTTCCATTTCATGAAATCAGGCCGATGATATAATTTTGTTGCATTGTGATCAGAACAATACAAAGCTGCTAAATTTCTGATGATACAAGAATTAAAATGGCATAAAATTTAGTTTACCATTACATAATTATGTTGGTAATTTTCAAGTCTGCTCTGTGTATTTATTGTGAACTTGCTTCGTATCCTCAATTCGTTAAATATTTAAATCTCTTGTCATTATTCTAATTTAATTAATTTGGTAGGTTTATTATAGTTATGCTTCATAAATTTCGTAGTTAGGTACTTCAGTGAATATTTCCACCTTCACAAATAATAAAAGTGTAGAATTGGTGTTTCTGCACATTGAAGATATTTACGAAAATTTAATTTAGAGACATTTAAAAAATGTAATAGAAAAACAAATTTCTATTAAAGATTTCGTCTATTTTTATTCTGTTTATTTGTTAATGTATCACGTAAGAGCATTTAAATATATTTTGACGAAACTTTCACTGACGTATACTGTTGGATCTGAGGTCACATCCAGGTTTCAATGACAAGTACACTCACTTAAAAATTTTACTTTTATAATTATTATAGATGGCATTACAAGTATCTATCTTATAGTAAACTTGAAATATTTTATTAAGGTTCTTGCGTATTAAATTGCGGGTACGATCAGCTTGAAGTTAATAACTTCATATGTAGTATATTCAACATTGTCGGTTCCAAGTAATCCCAATTATGTTACTTGCATTTATTGTAACGGATAGTAGATTTAATAAATTAGAAACTGTAAATTTTGAGCATTTTAACTAGGAAAGTTATAAAACGAAATTAAATTAGACCAAGTGCAATAATCATATTTGTTATTAAGGAATATCTAAAGGAATAAGATCTAAAAAATAATTGAAATATAATTATATAAAAGGAAAACAAGTGTGGAATAATTTAACAAGATAAAAATAAGTAAAAGGCATTCAAGAAGAAGTTAATGTAAAGAATAAGCAGGAAATAATTGACAAACTATTTTCTGTACGTAAAACACAACTTATTTATAATAAATATAAGCAATATGTCTTGGAAAATCAATGTAGTTACAAATATTTTCGTTATTTTTTTAATTATGGAAATAATTTTTTATAATTTTGGATGCATATATATATATATATATATATATATATATATATATATATATATATATATATATGTGTGTGTATGTATATACTGGTAAAGAGTGAAATTTTATCTGAAATATTGTAATTAAATTCCTACTCGTCTAGACATACAGATTATACGTTCTTATATATAAGGTATTTACTGTTTCAGTTTCTGCGATTCATGTCATCTTGGGAATTTTATGACTTTACCGCCATACAACTTTCTATCGTTAAGAGTCACTTAGTTTGTCATACATAGAAGCAAATAATAACCTGAAAAGTTAATTTTTAAGTTTATTTCACATTAACCGGCTCCAAATTATCTTGAATTATTTGTTATATTTTTGATGAGGCGATTTTTGAAATTTAGTTAAAAAACGTTCCATGACAGTTATAATAAAAGAAGCATATTAATATTAATTTAATCTTGAAATTAGGCACCAGGATAGTGGCAACAGGATATAAATGAACTCCCCGTTCCTGATGAAACCTGTATGTACTTAAATTATTTAAAGTTGGAGCATACAGGTTAGGCGCGATAAAAAGCAATCATTTCGTTTAGCGGTACCAATTCAGTGGCCAGCTTCCGCTAATCACTCGCTTTATTGTTATTTTTTCTAAAAACTTTCATGGGACAAAGAAGAGATGTCTTTGAAAGAAAGAAAAATTTAATAGTCTATCCAAATGTCCCACCAAATATTTTTCTTTTGCCGCACAGTAATAATTATCCAATCCCAAAACACCCTAAAAATCTTTTAAGCGTTTTAAAATTATTATAAATTAAAGCAGAACTTCTAGTGCCGAGATTGTAATAGTGGAATCTTTTGGAATGTGGCGTAATTATAGCTTCCTCCCATATTAGACGAAAAGCGTTAATACAATATTTTGAAATGATTGAAAGTTAGAAAGTTCATCTGGTACATTTGTAAGGTATTTTTAAAGATATGGCGAATCGGAAAAAACGTTGTTAGGATAAATGGAAAGTTTCACTGTTGAAGGGTTATTGCTGTGCTATTACTAGTGTCATTTGAGAAACAGAATATAAGTATGAAGCGAAAAAATAACAGGGAAGAAAATAATATAATACTTTGTCATAAAATTAAATAAACGATTTTCTCAGAAAATAGAACAACCTTTTAAATATTATCATTATTATTATTTTCATGTTTAGTGTAGCAAAATTAAGAAAGCTACTTTACATTGCAGAATAACATTTTAAAATCAAAGTTTGTGGTACAGTGTCAATTAAACAATAAATATGTTTATTTTATTTTCGAATATGGAATAATATTTACAAAAAATAAAAACAAAGATTTCAGATAGCATGTCACGATAAGTTCTCTAGGTCATGTTTTAAGTTATATAAATTGTGAATGAAAAGATGAATAAAGACTAAAAAGAATAAAAGATTCTTGTACTTCAACTTTTATTTTATTATTACTTGGTGTTGTTAATTAAAACTAAATATATTATTTAGTCTATCAGGTCTATATGACAAAAATTACTATCACGTCAAAAACGTTTAGTGTTTATATATATGCTTTAAAGCATTTTCTTTCCTTTTCAAACTACTTATAGCAAATTTTGAATTAAGTTTGTATAAAAATTATAACCTAACTGGGCAAAGGTTTTCTCACCTTATTTGAGGTTGGTTTGTCTTGAATTTTGACCCATTAAATCTATATTTATTGCTTGTTAATTTTTTTACCTTTGTTTTTGCGACGCGGGATACAGATTTTAATGTTCCTAATTGCGATTTTTTTTACATTTGTGCTGTTCATATTTAATTGGAATTTGCACTTCGCAGCTAGGACCATTTGTGGTTAGGGCTTCTCATTGTCTCATTGTTTTCAATTTTTGTTTTGTTTCGGTTTATCGTCCTTCTTTATTCGGAGATTGTATATAATTTCTTATATCCTATCAAGAGGTTTTTTCTTTTTACACACTTGTGTTTTTTATGTAGAAACAAAAGTAAGTAAAAGAAAGAAAATATCCTCAATTGGTATAAGAAAAAATATCATTATAGTTTCCCTTCGCCTTTCTGGGGTGGTATAGAATTAATGGTCTCTTTTTGGTGGCAAATTTTAGTGTATCTTTAGCTGTATATTTTTTTAATTTATATAAGTATCTTATCGAAATTTATTATGTTTTTTTATACCTTTATAGCTTTTTTACAATATTTTTTGCGTTTGTTAGATTTTTTTGGGATAATCTTTTTTAAGATTTCGAATTTTCTAATTATTTTAACGGTTAGAATCAGTATATGTCCTTGTAAATGTTATACTAATAACAGTATTAGGTCTGGTTTTTTTCTTTTCTGCCCTTCTTAATATTTCTCTGTCTCTTTTATTGTAATTAAGTTTCATGGCCTTTTTAATAATATTTCGAATGTTGCATACTTATCTCTTCAAATTCTTTGAATGATTTTTCACTCTCGTATCCTTAAAATAGATTAAGTTTTTTTTTCTATTAGTTTTTCTAACAGTGATAAGCTAATTTCCCGCTTTAAATCGGTTACCCAAACTGAATAAATTTTAGCAAGTAGTAGTTAGAATTTTTAGTCCGTGTTTGCATTAATTTTATTTGTTCCTTTCTGTTTATTTTATCCTGTCTTCCGTTCTTCTTCTCAGAAAGTTACTGAACATCGAACATGATGCAACTCTTGGAGAGTACTGTCGAGTCCTATAAAAATGGAACGTGATACTATTACAAATTTCCTGATGATTAATGAAATATTCCTCGAGCTGACCACTGATTTTTTTTTTTACTTTTTCAAACCGTAATAATTTTTTATTATTCTGGATTTCATGAAATTATTTTCACTCTATCCTTTAGGATATCAAAGAAAATGATATCTTCACGATATTTTCATGTTTAAATTATAGCCTGCCATAAATAATTATTTCCGGTTTTTTTATTATATTCGCCTGCTAACGCAAACTAATACTTTCACAAATAGTTGCCAACAGTGTATCTCAATAAAAAAGAGTTGATTCTGAATTAAATTTTTCAGAATCACCTCCTAGTAATCTGTTTGGCGAAACACTAAAGGTATTTTATAATGTCAACATAGGATTGAGATAAGAAATTTAAATCTTATCATCGTCCGTCTATTAAAAATAAACCTAATAAAAATTTACGTTATAAAACGGAAAATACGATATGCTCGGTCACATATATATAATTCACAAATGAATTTTCTGAGTCCTATATGACACTTACCCGTTGAGGAGCCAGTCCAGAACCCTTATTTAGTGAAAACTATCAATCCGTGTAACATTTGTACATGTGTGTGTGAATTTTTTCTTTCCTCTAACTAGGATAATTTTTTCAGTGTTTTGTCTTTTATTTTTGTTTTAACAATAATCTATTTATTATTATGTTGACACATATTTTGACAAAAATATGTGTCAACATAATAATAAATTTCTAGTGCAATCATTATTTTATTCCCATTGTTTTCTAGTAAAAATTAAATAACTCTTCGAGAAGGACCCAATATTATCATGCACTTTCCTTTAAAAATCCCGCCTCCTGCAAAACTTGACAGGACAAGGACACGTAAAAATAATTGTAACACTTTCGACTAGGCGGTTGTCTTTGGTAAAGTGACAAAGGTGACGATATTATTAGAAAATTTTAAACCTTCCAAAATTTTCCAAATTTATTCAAAATAAGTTTCTTCAAGTTTCTCCAAGTTTTCAAGATCCTGAATCGGTGATTTTCGTCAGCAAAATAATGGACTTGTCAGAGTTTAGGATGCAAGCAGCAGATAGACTTACGATCACACGTATTTATTCAAGGAGCATTAGTGAGAATGACGATGAGATTATTAAAAATTTGAACCAAGTGACAGTAAAAGATCAAACCAATTCTCTCTAGTTGAAAATTACGGTAATTACGACCACTTTCTAAGTTTGAACGATATTGAAAATTATTGTCTCTGTGTATGATCCGCAAATGAAATTTGAAAATTGCAATGCGTATCTTTATCTCGTAAAGAGACAAAGCTGCTTTGCAAGTTGTGATAAAAATAAGACCTAACTTCTACTATTTAGTCTAATTTTAGAATCAGATTTTTTTTTCTCTTCCTTAATTCTAGATTTCTTGGTAGATTACTCAGTAAACTTATCTAACTTTACTGAGTAATCTGTAAAGCTAGTATCTTGTCCCGAGGATTGTCAGACTTTAAGTGCCGTTACTAACTTAATAGTTTTTTTTGCTAAATTATATCTATTAATTTTTAATTAACAAGCACCTTAGAAATATGAAAACGCCTTAAGTTATGATCATCATTGTTTAGCATAACATTTTCACCATGTTGATGTTAGTCTACACGATGATGATCATGACTTTGATCGTGTAGCCTAACATTAACATGGTGATGATGTTAGGCTTAACGATGATGATCATGAAACCTGAATGTTTCGTATAACTATTCATAAATAACTCCCCTTCCCTTTCCTTTCAAAAATTAAATAATTTTCCAAAAAAAATTGTAAGACTTAAAACAGATAATCATGGTAGTAAATACATGTGACTCATTATAAATTTTAACAGGAATTCCAAATAATGATAACTAAGAAATAACAAAGCTTGTATACTGCATTTTTATGTGTTATATAGCTCTTCTAGATCTTTTAATTGGTGCCAGCTAGCTGAACAAAAACATTTAATTTCACTAAGCTTGAAATAAATAAAATAAGCTGGTAAAATTCAATTAACATAACGAGCAATATCAAAACTCTGGCCGTATTTAACTTAATTATATTATATTAAATACCACGGTAATTATCTACTCGTATTACCAAATAGCGTTACACGTTTTTTCTTCGTCATTAATTTGATATTCATTTGACGTTAAATATGTTTAACTAAAATCTAAAAATTTTATCGCTGTAAACACATTTTTTGAATATAATTTTTATTTCATAAGCTAAAAGAAAGTCTTTGAGTGAAATAAATGAAGCAACAAGAAATACCCAAAATATTTCGAATTTTTCTTAATAATTTAAAAATTTTAAAAAATCACCGTTCTTTAAAAAGAATAATAGGTTTATTTTAGCGATATGGATTTTGATAATATACAAATAAGAATATTTAAATGATAAAAAGTACTACAAGTCCTTGTTCATCACATGAGTGCAAAATTGTAAATTTTCCTCATTAGCATAATTGCACTGTCAGGCATTTACCATTTCTTGCATTCCATAACACTAACATGACTATGCAATAAAAAGAAATACCGTCTTATTTGATGGAAAAATTACTATGCATTTCGAACTAAGTTCATTTGGTTCGTAAACTTTCTTCTTTAATCCAAAAGGTACTTCTGGGCGAAATGCATTTAACAACCAGATTGTATTCCAACAATATTCAACCTCTTTATGATTTTCCATTGCAGGTCACGCATTGTACAAGTTACATGTAAACCTACTTATATCCAAATCGATTATAAAGACGTAACTTTCAAGATGCAAGTGTGATTCATCTCTTAAATAGATTTTGGCCATCCCATTATCCTGCGAAATTTTCTATAACGTTTTCTAACAGTAAATTTTTTGGCATGTTGTAGTCTTCAGGTTTCATTATTTGAATGATCTGTCTTTTGTAGGGATATAATTTTAAGTCTAAAGCCAAAATTCTTTGAAGACTTGAAGGATGGATATTTAAAGAGGCAGCCTGTTTTTCAATTGATCTTCGTGAATACTTTTCGACCGCAGGGGAGACGGGGTTAAGGTTTTCACTTGACCGCTTAGATCTATTTCAAGTTCCACTTGAATGATTTATTGTACATCCTGACACTCTGAACTTCATATTTTTCGTCCTATATTTCTTCACATCTTTTATATTTTTTGTCAAAGAATACAACAATATCAATAAATATTATAATATAACCGAAATAATAGTTTGAAAAAGTATAGTAATTTTTATTACTTTTGCGAACTATTATTGCGTTAGATTATAATACTATAATAAATCATGCAAGAGTAGAGGTTCAAATTGCAAGCTAAAATATTAACCTACAGACAATTTTTGATGTATATTAACCTACTCTCCATTATACCCTTATTTAAAAGGTCGAATATCTCTTATGGTTTATTTCGAGGTCACTAAACACGATCCGTTTGGAAGTTAAGTATTTTTTACGGTTCATATTTTTATCCGTCGTCCGTCTCTCACAATTATTTTTTGTCGAAAAATTCTGATCTCGAAAATTTAAATTGAAAACCTGGTTAAAAATAACAGAGTGTCGTTTATATTATTTTAGATACTAAAATCCAAAAATATTTCAATTTATCTCTAGGTACACCTACCATAACTTAGCGACACTGAAATTTTTTTAAATAAGCATGAAGAAATACTTAGTAATTAGTCATATTTGCAGGATGATTAATACGTCAGTATCGAGTAAAATAGTATATGTTAAATGGCGACGGTGAAAGTTCTAATTTTTTTTATCAATTTCGCAAAAAAATCGTACACACGTAATGTATATAAGTAATTACGTTTTATATATTCATTTATGGTTGACAGTTCCTTTTTCAAAAAAATACATTTTCGTTCCTCTTTTGGATAAAATTTTGGTCCTTTCAATTTGCTTAATCTTAAATGGATGAAAACAATTTCATGAAATGGTTATATATGATGTATTTAGTGGATCTTCAATGCACTGTACCACCAAGCAGCTTGACGTATTATCTTCGTTTTAGTTTCTTCCAAGTGTTTATCTTACTTTTGAGATACTACGTGGTCTCTTATAATTAGATTATTAAAAATCTTCATAAAACAGTGTGCTACACAGACGGAGATGACAAAGTAATTAGGGATTCTACTTTGACTACCGAATAGTTTCAATTCCAAAAATAACTACTTAAAATTTAGCACATACATCAAAAATTAATGACACTAGATTAAAAAATACAGTTTTAAAAAAATTCTAAAAAAAAAATGGGCATAAAATATAATTAATGGGATGACTTAAAAGCGAAATAGTGCTACATTTAATAAGAAAAGTAAGCTGTCAGAAAATTATAAATAAAGAACACGTGAATAGTCAAATCATCAAAATCAGAAAGACGCTAATATGTATTTAAACAATTCGTAAATATTAATATAAAAAATTAAGGGGTCGCGATATTTATTCCCCGTGGAGGCTTGGCGTAAGAAATTATATTTAACACGAGAAATTGTCGGACTGTGTTGAATGCAGTGAAACAATTAATTTAGAATACGGTTTAAAGGCGATGACGGAAAATATTTTGTTGGATGATACATCACTTTATGTTCATATTAAGATGACCAGACGCCAAAGGAAGCTGGAATAATTTAGCACCTAGGCTAACTTTGTAGGACACTGAGAATACAAAAATGTACCTATTGGTCCTGCTAAAAAT
Source organism: Druceiella hillmani (assembly GCA_039881145.1). Lineage (NCBI taxonomy): Eukaryota > Metazoa > Arthropoda > Insecta > Lepidoptera > Hepialidae > Druceiella > Druceiella hillmani. Next base: position 4,214,505 of record JAYKKI010000114.1, read on the forward strand.
TTCGACCCTGGCAATGGTTAGAAAGGTCTGTGAAAGACTGAGAATTTGTATAAAAGGGATGTGAGGATTTATTAACACCTAATAAAGTAGTGCAATAATATGAAAATTGCGTCAAATACTAATCTACTTTAACATTCTAATGTAAGTGATGTGATTAGATGTCAATAAATATTAAAACATTGAAGAGAGTACAAAACCTCGCATTGGGAAACATTAGCTACCACAACATTCCACTTGGAAAAATCTGACGATTTGCTCGCGTACGTAGAAATAAACTTTAAACCGTTGCAGCGAAATTTGAAAAAAAAATATTGATTTCAGATGTAGTACTAGTAGATCGAATTCTACCTAACTAAAGACACTTCTAAAATCGAAAGTATGAGAGGAGTAAATCCCATTTAAAGTGTTTAATATAGTGGCAGGATTAAGAGATATTTAATAAAAAATTATTAAGTAAATCCCTATCCAAATATTAGCCAAAATTCTTACGCCATTTCGTTCATGTTCAAATGTTAGTAAGACAACACTTTTTAATAAAAGTGGAAATTAAATGTTTTCGAGCATTTCTACACATTTTGAACATTTATTTATAAATACTCTGAAGGTTTCCTAACGCCCAGAATAAGCAGAGCAACCAAAGGGGCAATATGGTAGAAGCAATTATTATGTGACCTTAGTGAATTTAATTAAAAGACTGCGTTTAAATGTCATTAATACAAGTTTAAACTTAAATGTTAGATTAGTTGCATATCCTAGTGCCTGGTTGTGAATGTGAAATGTTTGTGAAAAGCTTAAAATTGGATAAACTTGGTTGCACTTCCTTGAGTACAATTGTGCCAAAGGTCATCATTGATAATTAAATGCATGAATGGTTTTGTACTTAGAATGAGGTGTACGATATAGCTAGTATAGATATTTTTTCTCTCGGAAAGGTTCTAATTAAATGACAGTGTTGAATATTTTTGCTTATGGTAATGTCGCCTCTTCTTGTATAATATATAGTCTATGGTAGAGACTACAAGATGCAACTCAGGCACTGCATACCTTTTTTTCTCCATACGATGATGTTAACAGTAGTGGTGGATATTTGTCCCGATTCCTGATTCAGTAATAATAACTCAACAATCAACATCGGTATCAGTCACTATGGAATTGTAAGACAAGAGCACCCCACGCTTTTTTAACTTGAATTTTTTTTTTGCATATAGAGATTTCCTTTGCTCTTGACCTAAATTTTCAGATCTAAAGGTTTTTTAATTTATTTTAAAAAATTTTTTAAACTATAATTTGATTATAATTAATACGAGATGTATGCATACAATGCTGCGGTAGCTAAAATGTTAAGTCTTAGTAATGATTATAAATGACCCCTATTAACTTGGGTTGTTTATAGAATGACTTGTTTTATTTAAAACTTTGTTAATATTTATTGTTTTAATACATAGTTTTAATATATAGACAACATGAATCTAAAGAAGCTTATAGTGTTATTTGCCATTCTTAGGTAAGTTAACACATTGGAAAATACAACTGTAAAGAAAAGTCAAATATATTTGTAAAATCCGGTAAGAATGACGGATGGAGTTTCCTCCTCAATTCTCAGTTATTTAGAGAAATAAAACAATGTAGTCGGCTAATGAAACAAAATCGTTAAGAATAGTTAAAAAGAAATAAAGAGACAGAAGCAACCGACAATCACGGAGACACCAGATCACGATCGGTATCGCGGAATACTTTGACATTTTGCCCTCGAAAATTACCTCTATATTTTTTATAGCGAGTTTTGCTTCATTGATTTGAAGCAGTTCGCGAAACTAAAACGCAGTTAGTGTTAGTGAATTATTCCATATGTTAATTACTGACATTGAAGTGAATTAAAATTAAATTAATAAAATTGATCAATTAAAAAATGTGAAAATTATTGTTTTCTGTGTCATTGCGTTAAATGGGCATATAAGGATAATTTATAGTTTATGTAAATGCAGTTTTTTTTACCACACGATAACTTTAATGTTTGCCTTTTAGTTTCACTTGTTTTACGATTAATGTTATGTAATTTTCAAGAGATAATTGTAATTGGATATTTTTTTATAAGTAATAAACTAAATTGTTGTTTTCAAAATTGTCAACGTTACGTAAGAATTCACGAATTGAATGAAAAAGGAAAATGTAATTTAAAATTTTCTTCAGTTGTTTTAACGCCTTACAAATCATTATTATATAGAACCTTAGTAAAAAATTCCACATATTCTGAAATTTTCTTTAAACCAACACAAAATGACAAAGGAGGGCTGTCCAATGCCGTACTCGATATTGAAATCACGAGATGCCTGCTATAAACCCTTGCCTTGGTAGTGTGCTCTATTGCTAGTAGAGCATACTATGAAGGCAAGGTAAGGAACGCGTATAAACGCGCTACCTTAATTTTAGCCTAAATTTAGATTTTAATTTTCTGATCCGAAAAAGGATATAACAAGTTTCTTAAAGTGTTTTTTTGTCAAATGATTTTCTGTAAAAACTCAAAATCTCTTTGCGTTGAGACAAAAAATTTAAAAAATGTAATAATACTAATTAAAACAAATAATACTCAAAAATTCGGGTAACGATTGATACAATAGTTCTTATCTAAATTGTAGAAAATCTTTAAAGAAATCTCTTTGAGTACAGCACTGCCACATTTTAATTTGTCTCCTTTTGGATAAAAGTAAGGACATGGCTGACCAGTCAAGTAGCCGAAATTATATTATTTCGTAGTCAAGTCTACTTCAGTAACACAGCTATATGACACTTGAAAATTATTTTACTCTTCAAATACTAATATTATATCTTATGACCTAAATAACTTTCCAGAACTGACATTGTCTACATATATGCCAAACTTTCTTCTTTTTTCCGTCATAATTTAAGAGGAAAATATCGGGGATGTAGAACATCTAATAAAAATAACTCTTTTATATTATTGGGATTCAAATCCCTATTATGAAGTTAAAACTCTCGTAAAGTTATCTTGATTCAATTCATGTAGTATCAAATATTATATCTCTAGACTTTTGCAAACTCCTTTAATTGTTTTTTTTGTGCCGCAATAGCAATCGTATCCAGTAGTCAAAGCCCGTGTCGAAATTCGGTATTTTATTCAATTAGCCTTTTTCATTTTTTCTACTAGTCGGTCAACTTCACTATAATCGCTACTTTTTACTATTTGACATCAACTATGAGTGGTTTCTCTGGTCAAACACCATAAATTGATCGTATCATATTCCATTACTGGAAGCAAAAAAGTAAATTGTGTCTCATCAATAGCAAATATCGATAAAATATAAACAATACATTATCATTTATTATTACATTAACAATACATTATCATCATGTTACATTATCATTTATATCTAACTTGGATATGGATATAGTGTTAACTGTCATTTAAGTATAAAATATAAAAGAAATTCTGACGTTGAATAAATTTCACGGTGGAAATTGTTCTTAATAATAGATTTAGTTATAATAAAGTGACAGCAAATAAAGCGACAGTTAGATTTTAAATTTAATTTCATATTTTTTTTCCTTATTGGAATTGATCAACCTACAATTATCGCGTAATTCCTTAATTTTTAGTATTGTAAATAATGCAGGTAAATAAAACAAAGAACTTTTTCTTTTCATTTAGTCTCAAATTCTCTTTTCTTAAACCTTGTATTTCCTAATTATAAAATCACAGAATATGAAAGCAAACAATTTGATATTGTCAAATAAAACACAGAATTAAATAAAATTATCGAGATGTGAATGAATAGTTCGTCAAACTGCTGTCTTAAATATCGATATTCCAAGATCAGGGTGACACGTTGTCATTTTACTGATATTTTATACCAAGAGTTTCTTATATTAGGGATTATTTCGTATATTTTGCTATTCATTTCGAAGCCTATAAACTTTTGAGATAGAACCACTCAAATAAAAGGATCAATTCACTTGTTCTCACTTCGTTAGTGCAAGTCAGATTATAATCCAGTTCAATCACTCTGAGTAGACGTGAAATTGTTTAAATTCCTGAAATGAAAATACAAAATTAGAACTCAAATAGTACATTTTAAACTTCGTTTTCCTTCCTATTGGCGTTATAATTTCACATGTGACGTTTAAAAAATAACACGTAAAAGAATATAAAATAAGCATTATAATCGATTAATATCAACTCAGAAAACCTGTAGAATGTTTTAATAATCAGTTAATTTATATATAATCACTAAAGGTTGATTTTTTCAATAACCCAAAAACATTTCAGTGTATAGGCACCATATTTTAATATTCCTATTAAATTACCTCCAAAACCTCGTATATAATTGTAACCTACAGGAAACTTTCGGCGAAGTTATTAAAACACATAAAATGTATAAAATTATTATTAACTATATATATATATATATATATATATAAATATATAAATATATATATACACATATATATTCTTTGCAGTATTACGCGTAGACATTTAAGTCCAGGGATTATCGCCCTTTTAATTAAGGAAGACCAGATATTTGCGATATGACGGTTGAAAAATTATTTGTTTGTTAACATTTGTTTACTAAAACTTTAATCGTTGTACGGAAATAAAATTATATATCTTCATATAAGCTATAGGAAAGGTGAAGTAATTGATTTCAAATCAAATTTTATTTATTTCCTTGTTGTGAGGGATCCAAAACCATATTTTGTGAGTAATATTATTTTGTTTTAGATAAAATTTGATTTCATTTTTATCTTCTATGCAACGTTGAGAAATGATAGTAATGGTTATTATACTGAAAATTGAACGAAAGTTTCAATTACTTAAAATTTATTAACATAGTTTCACATATTGACAATATTTCTAAAATTTAATTTTCCTTCTCAAACTTTTAGGAATTGCAGCAGAAAATGAAGTTGCAACGATACATCTAATCTAACTGTCAAATTGAAGAAAAATAATAAAAAAATGTACATTTAATTCAATCACCTTTTTTGAAATAAAATGTTATCTCTCCTAATATTATTCGCTCGCGTACTAAGAAAGAAAACCCCAAGTTAAAATTATTACTTATAGATTAGGGAGAGACTGAAGGGTGATAAAATTTCAACAGCGCCACTCAATGCGTAACCAAAATGAAACTATTAGAAAAATATAACTGGCATATTTAAATTTTCGACAATTTATTTGGTTACTGATTTGCAGATTACAACATTTCCTTTTTCGTTACACGGAAGATTATTAATCGTATATAACCAGGTCGCATTTACTTCATTATTATAATGTCCATGAATACTGAGAAAATATTTCATAACACGGATTTCTTTTAACTGTGCTTCAAATATGCATACGAGGTAAAATAATTTTTTTTCTTCAGGCAATATTGTCTTTTGTCTTCGCACATTTTGTCTTGAAATAAAACCAAGAATAAAGACACATTCTACTAACAAAATATAAAGGATATTGTTTTCAACATTTTTAGAGATATTATATAACTATATAAAATACTTATCGTCACTAAATAGCATCACTTCCATGCGTAGTAATACATCATGGGTAAATTGCAATATAGGTGTTTTTTAATTTGTACCACTTTTTCTAAAATTTAAGAATTGTTATAAGCCTTTTTTGGAAACACATCAACATACATCTTTTATTTTGGTAAGCTTAAGAAATGTGGCAATATTGCATAAATACCATTCTTAGCTATCGATGGTGAATTTAACTTTACTGCGTTTACTTTCATTTTAAAAAAATGGATAAAAGGCAACACAATTCAATTTCAAGAACTGTTTAATTTCAAAGTAAAGGTTGTTTACAATTTGTAAATAAAAATAACTGCCATTTGAAAATCCTTAATATCCATAATTTGTCCAAATATCTGAGGTGGTAAAAAAATACTATCGTTAATTGTTGAAATAAACTTATCAAAATAACTATTAATACGATATTTTTTTCGTTTGTCATTTAGAATGATTATTAGTTGCTTTCTAATGGTAATATTATTCTAATTGTAATGATGATTTCAAAACAATCTGCATGGTTTACTTATTTTTTATATAGCACTTCTCACAAATGTTTGCAACCGATCAGAATGTTTGAATCTTTTTAAAGAGATAGTTAAGCGTTTGCGAAAAACATTAAGTTGTCTTATTGTATAATGCGTGTCAATTATTTATTTTTAATTACCATAATACATTTTTGAGTGAGCGAAATTAGTGAATGTGTATTTTTTTTAAATCAAGCGGATATTTGGACATGATTTTAATGTATGCTTAAAGCAACTGTGTTAATAGTGAAGCCCTTAGGATGTAATACTAGCGAAGCCCTTAGGATAAAATTTAGGTTAGTGCAAAAATACATTCTAAAACAAAATAATTTTAATTTTAAATATTGTTTACGTGTGCACAAAGTAATTTTCAAACGTATCACGAAATATAGTAAAATACCTTATTCAGAAAATTAATAATGGAAAAAGAACGCAAATTTATCGAACTGAACGCACATCTTTTTAAGCAAATATCGTAAAGCCACCAGTATGCTGACTCAATTAATAACGAAACCTCTGCATTGTTACCTAGTTTTTTTCCAACACGTAAATGTCAATTCATCAACTTGTAATGTCAACACATGTTTGACATTTCACAATACATTGCACGTTGCCAAACTGACAATTTGGGATTGGAGTGACGCTATGTGTATATATATAAATATATATATATATATATATATATATATACATATATATGTGGAAAATAAAATATAAGAGAAAAACCAAGTAAGGAAAAGAAAAAATTTCCGGTTTACGCAGGATTTTTGAAGAACTGGGCATTTGGGAGCTATCGTGATATACACTAGAACAAAAGAAAATAGTTACTAGCAAACCTTATATAATATTTAAGCTTCCAAATCTTTCCTATAAAAAGAAAATTCGCTTCGCCTTTATCAAAATATTTGCTCATTTCAAAACATTTAATTTAATATGATAATTTTGGCGACCAAAGAATCAATTTCTATATATTTCATTCCAGATAAAATATGAACTAAATATTTCGGAATTACTTTCATTTCTCAATTATATTTCATCACTTGGTTTTACGTAGCTGAATAAATTATTTTGATAATAAATGGTATTTGGTTTATATGACCACGTTTTTAGTATTCGACTAAATGCCAGGGTGGCATAATATTAAATAGCTGCATTTAATTTAAAAATTTGGTTGTTAGATCCGTGTAATATATTTATCAAATAAAATTTGTAGGAGAAAAGTAATCATATAATTGACACAGTTCGCAAGGATTCATCCCAAAGATACGGGGCTCATGCGATGCCTAACGTAAAATAGAAGCACAAAACCATGCTGCCATGCGTTCCGTCATAGATTTCTCTTTATTGTTTCTGACGTGAGAATAACATATTTAATTGAGTATTTCAGATTAAGCTTTGAAACTGTTTCATCTGTACGGTTTCATATCTGTTGATATAAATAATATACTAATATAGTTTAATCAAAGTAGAGACTTTATATTTGGTAATACCAATTTACCTCCCGCAAAACATATCGTCTAAAGTAATCAGTCAAAAAGTAATATCGTCGAAATTTGTTCCCAATTTACTTGACAATATTTTGAGCACATCTTTGATATAATATTTCTTACCTTTCCCGATATTTGTATACCTACTGAACAAATAATTTACTGAAGACCCGTCTGTTCTTATTTGAATTATTGGAAGTCATAAAAAAATTCAATGTATCATAAAAATACATGAACATTTAGCATATTTCATACGTGGCTAACGTACAAAAATATTCAAATTAATACATTCATTATGGTTACCTATTTACAAAAGGTAATCTATAATCATTGCATCTTACTTAGTTAAGATATTTACTCTCGTATTTAATAAATATTTTGAATAATATTTTCAGAGCTTGCTTTTTTTGTTTACCTACTTTTAAGTCATTTGAGGAAAAGTTTATATGTTTTAAATTGCATTATTGACACAAGTCTACAATTTATATTATAAATGTGTTTATAATTAAAATTATGTACCAGTCACAAAGTTTTCAAAGTATCAATTTTCGTAAGTGCCGTTTAATGATAACTAGTTTAGGCGTTTTTGATTAATGTATGGCTGTTATTCCTTAAAATAAAGACAATATACCGTATACGGCAGTATAATGCTTCAATATATTTTATAACAATAAATAAGATTACGTAGGTTAGAAATGTAATGCGCATAGTCAGTAGATACACGAGTAGTTTTCTATATTTGGTCACGTACGTTGTCTTGAGCTAAGTTGTGTTTTAATATGAGGCATGAGAATTCTAACTTTTGCAAGATAAAGTATTCTATACATTCATAAATTCTGATATTTATTTTATGAGTCACTGCATTTTTTTAAATTAACTCCGTTCGTCTGTACTTGTATTTATTAAGATGAAGTGTGTTTTTTATAACATATCCTAATTCAGACAAGAACAAATGGATCTTCAGTAAATTATTCGTTCAGTAAGTTTGAGAATATCGGCAAAGGTGTTAAAATGTTACACTAAAGATATGGTGAAAATATTGTCAAGTAAATTGGAAACACCTTTCGAGATCATCGAGCAACTGATTACTTTATACGAAATGTTTTACAAAGCGTGAGGTAAATTTAACACTAAATATAAACTTCAATAAACTGTTCTAATATGTAACAAATATCAAAATCTTCGAAACTTTGCAGATATAATAGTTTCAAAGCTTAATCTGAAATGTTCAATTAAAAAGGTTTTTCTTGCGTCGGGAACAATAAAGAGAAATCTAGGGCTTCAGTCCTTAATTTCTCTTTTTTTAACGCTTGGTAATGTGATTTTGCGGCTATATTTTACGCTTAGTTATTATTTAAGATTCATTAAAGCTCACATAACTATGAGCTTTAATGAATCCGAAATTTAATGAAAATGAACAATCGGTTGTTAAGTTTTTATTTTTATTCTGAACGACAAGTGTTAATACTATTGCACGTGAATAATGGAAATGGTTCAAATTTAATTATTCAAGCTTAGAATTGAATAAACGTTACAGGGTTCATGCGGTTTTCCTTGGGATGAATAATTTTCATTAGTGTAGTGTGTGATTATTGCTCTCCTATACATTTCATTTGGTAAATATAATATTGGGATCAAACAGCCAAATTATTTCATTTAAATGAAGGTATTTGGTATTCCGCCGCCCCGGTATTTAACCGAATACTAAAAAACGTGGCTAAATAAACCAAATACCATTAACTAAAAAATGATTAAAAAATCCGAAATATTTAGTTTTTTGTTTCAGCAGGAATGGAATATATGGAAATTGATTCCCGACCGTCAACCTTATGATATTAAATTCCATGTTTTCAAATGAGTAAATAGGTTCGATAAAAGCGAAACGCAAAAACTTTTCGCTTAGTGCTTTTACAGAAAAGCTTTGGAAGCTTGAACGTAAATATTATACAAGGTACGCTAACAACTATTTTTCCGTTGTTCTAATGTATACCACGATAGCTTCCAAGCGCCCAGTTCTTCAGAAATCATGTGAAATCCGGCAAATTTGTTCTTTTGTTAACTAGCCTTTTCTCCTAATTTTTATTACCCACATATACATGTGCATGTAAATATATATATATATATATATACCCACACACATATATATATACATATATATATATATACGTATATATATATATATATATATATATATATATATATATATACATATATATATATATATATATATATATATATTTATATATATCTAGCGCCACAATAACTATTTGTGCAATTAATCATATGTAATTCGGCAATCTTCTTTTTTTAAATCAGTTGCCTAGTTTATAGTATACTTAATGTTTAAATTTTATATGAAATCATAATTATGTGTTTTAATATATAATTTTAGCATAATTATTATCAACCAATGTAAATAACGCCAATTATCAGTTTGGCAAAGTGCAACCTATTGTTAAATATCAAACATGTTTAAAAAAACATAAGCATAAGTTTCGTTGTCATGGACGGGATTTTAATGATTTAGCACATTCACCTAAACTTAAAATTTGTTATCAAACGTTTGGTAAAGTAAATTTATATGTCAAATAGAGACAGAAAAATATTCCTATCTTGCTGGAAAAATAACTATGAAAAAAAAACACCTTGATTAGAGTATACATGTGTTTTTTTTTAATTCTCCATCATTTAAAATTAACAACTGAGGAGAGATATCGAAATTAGACTTATTTATTATTTGGTCTCTTTTGAAAACCCTAAGCTACTTTTGTTTGTTTTGATTGTCATAATTTGTTTACATGGAGATTCATGGAAAATTTTTGTATCATAATCTTTTATCAACGATATTACACTATTATAAAAAGGTAATACAGATCTTTTTAAAAAAAAATTGGATATAATTCTTAGAATTTTTTCCAAACTAAGTGAACTAATTTGAATTAAATATGCTAAATTATAGTTTTTGCGTATTGTTCTCGAACAATTGTACGCGCTGATGAACACACGCAATTGTCTACAAGCAAACATTAAACTTATAATTATATATAACTAAGGTTCACTCATGTTATTTGCAATCTTTAGATAATCTAATACAATGATATCGAAACTCTATTAAAATTCAACCATTACATTCCAAAGTTTCAATCCTAGAAGCAAACATTATTTACTTGAATACAAAAATCACCACATAAAATGAAAGTTCAGTTCATAAGCGGCGTATTGCTCAAAGAAATTGTTGTAACCATTTGAAAACACAAATCGAGATTTAGTCTTTTAAACGCATTGAAGAGCGAGAGGCACCGAATACGGTCGGATTACATTTCAATCTTATTCCACCTCAGGTAAAGCACCGAATACGCAACGGTTCAAAGGAATCTACGCGAGATTAACTTGAAAAGCTTATTCAGTTACTTTCCTTGTAAAAATATTTTCAAACCAAGACTCTGAAACCTCTGTATATGAAGTTGAAGAACATGAAGATGACATAAAGCGAGTATCTTGGATATTTACCAGAAGGTTTTAACCTCTTTTATTGTCATTACATAATATGTATGATTTAAAAAAAATTGTACTTTGTGCGTTTTACAGCTGAGACTATGTTTATTTCAATTATATTTTTAGTATGATACTAAAAACGACACAAAATTTCAGAGGTAAATAGTGTTGAAATTTTGCTTATGTCAATAAAATATTACTGAAATTATCCATCCATTAAGATGATTCCTTCATATTTTGTTGAAGAGTATCTACAATGTATTGAAGGTTTGTTACATGACGCATGAGATGAAACATAATGAAATAGTAAATGAGATGCAACAAATACAACTAGGTGTTCCGCATAATTAATGTGTTAGGTAGGAAGAGACATAGTAAGAGATAAAAAATGCTAGTTCAAAATTAGATCAATCCTTTAATATTCCTTTTACGTAGAACTAATAATATTGAATACGTTTGTAAAGTTATCTTCCATACCGATTTATAATATATAGATTGATTAGTAGAAAAATTATTTTTTTAGATTAGTTGAAAAATTATTTTTTTATATGGCATAGAATAAAATGTTAACAATACTTATTTATTATGCACATATTTATTCGTAAATTTTTAAGTAAACTTAGAGTACACTTTCTTTAAGCTTCACAAACAACTCAGTTATATTCGACTGTAGTTGTGTTTGACAATATCGTGTTAAATTTCATTGACGTGTATTTAAAATTTATTTTTGTAAGTGAAAAGGGACTAGCAAAATCAAATATAGCACTGAGCCAGATGTTACAAGAATAAAACTAACAGACTTATATAGGAAAGTTACAAGAACAAACCCATTAAAAATGTTATTCAATCGTGAATTAGACAAGAGGGAAATCTTTTATTTGAATCATTCAAAAGTCAATTTATTCTCCTACTGGCCTCTAAATATTACTTCTCTAAAACTTTCATGTCAGCATGATGAAGCAAAGTGCAGATAGCATCTCATTTTATATCCCGGGCACAGATATTACAAACTAATCCATAAACACAATTAAATAAAACTACATGATATAGTATTATTTCCAAATTTTTTTTAAGTTCTGTACCACGACCTAGGTTTCGTTGTATGACATCTTCAGGTGCGCTATTAGCAAAGGTTTTGCTAATAAATAAAAGGTTTTTCTAGTAACAATAATAGCAAACTGCTTTATTAATAGCCCACCTGAAGGTGTTGTAATACAAAGAAACCTAGGTTGTAGTAAAGAACTTAAAGAAAGTAGAAATAATACTACATTAAAAAGATACGTAAAATTCAAAAAGTGCGAAAACGACGTTTATTTTGATAATATATAAAGAGTGCTAATATCAGTTAATGCTTTAAAAATTACACATTAGGAAAAGCTATCGATAATGTATGTTTTCTTATTTATTTCTAAAATTTATTGTGCACTAGTCTCTGTTTTTATTGTTTGTGTAATTTTTCTTTTTCGTTATTAATTCTTTGAATACAGTTTTTGGTTTTATAATAATGTTATTTGACATTTATTTTGACAATATACAAAGAGTGCCAATGTCAGTTATTTATAAATGAACGATTTAAAAAAAATTACACATTTAGAAAAGCCATCATAGCCATCTAACCTAGCAAAGCCATAATTTTCTTTTCTCGTTATTAATTCTTAATGTGTTAAAAAAGTTATGGATACGCGTGTATGAATACAGCTTTTTGTTTTGTAATAAAGTTACAAATTACATTTAACGTTTTATTTATTTACTGTATATTTAAAAAAAACCTTACGTTTTTAAATACTATTTAATATTTATGTTACAACAGGCGTATTTTAGCATGTCTTTTTTTCTGACTGACATAATTTCTAATTAAGATTTTTTTCCGTTATTACGTGGTAATACGTTGTCCTACCTCGATGTATTCTTTTTTTGTATTGAAAGACGAACAAAATATTAAGACAGACTCTTGGCAGTTAATGACATGAGTTGAATGTATACTTGATCGTCTGACCTTAAGGTCTTCTTACCTGGATTACTCTTCAGCCCAAAGAGCAAAAGCGTCTCTTTCTTCTCACAACACTGAATTCCAGTAAATATCTTTTATAATTCATCAGTGAAACTTTTTGAATAAAGAGCAATTGTTTATTACGGAAATCACAGTGCAACAAAGATATTTAATACATATTCACACAAATACACACACAAACAAACAAACACATACGCACGCATGGACGCAAAGTTAAATTTAAATTATTGGGGAATTTCATTTATTTTACTTATATCGGAAATTGCGATAACAAGTTAGCGACTTTTTTGAAACTCTACTAATTGCTAATATCTGCTTCAGCAGAAATAGACCCAAATTATTCAAAATAAATTCAATCTCTCTCACAGTGCCAATTGTTTTTTTTTTTATATTGTATCATTCAATAATTATACTCACAACAATTTTAACGTAACATTTTTCATAATATTTATTTTGATACTAAAACACAACCAGATATTAAAACACAACCACAAGATTTCCAATATGCTATTGGAAATCTTTTCGTAGTCCTAAATCTTGACAAAGTGATTAAAGAAATCTCTGAAAGTAATTCACAAAATTTTACTTAGCAATTTACTGATTTTATATCATTAGTAAATGGCAGTAGGTCGAGTAGAAAGCTTGACATAAATGACTGCATTGCTGTCAAAACATTTTATTTGAAAAGGAAACATTTGATCGAAAGTTAACAACTTCTAACAAACTGACAAAATTCGACATTTACGACTATGTTTGAAATAAATATAGCAAGAAATGGATGTAATCAGAGAATAATTAATCTCAAATTTTATCTATTTTTAATTTCATTCTTACTAATCTACAGTAAAACAGAAGTCACGATTAAATCATTACATATATATCCATATTATCCTTTGTCTTTCATGAAGACCTACATATAAAAAACAGTTCTCCGGTTGGAGGCGGATATATCTAATGAAAGCTACAAACGAAAGTTTTTCTGCCTATTACTAGGCTGTTAATCGTTATTTATTAAAAGCACGATCCAAGCAGAGTTTTGGATGTGCGAACGCAAGATGTCCGGACTATCCGGACTTCTGCTACCCGTACATCTAAAGGATGTACTATAAAAAATGTAAAGTATATATATATATATACATATATATATATATATATATATATATATATATATATATATATATATATATATATATATATATATATATATTACCATGGTTCCACTCTAATGATAAAATCAGTTTGATTGCAAATTTATTCAATATTCCAATGAGATATATTTGGCAAGACTTAAATTTCGAGTTAAATATGAAATTACTTCAAAAGGAAATTTTCAAAACTCCCCTGAACACAATGAATAAATAATGATCGGGTAGAAGTGTTTACAAAATGTTACTAAACAATCTACGTAGTTCTAGTCATTAGTAAATGACAGCCAGTCGCATAGTATGCTCGTCATAAACGACTGGATTGATGCTAAAACATTTATTTAAGAGGAAACAATGAAAGTTTCGAACTTCTATGACACGTGCTATATTCCCATAAACTTTTGATTAATCAAATAAATTCTAACGTTTTTATGCTCAACGTTAATTCAATTGTTGATGTTTAGTAGTATCAAGTCGTTAATGTTTGGTTATTTTAAAAAAATTGTATGGACATAATTCATATAAATCTAAGTAAAAAAATGAGGAATAAATTTCGAAAATATCTTTTTCTGTAAATTCAGTAATTTGATCTACCTAAGCCAACGAGAATTTAAATATGAAACATTTGATGGCAGTAATCTTTTTTATTTATATCACGCCGAAACAGGCACTGTTTAAGATTTATTGGCGAGAGAAATAATTAAAATTTACGAAACAGCTATTCGTTGCCATTCTTAGAAAAAAAAATCTCTGAGCCGTGGCTCCATCTCATCCACAGATTCCATATGTGAAGTTATTTATTATCCCAAATAAATTTATAGGACCGTAAAATCTATATAACTCTTATTCTCCGTAAAGTCGGCGACCTGTTGCAATAATTCGTGTTATGTGAAATTTATGGATATATGGAAGGAAATAAAAAAATGTTAACAGCTAGATATTGCTAAAGATCTTTGTTTTGAAATAAGATGAAACTATTTTTCCTTGAAGCTATTTTTCTAGTTTCCTAACTAACGTGAGTCATGAGTTTATCTACGTGATGCAAATTATTATATTAATAGATAGTGGAAACAAATTAAGTTATATTAACTACATTATATTAGATAATTATTTAAAATTGCGGAAAAATACTAAATCTGCTAAAGTAATTAGTCACTTTAGTTTTTTTATTTCTAATCAATTGGCATATTACAATTCTATGGTTTAAAAAATATAACACGCGAACTAAGGTTACACCAGCGTGAAAGTTATACAGCTGTTCTATACAGCAGATCAGTTGATTCATGAACAGATCAGAGATAAGTTGATCTGTTTATACAGCAGATCAGTTGATTTATAGTCAAATTACTCAGTATCTAAAATAATTTACTTGTGGGACATAGTAGTTCTTAAATAGTTTTCATTCATATAATCGCATTTGGAAAAAGCGTGAAAAGTATTTCATCACGTGTTCATCTTAGAAACAATGCTCATTTTGTAAGAGTTTAGAGGCAGTCCCATAAAATTTCTTACATAACATCGTGAGATTGCTCATCAGCACATTACACATCAGACGTAGTTAATAGTAACAATAGACAAGTTAAATAGCCTATGGGTTTTTTAAACCAATACCACAACAAAACCAATGTTCATATGAGACATTTGCGGAGTTACATTATTGAGAAGTTATATTATTGTGTATGTAATCATCGTGTAATTTAACGGTTATTCAAAATTGAACTATGTCGATTTACATTCGGAATGGTTTTGTATCATATTGCTTAGCGGTATGGACGTAAAAAATATTCTGAGAAAGCCTATCAATGTAAAAATTTACTGGATTCAAATCTATTAAATTTTAGGTATTAAAACGGAATCTCTTGGTATATAGGTGATACCTATTATTTTGGTTAACATTGGAAAGATAAGTTTGGAGGTGTTTGCATCCAAGACATGAACCTGGATAAGAAAGATACCTGATGCACTAAGGGATGAGTGCACTCTAAAAATCAATGTTGCACTCTAAAAATACCGGTGTAATCTTTGGGCCTACCTTGATATTAATAACTTTAATATGACAACCAGTAAATATATTTTTAATAACATCGATGACTTTGTCAAGTGAAGAAAATAGAACAAATAAAAAAATATAATTCTACGATTAAAAAGAGAAATACGGTAAAACAAACTCTTTAGTTATGATTCAGTCTCAATAATTTCTTTATATTTATATGATATTATTATTGGAGGTGTTCATATTCTTAAATAATAATAAATCATTCTTTTATCATTACAATTATGAGATAAATTCATGTTACGAAAATAATTTATGTTTCAACATCGATATTAAAATACCAATGTTTGTTTACTAGAAATCGATATAATGTATACATCCATTAATAAGAAGTATTCCTAATCGAATTACTGTCATTACTATGGATGCTATGGATACTTTATTTCGCATTTCAAATATTCATGTTTATTTTGGTTGCATAATCGTTTATGGAGAACGTTGTATTTTTTATTTGGTCTGTGCGCAGAATTATGTTATTTAAATAAATTAATTTTAATTTTAAAATGATTTATTACTTTATCTAATTACGCAACATTGCTAGAAATTACGTAACGTATATTCAACAAGTCGATTATTATACTTTTTACTTTGATATGACTGTCCTCGTGACACTTGTGTTTTGGCAAATTTCATTTTCATCAAAATTTTGTTAATGAAGTTTTCCCTTGTACATATCAGTAAATGAAGTCTTTTCTAGATAAAAGAATGACCGGCAAATTGTTAGAAAATATTTTATACATTACTTGGTCGTATTTCATTACCAAATTTGTGCGTGTTAATATTGATACCTGGTCACGTATATAACAAATTAAATTATCGATTTTTTTGAACTGGAAAAAATTTCCTGGAAATTAAATTATTATTAAATATGTTGATAAAATGAACGGGAAAAAAATGCAAAAATCTACAGGTTCATACCTGCGGTTTCTTTTTAATTTCCAAGTGGGAAATATATTGGTGAATAAATTTACGTTATTTTACGTTAGTTTTGCTTAATATATACGAGTGTTAGAAGTACCATCTTCGGTTCAGTTATGACATAGACTTAGTTATATTCTACTTAAAATTATATAATTAATAAAATTGCCAGTATTGTATTGTATGTTTATTCAATAAAGGGGCTAAAGTTTCTTTTTCGAAAATTGTGTAATCTATGCGAATTGATTCGGATAGATTTTCTCACGGATTGGCGGTGAAAAATTTTATTTGGCAAATCGGTTTTGCATAAGTGCAGCATTGAACTCGAGTAAGGAAAAGCTAAAAATTTCATTTCGAAGCCTTTAATTCCGAAGAAAAGGAGTAATGTACTAAATAATAGTAACTAGTATATGTCACAGGTATAGTTTTATGTTAACATATTTTAGAATTTTTGTTAAGTTTGACTTTTAAGAAATTAAAATTTGTAACTTATATACTATTACTGTGGGCCGACCAATTGACCTGCACGCAAAGACAAGTCATTAGAAGTACAAGGTCGTACGTGGTTCTAATATCATAAAGTACACCCAGTAAACCCTTCTCTATGTCACATCTGCCAACCCTACATTATTAAGAATGAATACTCTGACGAAGAGGCTCACGTATCCACATACGATGTCAATTTCAGCAAACAAACTAGCGTAATGGCTGACTTATCGAGTTACAAAGTTGAGTTTGAAATAAAAATCGAATTACGATCTGATGCGACATCACGTTTCTTTTGGAATATTGTAATATTAAATGTATAATTTTCACAACTATTTATTTTACATTTATTATTGATATTTACGTAACAATTTTTAGATATATTAAAAAACTTTTTTATGAATATATTACATATTTTCTATAAGTAATACATTAGTCAGACGTGGATTTGAAGAAAGAAAACTTCACGCCCAACTTATTTGCAACTTATTGCGGGTGAAAATTGTTTTTATTTCAAGTGTTACACGGATCTATTGATAAAGATGCCTTTTAAGTAATAGTTTTTATGTATTATTTGAATTAATGCGGTATTTGTGTTCTATAGTATTTTAATATAGACCTGTTTTGTGCGATTTTTTTGCTTGTTTACAGCAGAATCACGAACAAAACGTGTTAGAATAATTTGTTGCCCAATTTAAAATTCATAACAAATATTTGTTATTTAATATATCCTTTATATATATATATATATATATATATATATATATATATATATATATATATGTGTGTGTATATATATGTATATATAAATATATATATATATATATATATTTATTTATTTGACAATGATCAATTCAATTATTTGCGAAAAATAGCACGTATTTTCATAGCAACGCATTTTGCGTTAGGTCTGAGAAACTAAAAGGTATATAGAATGGTTTAAAATTTCTAAATAATATAACAAACATTATTTAAACAAATGAACGATGTCGATATTGGTGAAAAGTTTTAAAATGTAGAGGTCTTCCAGATCCATCACTTGATGGGCCTTCTCCAAGAATGTTATTCATAATTCACCTGTGATGAATAGGGAAAACTGAAAAAATGTAATTTAAACAACTTTTTTTACAGAAACGTGCTGATTTTCTGCTTTCTTTAAAAACTGATATCTTCAGTTTATGCGCAGTTCAAAGATAGTCTCAAATTAGTTTTGTATTTAGTAATGCAAGGAGGAAAACGCAATATGTAAAAGAAATATCTGACGCTTGCTACGATCATCATAGTTATTCATCATGTGCAATTAAACATAGTTTTCATTTCGTGAAAGACAGTAGTTCATTTCTTGTTATCAGTAAACTATAATTCAACTATGTGTTCCCTACATCACTACTAATCCTGATATATTTAAGGAAATACCACAGTCAAGCAATGTTAATAATTATCACGTTTTGTAAACATCGAGACATTATGGCGTTGAATTTAATCACTACTTTGAATATGAGCGATGTACCTATACAGACGATTCAGGGAAGAGGAGTTCATAATAATCATCTGCGTCATACATACCAACAATATGCATCATTGATACTAACATGCATTCGACATTCTCAGAATTCTATCAGGATTAACCTCTTAGTATGACATAGTAGACATTATTTATTTTAATTAGGAAAACATAAAATTTATATAAAATCAGTTTATTGTTTGAGACAAGATATTACTTTATTGGTCCACTAACAAAGCTTGTAATTCAAAGTTTTGAAAAAAAATTAACTTTTCATTCAATTTTACAGAACTCCTTTAATTGCTCTCAAAATTCTTGTTAATTCCATCATTCATAATCTACTATAAAAAAACAATTAGCTGATTTCATCTTTGCGTACATTTCAAAAATTATTCTCTGATATACACTTAAAATTAGAAATTGTGTATCCTCTATTGAACCAAAACTTTATGTGTAATGCGTAATGAAAGCCTTAAACAGACAAAACAGGCCATTTAAATTTTTTGTCTTTTTCAATTTTTATTAGTTTTATTTTAAATATGTGCTATATGGCATGTTATGTCGCCTTATCTTAACTTATATTTGTGTCATAAATAAAAATCTATTGGAATTTTTTTAGTTAAAATAATTTCTTTAGTTATAAACGAACATAACAAAATTATTAACCATAATGCCTAAAGATTTTTCTTTTGGAACTACGTATGACAATTCAATAATAAGACCTTCGTTGAAGAAATAGATGAAAGGAAGGTTGATCAACTTGGTTTCCTCAATAGAATTATCGTTTGTTTAAAAAGAATAAAGAAATATATGGCAATTTAGGTTATACTTAATCTTGACAATAAATGCCGGAACATTAAATCTTATATATATGGAAATAAACGCCACTTTTGTCGCACTCATATTGCACATCGTTTACTAAAAAAAAGAAATATATACGTAACAAAAATTTTATTCTTATATCCAATGGTACGTAAATGGTCACGTTGATTTCATTAATGTTAAATTAAGTAAGAAAAGCGACTGTTTAAAAATTGCATTTTATTCATCTGTTTACAATTAATTGTACTCTTTACAAACATACCTGTCAGGAACAAGTAACAAGTAAAGGATGCACTAAGAGGGCTCAATAAACATTTCTCTTTTTAAAAACATTTAATACTATATATATTTCCATTAAATTATATGAAACTATTATTTTTCATATTGTGAACATATTGCTTAGTAAAATTTTAAAAACACAGTAAATATACCTTTAAATAAAACATTCTATGAACTTTTTGCAGACCAAACTACATGCCACAAATTGATTCAATATTACCCGTAAATGTAGTTTACTTACCCGTAAACTTAGTTTCTTACCTTTAGTCATTTTTCCAATTTCTGTCTATACATATAATACTGTTCTGAATATTTGTTAGATACTCAAAAATTCACCTCGTAGGAGCTGTGAATGTGTATTCGTAACTTTTGCAAAAATAATCACTTTAAAGCTTAATACTTTATAAATATAAAAAATATGTATAACCATGCCAATTTCAGCACATATGCCTCTAATAATCTGCGAATAAAACGGCGTTCAATGTAGAGTTTGATTAGAGGACCCTAAAAATTAAAACTTTGCAAGAATGCCTTCTTGAAAAAGGTCAATTGAATAAAAGTCTATAGAAAATAAATAACTTGCATAAAGGTGACTAAAAATTCATACAATATTAAAAATATTAATGGAAACAAATTTGAACATCCACGTTTTCCACATTTTCCACCAATAAAAATTATGTTAAGTATGAATATAATTCGTATTGAGTGTTGTTTTTCTAACGTTTACGCCTGGGACATATTGGCGAACACGTTTAGACAGGTTTATAATAAATATTTGAAATTTGCTCAGTATGTGACCTCAGATTTAGTTATATATAGTATGATTTATATTCCACTTAGTAATAATATTATAATTGTTAAAGTGGCCAGTAATATCGCTACATATTTATTCGATGAAGAGGCTAAATATGCATTGACTCGCGAAATTACCGGCATGAATTTTTAGTTAAGCCGGCTGAATGTATGTCAAGGTTTTGTACTCTCAAGCCACTTAATATATGTTGAATGACTTATCTTTTATCCACGTTGAACGTTTTGTTAAAATTTATGACGCTCAATATATTTGCTTCAAATAGATGTGTGCTGAAAAATATCTTCTCCAGATGGTGTGCAAATTAGAAAGGATGACGAGCATCTGTAGTTTATTGAAATGTGGATTGATTTTTTTCTGACCGTAATACTTGGACATGAAAATATTAATCGTCTACCTCAAAAAATCGATTTATTTACCATTAACTTTACAGAACAACATTAAACGAAGATAAATCAAACAGATTATACACAAAACTTACACAAATTGCCAATAAAACAAATTCACTGATTTTTACTACAATTATCTGAACAATGATTTTAAGTGACTAAATTCAATGGGTATTTTATTTATACTCATTTTTATAATACGATTCTAAACACAAATTAAATATAGGAGATTTTAAAGGTTTCGGATATTCTAATATATAAAATTGCTTTTAAATATTTTACAGATAAAATTCAATATTAAAATGTTTAATAGAAAAACACAATGAAATCAGAAAATAACTTGCACGCTTCAGTAAAATTTACTAAAGCAGGAGGATGGGAGGCGTGAACTGGGGCCTCGCCTCACGCTCGGGTTTTTGCAGCACAGTTTCGCAAGAGCGCAAACGTGTCCCACGCAGGGAACAACTGTTTTTCTTAATGAAATTTGGAAATAAGTAAGATATAATGTTTTATATTGGTATATTACATACATACCTAAATAGACTTAAACATACCTTGCAATAAAGTGCGTGTTAATTTTTGGATAATTAGGAAAATTCAGTTGAATAGATTCTTTCAAATTAGCCGAAAAGTAGCCTGTAATTTTTTCTGAAGACAAAGGATTGTTCCTTTAAAAGCTGTATTAAGATCTATCTAGAATTATTTTTTTGATGGCTGAAGAGACATGGATGCACGGATGGATCCATTTAATGTTATTACGTACACCGGAAAATTTGCATTATATAACCTCATATAATAACATAAATTTAATTTATTGCCCTCACTAAAATACTTGTATATAGTATAAATTTCGAAAGTATAATAAAAACTCCCTGCTCCCCTACAATAAACTCACTAAAGTAAGCAGTGGGAAAACCTGTACAAACCCGGCATCCGCTATTGTTTTATGTAATATATAAATGCTGTTGGAAGTTCCTTAGAGTTAATCTTTGCTAATAGCTTACCTTAAGATGTTGTAACATAAGGAAACCTATTAACACCAAATTAGTTAAAATACTAAAGTAATAAATTTAACTGATATTTTGTTTCAGTGCTTACTTATGCCTATTCAATTATTTACTGCAGATATAAGAAAATTTCTTGAAAACCTTAATATATTTTAAAGAAATTTCCTTACCGCTTAAAAGATCTTATAATCAAGTAAAGTGAAAAATATACAAATTCAAAACTTTTGTTATGCATGAACGTTAAACAAATCGTAAAATAAAAAATATTTTTTTTCAAATGTACACGTAAAAGAAACGGATCTTTCGTCTAACTTCATTGCAAGTGCCCTCGGTGAAAATTATTTTTGTAGTTTTTAATTTCTTATCGAGGATAACTGGACTCTAGTGATATTGGCTTTCAAGCTATAATCATTGTGTAAAAAAACTAACGCCATGTGTTCATGTACTTTTATGTTTTTTACTCAATATTTTGCTGGTTGACTTGAGAAACGTGATTGTAAGTACCCATACAAATAAATATATTTACTATTTGTTCAATGTCTAAGGTATAAATTTTAGAACCCAAATATTAAATAAATTACGCAGTGAATCCATACCGTTTAAAACAATTATTATATTGACATCATTTTTACGTAATTACATATTAGCAAAATAGCCTATTAAAATATGGCCATATTCGTGACTTTGCAGTCTATAGGTCAGTTTGATAGCCAGCCAACACACCAAAGCTCACTTATAATTAGACATAAATGATATTTTATATCTCAAACTGTTTGAAATAATTCACATTTTATAATGAGTTTGTAAACAATTTGTATTGTATATGATTTAACTAAATAAATTAAATAATTGTAGTCTTTTCTATCAACGTTTTTCACTATTAAATTATCTTTTATATAATATTTAAATATAGTTAATGTAGATGCAATGATACTAAATTATGCAAAACATAACGAATGTTAATAATATTCTAAGGTAAGTTATAATAGACACAATTGCTAAAACGAATCAAACAATCATTTAAATTAAGTGACAAATATTATCAATCTTCAGTGTTTATTCTATACAAATATTTATTTTACTTAATAACACTGGAAAAAATATTACTAGATTTTTAAGAGCTTTTAAGAAATTTGGCATACACTTATTAGTCATTTGACTCATTTTCTTTCGTCCTTAAATGTCGTCATGAAGTTGGAATATAAAATCATTCACCATATCACTACGAGAGTTTTTTACTCGTTTAAACACTTTAACACGTTTAACACAAAATTTAATGATACTTAATATTTTTATTAAAATATGGGGTGTAAGGAATAGGGAAAAATAGGGAAAAAAACATTTCTCATGAACAATTTAAAATAAAAGCGAAAATTATTTTGTCGTGATAACTCTTAATAATGAACTGTTCATATCGATTTTACAGATTTTCATTTCATAATCTTTGGAAAATTTTTGGTATAGAATAATTTTTTTTTAATATTTTTTGTGTGTCTCGTTCACAGATTCATAATATTAGGAGCAAATAACACATAAGTAATGTGACACAATTTAGCAAAAAACATAATTACTGCTATATTTTCATTTCTTTCTTTCATCATAACTTCTAAAATATAGCAAAATCACGTATGCTTCACATGTTTGCTTTACTCGAAATTGTCACATAACCTTAATTTGCCGTTTAGTCAGGACGCCCTGTCGAACTGCATTGTGGACGTCATTGATATTTCATTTGTAATTTTCAAATTTACGTAAATTAATTGTTTAGGGAATGTCCCCAAAATGATTAAATGTAGTAAATAGTTAAATGTAGTGTCTATAAGTGTGATAATATTTTACAACAAAATTGTTAATTTTTGGGTTGCTTATTTTCTTGTAGTCGTACATTCTAAGTTTGATTATTAAGAAAGATAATCGCAGTGTAAACCTACTTAATCAGAACCTGACAAGAAATATTTCGATATGACGACACAAACTTTGATTGGAAATGTAATGAACTGGGTAAAATTAAATTGATTACTTGGAAATGAAATTAAAGGCTTAATGAACATTTGACCTGACAATCTTTTATCTTAAATTTATAAAATAATAACCACCATACTTTTAAAAAATGGTTAACATTTTTCCATCAAAAAATTTAATCTATCATCAAAACTCTAATCATCAGAACTAAATTTCGGATGCATATAATGAGAAACGCTCTCAAGAACTAGACGAACGAGTACGATTAGTGATTCAAAAACTTTGAATCATCATTATGCTGATAATGCAACTATTATTTATAATATAGTAAGTCTACTGCAATGGATCGAAAACTTCGGCATTGAATTCGGATTGAAAATTAATTGCAATAAAACAAAGATAATAATTCTGAACCGTACTAATGATAACTCGCCCGATATCACACAATTAGCAAATTGCCAGTGATTATACCACCCGTCTATTTTGGGGCTTTAGATTCTAATAATGGCGGTTGTAATAACAAAATCAAAAAGCGTATGATGATAATTAGTTCTCTTATGGAAAATTTGAGGAAAATATAGAACAGAACATTACAAAAATGAAAACTCGACTCGTTCGAGCATCGGTGTTCCCTATTTGCCTCTACACCGCAGGGAAGTGGGCATTACGTGAAAGCAAGAGAAAAACATACAGAAATCCCTGAAAATCTGGTACTGGAAAAGAATGCTCAGAGTAGCGTGGATTGAGTTCCGTACTGAAGCATCCATGCTCCAGAAAATCTTTATCAAGCAATGTTTGTCCAATATTGTGCAAACTCACAAAATGAAATTCTTTGAACATGTAGCGCAGCATAGTTACGATAGTATTAAATTCCCGGCGATACAGAGCAAAATAGAAGGTACCAAGTTATGTCAGAGAGCACTGATGCGATAGATATATCAGATCAAGGCCAGAGCAAGGAGAACAGGCGATAGAGGGATGGGTACATATCCTGTTGGCGACATCAATCATTTGAAATACACTTGATACGAGGACTGCGAAAACTTTATCTAGAATGTAGTGACTAAGAAGATATGATCATTAGAAAGATATAAGAGCTACATTTTAAGAAGGTACCACAACTTAAT
Organism: Druceiella hillmani; assembly: GCA_039881145.1. Taxonomy (NCBI): domain Eukaryota; kingdom Metazoa; phylum Arthropoda; class Insecta; order Lepidoptera; family Hepialidae; genus Druceiella; species Druceiella hillmani. Next base: position 4,240,057 of record JAYKKI010000114.1, read on the forward strand.
TGTGTGTTTTTAATATTAAGCCAGCAAATAAACGAAATATGGAGTATAATAAATGTCGCAGTGCTATTTGAAAAATATTTAATTAGTGATGATATTCGGTTAGTGATGCTCTAACTCTTTCAGGGTTGTATTGGATGTACTTAATTTTCTTCTTCGTTAAAAAAAATTGTTACGAAGTACTTCGTTAATTCTCGTAAAAATGATTTCAAAATTATTCTCTGAAAATTGGATATATACATAGATTGATGGTTTATCCCATATATTAATTAGAAACAAAAAAATCATGACAATGTAGGGTTCGTAGGTTATTAAATATAGCAATAACAATCATCAAACATAACATGCTGAAAAAGTCTTCTCATGTGGTATTTTAATTGCAATAGTTAGTTGAAAAACAAGTTATTTAAATGTCGTGTTTTCCTAATTTTGAGTTTATTTCTACTCTTCTTATATTGTTCATTTTATTTGGATTGCATTAGGACCACAAAGTTTGATATGTCCATTTATTTAACCAAAATTAATTGAACAATTTGTAAAAAAATAATATGAGGGACATATGTTCATTATCACCCAAATAAACTGTGTTTATTTCAGATAATGGAGAATATAAATTCTTTGTTAATTTTTTGGGATTATAGTTAGTATCTAATTAAATGAAAGGTGAGCAGGATATTTCTTGCATTTTGAAGGAACAAAATACATTTAATAAAAATAATACAGAATCCTTTTAAATCATGTAAACATGAAATTGTTTGGACTAGATTTTATGGTGATCTATCATTGGTATAAGGTTCCTAAATTATTAATTATATTTTGGGAAAGGCTATATTATTTATAATTTATATAAGATTTTAATTATAAGAGGCTATATTATTTATAATATATATAAGATTTTAATATATAAGATTTAAATTAGATAGTAGCTTTTGCTTCCTTTAAGAACTGACGCCTTCGACTTGATTTATGCGCTATTCACAGACATACTCAAATTTTGTTGGTAAAACAATAGAAAAACCGTAATATGGAAAAAAAAGTATTTGGACCTTTCTGCGATGCATTATGTGCAATGTCGAAATTTGAATTTTTTTTTTTGCATGCTTAAAGGTAGTTTCGTTCGCAATCAAACGTGGTTTATTTTATAGAATCTGTAAAGCGTCTTTTGAACTAATATTTTTTGGATATAATATGTTCTTTATAGCATCGCTTGTGCTCATATAATCAAAATTGGTATTTAATGAATTAAATTAAGCAGTGCTCATTAACACAATTAATTATTGGAAAAATATTTAGTAAATTGTGTAAAATAATAGGTAATAAATATTGAATGGATACCGTACCCATTTTTAAAATTTTGATATGACGAAACAATGTGTTTTTCTTTCCGTTAAGCAATAATTTGTAATTTATAGAATGCTTTCCAATAGCCATTCAATCAGTATTCGAAAGGAAGTAGATAGTCCCACAGGCTGTTACGTAATATTTTCTTTCACTTCATACAAAACTGGTGTCTAACTAAAAGTATATACTACGTGTTACTCTATTTTCACAGAAAACCATTCAAATTACCCATATTAAATTTGATCAAAAAAGCAAATTTTGGTGGTTTTTTTGCCTTGTACTGCCCTGTAGCATTTTTCAGGTAATTAAGATGTTATTTTCGGGTTAGTTAGCGAAACATTCGATAGTGTTTAAAAGGAAATATGTAAATATTAATAAATTCGGGGTTTCAAGTTTTAGTAATGTTGATATAAACATTGACACAATTAATATGCAAAGAAAGAAGAAGATTTGTAAAAGATACTAATTTATAGAACATAGTTACTATTTCTTCAACGCCAGGGAATCTACTTGATTGTCGTGATCAATTGTGTCCCCCTTAGTAAAATTGATACGGTAGTATTAAATAATTACATTAAAATCAATGTAGATAATGTAGAAAAAGAATGTAATTTGAATGTGATAGAAGGTAAAGTACATGGATAATAAATTATATAAATGCAAATGAATACTAAACACATTACTTTCTAAAGTGGGTTTTATTTTGAGTATTAAAAGAAATCACTGTCTTAAATAGACCTTAGTCTTTACAGCGATTTTGCTGTTTAGGGTCTTCATTTACAAAGAATGGAACAAATGCTTCTTCAAATAAGGAAACTCGACCGACGTTAAATGAAATTAAAAAAAGAAAAACTTTAAAAAAAGTTTTTTTTTTAAACTAATTTAAAAAAACTTTTTACAAAACATTAAACTTTAAAGTTGATTCATATTTACCGTAGCTAAATACTATAATAACAATTAATACTAGGTCTCTAAGTATTAACACTCAGGAGATAGGTACATAGGTTAATGAAAAAAATAGACTATGGTTCTATGCAGAAAATCAAGACAATTAGATTACCTGTAAATTTTATTAATAATAGATAACCATAATCATCCCCATTGAAATTAGCTTGTATTCAGTCGTCTTAAAATTCTAATAGGGTTAACGTTTTCTATATATATATATATATATATATATATATATATATATATATATATATATATATATATATATGTAATTATGTATATGTATATATATATATATATATATACATATATATATATGTGTAAGTATGTATATGTATATATATTAATTTTCATCTATCAAGGATGTAGTAAGTACAAGTACACCAAGGTTAAAAAATCTCATTAAGGTAAGGTTGAACACCAAGGTGAAAAAATCTCATTAAATAACATTATAAAATTTTACACAAAACCATGTACACCCGTATTTTGCTACTGTCGACTACTCAAAACAAGCCAATCATAACAAGTATTCTTTTTGCAACACAATTATTAACAGTTTCAAATAAATAAGCTTTCTATTTACTGTATTCGTTATACCAAGCCCAATCAAGCCCAGTCATAAATCTAAACGTAATTGAGTTGAGTATAATAAACGTAAGACATATTGAGAAATATGGAAAGAAATGAATTATTAAGAATTAGTTGTAAAAAACGAGCGAAAAGTAATTCGAAATAAGTTGTTTTTGAGGAAAGATGAAAGCAAATAAAGTCAACTACTTATTTTACCAAAAGCAGAATTTATATATAATAATTTTAAGCAATACATTTTCAAAAACGTATGTATTTTAAATGTTTCTAGGTTTTACATTCTCGGGAATGATTTACTTTAAATCTAAGTAATTTTCCAGGAATGAAACTAAATTTTTAATACATAATACGAAATCTTTTATTATTCTTATTATGAGTCTATATTAACATAAACGGTGTAATTTACAATAATTTTCGATAACTAGCTACAACATTATGAGGTGATATTATAAAAAATATTCCCATTTGGGGTATAGTAGTGTCTACTTTTATTTCCAATGGTGTTAACTTTATTATTAACAGGTAATTGAATTTGACTTTATTAACAGGTAATTGAAGTTTTACCTTTTCATTGGCAGAAAGCAATTCTACAGAAGATTTGAAAAAAGGTAAGAGAAAATATTTTACATTGAATGCTGAATAAAAAAACGAATATTTGAAAAAAATAATATGAATCCAGAATCATATAATTTATATTTGGCCGGTTACTCTTTATTGATTAATCAGACCTACATATATTATTAAAAATACGTCAAACACAAACAGTAATGTGTCATTAAATTTATTAAAGCTGTTTCCTTGTATAAAAAAATTCCATTATTGGACAAATGTCTTCTCATCTTCGTTCATGTTTGTTTGTCTTTTCAACACCAATATCAATGTAGTAAGTGTTGTCATATTTACAGTATTTAATTTTTTTTTTCAATTATTTTTTGTTATTGGATCAATGTTATTTCTAGATTTCACTCGTTATTTTTTCTCACAATAATATTTTGGTAATTTTTTTGTTCGTAATTGATTGTAATTGGTTATAATAACCTGTGAACGTAGGAAGGTTCTTCTTAATTACAATTTTTGTTTAATTTCCTTTTAGTCTTAGTTTTATTGTCTATAACTTGTGATTTAATAGTATATATATATATATAAGAAATATGTAATTTTATAAGCGAGACAGTTAAGTTTGGTATTTTTCTTTTGTTTTGTGTTTCTGGCTAAGAAGATTGGTAATATTTATGGGATGGTATAATATTTAAACCGCTCTGTTTTCGGTGATGAACTGCTGGGCATCCTTTTATACATTTCTTTTTTATTGAATCATATTTTTTTCGGCATGATTTATAGAATTTATTTCGTTTTTTCTGTTTTGTTTTCAAATTGTTTTCTAAATTTTTAAAAATATTACGTAATTTTTTTCAACTTTTTTTCATCATTTTTTTCTATATTTTTCAAATTGTTTCTGATAGTTTTCCGAATTCGTATTTTTAGACTCTGGAGTGCAATTATCATGTTAATTTACTATATTATTCCTTGTCCTCCCTTTCCTCTCTTTTTGTTAATATTAATAAATTTTCTTTGAAGTATTCAAGTCACATGGAATAATTAATAATTTCTAGTATTTTTTCGTCGAGTGAGTATGATTTTTCGCCCTCGTACACTCCAAAGAAATATTTCTCTCCTATTTCTTTTTTTAAATTGATATTCTATTTTCTTGCTTTCCGCTCGTGGTATAGTTGATTATATTTCGGCACGTAATTTTTCCAAATTTTTTTTCTATGTTGTCATTAATTATATGTGTTATTATGTCTTTCATTTTATTGAAGTATTTGTGAAGATTTTCCTCCTCAAGAGACATTTGCTTTTTGACAGTGTGTTATAAATGCTTTTTATGAAAATAAGTCAAAACGGCTCTTTTCCTCTATTTATCAGGGAACTCCTGATGCTTTTTTCATAATTAGCTTGCTAGTTTGCACTAATCTTAACATAAAGCGTCGATGAGACTTGATTTTAAACGAAATTTTCGAGAGTGTACCATTTACCGTTTCCATTTATTCAGGAAGACACAATATACATTTTTAGTATTACCAAATTATTGAAAGAATAAATTTAAACATTCTGACTATTTGGCTCTAATATTTATTACTACTGTTGAAGTAAGTTGGTATAACCGAAAATACGCTATACTCAGTCCCATCTATTTAATTTATAAATGGAATGACTTAGTTTTATATTTGTCCATTATTAAATTGTTTCTTTATTAACAAACACCAAATTAAAGTTATCGTTTTTCAAAAACCTGTTCCAGTAATAATCATTATACAGAGCTAACTTTTTACATTCCATATCCAAATTATCTTTTGATATCTTGTCTGTCTTAGAACCGATTTAATTTTTTTGGTGTTTTGTCGATTCTGTTATCATAAAATATGCAATATTCAATTTATTACATAAGTAGTGAGAATAACAGCTGTACGCGTTAATCATATTTGCTGGTGCAACCGTAATTAATTTCGTATTTGCTTGTGACAAAAATTAAATAATTATTTTTCTAACTGCATATAGATCCTTAGAAATTAAAGTAATTTCACCTCATTTTGCATATCACATGAACTTTATTGTACGCCCCTTGCTGTATGCAGAAATGTGCATGAAGATTAAATAGATATGAGTGAAGGACTTATTATGGAAAGTATGAAGAATCAAGTCTCCAGACGGAGCGAGTGGTTAACACAGGAGGTGGACAAAGGCGAGGTGACAGACAGTCTGTAGTCGCACGTGAATGTCGTAAGTAGGGCCCCCCTAAGCCCTCCCTTGTCGCTTCAGCTCTCTCATATACATTATTAAGCACTATACTATCCTCGTGCTTACCGTGCATGCTCACATCAAATGTCAAATTTAATTCAGTATATTGATTTACAGTTAATCTAGGTAGAGACTTCGGAAATTGGTTTTATGCAAAACAGTAAATTTAGAAGATGAAGTTCAAACATTTCAATTTCTTTCCGAGTTGTTTTATTGGCGAAGTTACGGCGCAAAATTATGATAACTATAATATACCGACTTTCTTTAAGTTAGCAACTTCACTTTAATTTAGCAAAGGAGTAGAAAATAAGGAAATATTTTTTTGTAATTTAATAATTATAAAAGATGAAATTCCTCTGAAAGTTTATTTATTGGATATATAAAGTTACACTAAGTGATAAAATGGAATTGAGAAATCGAGAAAAATATTTTGGGCGTTAAAAAGAAAACAAGTTAAGAATATCTATTAAAAAAGTAACAAAATAATGTAAAAAAAAATTTGTGCAAAACTGCAAAAACGTGGTTAGATTTAGGTTGAATTTAAACTATTTAAAATGTTATATAAAAATTTAAATTTATAAGAGAATACCATCTATGTTTATTTTTTTCACTAAATAATGTTCTCTTTAAAAAAAATATTGGCCTGTGCTTTTATTCACGTTAGAAGTTATACTTGTTTACCATAATTCAGAAAAGTGTTTATTTGGCAAGCAAATAATTAATGGAAATGAAATAATAAAAAGGAGTTTGATTATAAATACGGTTGATAAATTCGTAATTCGATCATATAAATAAAATTTAAAAATCAAAATTTATTTTCCCCTAGACAGTAGAAAAAATTTGATCTTTTTTTATAGAATTACCATCAATATCATTTAATAATTAAATAACTTTAAAAATGTATACATAAATATTCGTGAAATATTCGTGAAAAAAAGTTTAAAAATATGACAAAAATATAATATAATACATAATATATAATAGAAATAAATACATATAATATCTAAATTATGTCCAATGCCATAGCTTCCTCCAGTGTTGACTGATCTACTAGTAGTTTATGGAAGCTAAAATATGATACGAATATTTTGTATAAACTGGGTCAAAATATCGTGTAAATACAACATCATTGGTGGTGCTATATCGTGTTGTTGGAATCATAGGATCATTGCTGATCGTTAAATTTGCTTGCATTTTCTCAGGAAAATTGTCGTTAAAGTTTCCACTCATAACCATTGATAACTTACCTTCTCCTCTGCCAAGATATTTTCCACCAATTGCTTTATATAGCCCTACTAACCGTTTTAAGAAATAAAATATATCGATAATTTTTTATTTGAATTAATGTATATTACTGTTAAAACAATTTTCTTGCCGTCTTCTGTGTTGCATTCCGCAACATAAAATTAAACAATATTACAATTATTAAATTTAATTTTAAAACTGTTATCTTTATCTTTGATTATATAGCGTTCGTTCTCTCCATATAATCAAACCAAAGAGAAAAATTGTAAAATGAAATTAAATTATTGTAATATTAATTTTAAACTTAATATTTGTCACATCAGTGGTTCGCCATTTCACTTTTCCACTGGCTTTCAATTTTAAGCCAATTATCGATCATCGTTTTCAAAATATCGTGCTTCAACGTTATTATTGTTTCATAGAGGTTAGTAAATTTTTTTTTATTTCAAAATTTAATTTAGTTATTGAAAAATTTAAATGAACACTCAGCATTCAATTGAGTGTAACACGTGTACGTAATTATTAGTTAAATCTACTAAAACAATCTATATACAGTTTAATTAATAATGTAAATAAACGACCATGCTGATAATTTATTTTAAATCATTAATTTTAAGTATTTAATCTTTTATAATTCATAATGCAAATAAATATATATATCGAATTCGAAATAAACTTTGAGATGATTAACTTAAGTAAGCAGAAAAAATAATTATTAAAGAGTTAGCAGAAAACCAAAATAGGAAACTACTTATCTGTCAAATAAACTAAGGAAATATATGTTTAGTGAACTACTTCAGGGTATCGATTTTATTTATACTGGGCCAACTTTATCCTGTATTTTTAAAATTTCAATTTCTACATTTTATCATCACGTGCCTAAAGAAGTATAACTTCAATATAATCTCTATATAAATCAATATACGTAACTCGATTAGCAAATCAAGACATTCCATATATTTTAAATTAATGTTAGTAATCTATGTAGTTATTTCAGTAAGTAACAGTCACAAATTCTTAGTTTTAAATATTTTCAAAGCTAATAAATTGTATAATAACTACATATTTTTAAGCAATGGATATGTAATTCTATTTTCAAAGAAAATATTACCTTAATATTTTAATACATTAATTTCATATTCAATGTAATGTGGTGACGCATTAGCGCAAGTATTTTGACAGTTTGCGTTTAATGTTGCACTAGAATCTCATTCGTTTATGACGAGGAAAAGAAATACTTAAGAATAAGTAAAAGAAATAAAGAATAATCTGTCGTTTCCATTTTAAATAATTTTTAATAAACTTTATCCACTTAGTTTATTTTATACAATATTTCTTAATGGAGTTTGATTAACTTTACCTACAAAGTTTATTTTAAAATTAAGTTGGGAAGCCGTTTAAGGAAAATTAGATATCTCAACAGCAGTAAAAAATTTAATGGGCAGATTAAATATCGATTACGATACGAATATTATATTAAAATTGATGTAATATTTGTTGTCATATTTCTATGCGGCTATCCCCAATGTAAGTCTGAGTTTAAGTCGGTCGAGGCAGATGAATGCCCTTCGGTAATATTTTTCTACGCTCGAAAGATGAGCTCAAGGTTTGATCTGGGTATGCATCGTGTAATATTATATATCGTAATATGTCTCTTCGCCACTCATTAATCTTCCAGGGTTGGCGTTCTTATCTGAACCATCGCTCTGGTCGGTCACCCCATCTTTTTCATTTTCGGTACATGCAAGTTGTCATATGAGTAGAGAAGTCATTTTTGAATTATTTAGTGAAGATCTTTATTTCAATGCTAGGACAATAGTCATTAGCGTCAGTTATTTTATTCAGTAGTTTTATTTTACATCGAAAAAAAAACAGACACAAATCATAACAAATTAACCATATTTCTGTATTTATTTCAATGCTATAAGCATTTGAAGAAAATTATTCTTAAACTATATATTATATTGTCAATATAAATTAATTTTGGGTAAAAAAATTGTATTGTACTACACAAATGTATAGTACTAGTTTAAAGTCAAACTAGAAAGAGATCTAAAATAACAACAACAATAATTAAAGACCTAAATAAACATTTAGAAGAATATATTTACGAATTGAAATTTAACATTAATTATTTGATTATTATCTCTATATTTATTAACTGACTGACCCTCAACTAATATACAATAAATAAAAATTACATTTTATGCACAATTTAGAAAACATAAATATTAACTGATTGGCATTAGAAAGTAACGAAAACGCCTAAAATCGTAGAATGTATAATTCGTACATCGCTTAAATTCCTAAGTGTATTTACAAAATTACGATATTTGATTGTATTGATTTTTTCTACACCTTGTTACATGAATAGGAAATTGGTGACTATTCCTGCATATGAAATATTACCGTCTATAACAATTTTAATTAAGAATAAGACCGATCTAGTGCGTGCCGGAACACCTTATAGAAGGATTTTTATTTTTTTTCAGATAACACACTTATTGACCAAATTAGCCCAAAACAAATTTTAAATGAATATATACATTTAAATTAAATTTTTTTTAGGTGTTTTACTTGCCTAATTCCTACAATTACGGGGAGGCTATGTTAGGAATAACTTCATAGGTCAATATTTGCATAACGAGGCTTTAAAAATTGAAATTTGTAACGAAACTTATGTTTATTAAAAATTTATCTGAAAGGAGTCTCCATCCTTCCATATTTTTTTAAATTATCCATGACTATTTTTAAAAGGTCAATCCGTAAGTGGCTTTTGACCCAGCAAATGCAAACGGAATAAACGGAAAATATTGGTTCTTCGAAATCATTTGATTTAAATTATATTTATTATTAGTATCATTTTTTCTTTGTGGTATGTTTCCTATATGGGTAATAATGTGTATGTAGTTATATGTCTGGATATGTCATGTTGCATTGGATGTATTAAAAATAATTATTAATATTATTATATATTGTGTGGGTGTACGTGTATGTATGTGTGCATGTGTGTAAACTGTATATGTGAAGTGTGTATGTATATATGTATTTCATATGTGTATATGTGTATGTATGAGTATATATTTGTATAATAACAGGTGCTAGCTGTAAATCGACCGTGTCGGTTTTGCTTATAATATTAACCGAGCTAGTAACCTCTTTGTGGATAAGATATTAACAAAATTAAGGTTAAGGGGTGAAATTAATGTTCAACCAGAATAATCAAATTAATGCATGAACCAGAAATTTTTAACAAATTTAATATATTGAATACAAAATAAAAGTCACCTTTTTCATTTTTGATTCTTATTTATAATTCTTGATATACCAGATATACTTGACCTACCATTGTTATTTTTATTTCTTATTTATAATTCTTGATATAACATATATATTTGACCTACCATTTTTATTTTTATATCTTATTTATAATTCTTCATATACCAGAAATTTTTAACAAATTTATTATATTGAATACAAAATAAAAGTCACCTTTTTAATTTTGGATTCTTATTTATAATTCTTGATATACCAGGTATACTTGATATATCATTGTTATTTTTATTTCTTATTTATAATTCTTGATATACCAGAAATGTATAACAAATTTAATATATTGAATACAAAATAAAAGTCACCTTTTCATTTTTATTCTTATTTATAATTCTTAATATAGCAGATATACTTGAAATACCATTGTTATTTTTTTCTTATTTATAACTCTTGATATACCAGAAATTTGTAACAAATTTGATATATTGAATACAAAATAAAAGTCACCTTTTTCATTTTTGATTCTCATTTATAATTCTTGATTTACCAGAAATTTATAAAAAATGTAATATATTGAACACAAAATAAAAATCACCTTTTTCATTTTTGATTCTTATTTATAATTCTTGATATACCAGATGTTTATGACAAATTTAATATATTGAATACAAAATAAAAGTCACCTTTTTCATTTTTGATTATTATTTATAATTCTTGATATACCAGATATACTTGATATACCATTGTTATTTTATTTCTTATTTATAATTCTTGATATGTGAGAAATTTATAATAAATTTGATACATTGAATACAAAATAAAAGTTACCTTTTTAATTTTTGGTGATCACTATGATAACAATCGTCACCGTGATGTGTTGGGTTGAACACAATTTGAAAGTATCGAATATTAAATTAATGGAAAACACAGAATAACAAAATAATTCGGAAAATATTCTCCCACATCAAGCTTGTAACTTGTAATGGTTGACAAGCGTCATTGTTGTGTTACTTTTGCTTCAGTTTTTACAGCGATTTTATTGGTGACAAGTGACCGATTTTTTGAACGTGGTTAGAATTAAAGTTCACTCCTTTATCAAGTACCTCATGAGAAAACGATTAATTTGAAATAGCTAAATTTGAACATGATCAGCGGGGAATTGAAAGTGAGTTTCGTAATAAAGGACCGTCAATTGGGGCTAAAAAATAAAAGATTGGAAAAATTTATGGTTTGCTTATATAAGATTGCCGATTGAAATTTAGATAGATATATGCGATTATGATAATTTCTTATGAGTGAATTAAAATATTAATTACAATAAAGTGACTTTTTTTGAGGTGTAGGTTCTTTCATTCGACGCTTCTTAAATTCGAACTGAAACGCAACCGATTCACAATTTTGCAGGTAGATTATTAAAAACTGATTTATAAAGTTTTTCGACAGGTTTTTGATTACCGACTTGGGTCCGCTATTGTCAAACCAGTGGTAAAACAGTAGTCAAAGAATAGAAATGGGTCACCAGTCCCAAAAAGCCAAAGTGAATTGTTGGCAATTCAAATAATGACATCATTTTTTCGGGACAATAATCTGTATTTATTTATGCTCTCTTTTACATTGTTCTCTAAAAACGGCCGTCACACACCTTTAAAAATCTGAAGGAAATTTATATTTTGGGTATGAATTTAACTTTATTCACCTGATTTAAGCATAATATGACTTTCATCTCTAACTTAGTTTATAAAAAAGACATTTACGTGGACAGAAATTTACACCTAACGAAGCTTCTAATATCCTGCATTTTGTAGGCCTCGTGAAAATATTCCTTACAAAAGGTGTGTAAATTTAATTGGAATTGGTTAAAGTCTGCATTTAATTTTATATCTAAGCGAAAAACTTTCCAATCCACACATATCCTAAAAAGTTTTGGAGCAGTTGCAAAGGTAGTAGATAAAGATACCAAGATCAACTACAATTTTGGGCAAATGTCCAAAGAAAATTAGTAAAATTTTAATGAAATTACTTTAAAATATTACACACTCATGTACTCTACTTTTGTAGCAGAATGAATAGGCTTATTGGTACAAAATTTGCTTTCCACGTGTTACCAATTACAATAACTGATATTGAAATATTTGATTCGAATTTGAACGTATTCTCATTGATATCCAATATATGATAATTCATTCCTTTGATAAACGTAACTTCAGATAAATTTTATTTTTAGCAGTGCTCTCTCTATTTGTTTTTTGTAATTTTTAGAAACTTTTACAAGTGAGAAGTTCTTCTGATAGTACAGATTTAGCTTGATTAATAGGCATTCTTTCCATGTCTAATGTTTGTTGAAACAATGCCATTGAATAATTTGTGTAATAAGTAAGCATGAAGCTTTCCTTAAGAGTTAGTGCAATATAATAAAAAGGTCCGAGCTTAATCAAAAAGGATACTTCAAAAGATTTGTTGACCGAAGGGTAAACTCTTTGCTGAAATAAGGAGTAGTACATTACATTATACCAGAATCAAAATATACAATGGTCTATTGAATATCGTGATAAGTTTCGCATAGACAAAGTGCAGATACTATATATTTGTTTAAAACTAACTTTGACATCTTACATATTACAATAGTTAACGGTGAAATGATATAAATAACGAAAACGTAACACGATTAACAGCGTGTGTAATGATATCTTTTCATTCTATTAAGATATCTTTACTACTTTGAAATCGAATAATATATTTTCAAATACTGGAGCTACATTTATATAAAGGTGTATCCGGTTGCTAATTTTTGAGTATATCTAGAACTTGCATTTAGATGTGACTTATATGGTTGAAGTTTGATATCTGACAAATTTTAGTAAACAGGTTGATTATAAAATTTAGCGGGTATCAAGAATAATATTAACATATAAAATATAAAAAAACTTATCAAACTTTGTTACATTAATCAAAAATATTTTACAAGGAACTTATTCATGGATGAAAAATTTATGGTTACGTTATTGATGTAATAAGATAGCATTTAATAACAATTTCTTTACCACAATTTATTGGATAAAATTTAACACAGATTTTTTTAAAATGACAATTAATAGCTTTTTAAGCTTTTAAATACCTCTTCAATCAAATCTTCTTTTCAAAAATAAATCTTTTCGGAGTTTAAAAGCTTTGAACTTGTCTTGAAGCAGAAAATTGTAAGGCAGCCAAAATTTCACGTTTAAATAAAGCAAAGCTTCATGTTGATATAAAGTTCAGCAATTACATTACCAATATTTAAAGAGGAATTTAAGTTGAAGCTAGTGGTATTTGATGGATTAACTTAGCACAATAATTAGTTTTATCTTACTAATTTGGGAAAATATTATGGAATTATGTAATTATGAAAATTAACTGAATGTATGTTTCATTTCTAAATATGTGCAATGGGTGTAAAATATACTCAATTAAAATATTTAGACGTTAAATTATGTCGTATTTAATTAAAAGCATTTATTGAAAATGAACACACATTTTCCAGCCGAGAATACTGATATACTTACTGTACTTTTATTACCGTAATTTTTAAATAATTCTGTCAACATTTAAAGGTATCTGGTAAGCACGAGTAGAACTCACACTCCTCGGATTTCATACACACAAGGCAGATATAAATATTTAAGGATATTCTATATTTTTTTGAACTATTTATAAAAACTTACATTATATTTCAGGATATAAAACATGCCTTTCACAAAGGTAGATATATAATTATTATTAAAAAATAACGCAATAGCATCATTACTATCGTTTTCTGCTAACTTCTGGTATCCTGTTTTTATTTTAATAATTTTGACTTTAGCTGTTTCGAAGGTAGAATGTGTGTCTTTCTTTGGAGTGTTTAATGAAATATTGAGTGAGAAAAATCTTTCACTAGAGTAAAAAAAATAATTTTCATATCCCTATAACTTGTACTTTTATTTAATTAAAAAAATTCCAAACTTTATAATTAAACTTAAAGTATTGTTTTGAAAATTGAAGGATAGTGAACATTGGAAAAAAAATTTAAATTTTTAAAAATATTTTAAATTTGCCAAAATTAATGTTGGGCAGTAATATTAAATAAGATGTATGTAAAAAAAATTACTTTTTAATACTACGTGAAGCTTCAAGTTTTTAAATTAAACTGTGTCTAAAATTAAGATCTGTGACAGACACATAAAAATAAGGACAGGCAATTGATCTTATAAACATTCTTTTGAGTTACTGAGATCTAAAAATATCAAAATCCCGAAGGCATTATTTTTTATCGATATTTAAGCAAAGCACAGGACATCGTATTATTTTCATTAGCTCGAACATCCATTTGTCGAACAATAGTTTTAGCTTAGAAATCACGAACGCCTTTACCCCAGTAATAATCAAAATATTATTGTATTAACCTGTTACACAGGTAATAACAAAATTTAAATACGTTTTTAGAATTTTGAATGTATAGTTATAAAAGTGAAAGGTTAAAAAAAATGGAAAAAAAATCCTGGTGAGATATAATTTAACCTTCATATTAACAAATAAGAATAAATAAAATCAATTCTAATACAGGAAAAATTAAAAAAATATTGATGTTTTTTTCTATGGCTCTATCCGTCAACTTCTCACATATTGAAAATATGTTCAAACGTAAACTTACGATAAAAGCAAACCAAAGTTCGAGTTTTTATTACAGAAACTAATGCATCCAGATCTCAGAACTCCTATATTAAACTAAAAATATTAACATCTAAAATAAAACGAATCAAAGACATAAGGCCATATAGTTAGCAGAAAGCTTTAAATATAATTTTATTTGAAAAAAAAAATATTTCACTTTATTTAACGCATTTAGCTATAGTTTCAAAAATATTCATGTAAATTAAATTACCAGGCGTGTTCCTAAATTTTACATTAAAAAACGTATTACAAACAGAACAAAATTGTAATTTCTGGAAAAAGGAAAGCATTTTCAGTTATTTTTGCAAACAAAGGCATGTTTAAATTTTCTATATGCCATTAGCTCCAGTAAATAAAAACAAAGGGCTTACATTCAACGTATTCATTATTCAAGTTGCGTGTTTGTATCCTAAATCTCAGATCTATAAAAGGAAATGTGGATATTATAAAAAAACACTACTGAGTATGCTATCAGATACATGTTAGATAAATTAAGATTTCGTAAATATCTTTTCACTGACAAATTGGAAAACTTGACCCTTATTATTCTCTCAATGTGGTATACATTGACAAACATTACAAAATCCGGTATTCAGAAATTGATCACATACGAGATTAAAGTTTGAAACTGGTGGAATCAAGTTGTGCAATTCCGTCGATCAATAATCCTGATAGCATAGGCGGAAAAGTTTTACTAGGAAACATTACATCTTTTATCTAATCGTTGCAGGTCATAGCACATATTGAATGACAATTAGTTGCGTGGTTCATCAATGAGTTGTAAGCAATGAAATAGTAATTACATATGGGGAAACGTTGAAATATATAAGCAGTGCTAACAAACTAATTTAATTTGTACTTTAGTAAATTATAGAAAAAATTTGGTGATTTTTAGGTGATAATTGCTCATATTTAGTGACGTTTTATTTCTAAAGAAATGAGTCTATTAGTATAGTTTTTTAGGCAACTTGCTATGCCAAAACATATAGAAATTCGCGTGCGCTTTCCTTTTTTCCGGTATTGTTTTTTGACTAAAAACAAACTTGACTTTCTCACACTAAACAATGAGAGTCGGAATTATTAAATGTTGAACGTTTTGTAAAATTTTTTCACTCAATATTGTGTCTCACGCTACGTAACAGACTAGGTATTTTTTGGTTCGACAAAACATACATCTTCTGTAAAAAACTGCCATCTTATACGCATAGTAAGAATAGGAAAAGTCTAGGGATAAAACTAAATGTTAGTTCCATTGAGATGACTACCACGTATCAACTAGAATTCAAATAACAGATCTTGTCGACTACATTCTTTGCTGGTTAGTGCCAACCCTCATTTTGAGTGTTGAGTAAATTGAGTGTAACAAGTTATCGCTGCATTTTGATATTAATACTCCTTATATTTGCTTGATATGCACTAAAAAAGCAGCTATGAATTGAATTGAGTTATCATAATTGATCAATATTTCGTCGAATCCGCTTACAATTGACAGAGTAGAGTGGATGTTATTATATATATATATATATATATATATATATATATATATATATATATATATATATATATATATATATATATGTATATATATATATATATATGTATATATATATTTGTACATAGAATCACAAAATGTGCCTAATATGGGACTAAAATTTTGAAAAGATTGAACATTTCCGGAATGTATTCAAGTCGCTAATTGCTTCAGGCATAAAATTATCCCTTATATTAAGATTGGTTTGAAGTTTATAGCGTGATGCACTAAATAAGTTGATCTTTTCTTTTTTATACAATTTCGTTCATATTATGAAATGGTAAAAATAATAGAGTATTAAAAATTCAATACATGAATTAACTACAGACTAAAATATGCAACGTAACAGGTGTATAACGAACAAGTTAATAATTTTTTCTGTATATCAATTAACGATTTGCACTTTCATTCAACGAATGTAACATCAAATTTTCGTCAACTAACGCTCATGTAATAAGTAAAACAACGTTATATGACGATAATTAACTATCGTAGTATTTAGTCAAATATAATTAAATTAAACCTAAGAGTACTTTCGCATTCCATATTTTAAAAATTCGATTTTCTCATTATATTTAAGTAATCTAAATTACTGTTATTTAATATTTTATTTTAGCTAGTTGGTACCTATTACAGGATCTGGAAAACCTATCATAAATATATAGATAGCGTACTAGCTTTGATATTACTTAGCAAATGTTATCGAAAATATATAAAACGAATTTTGTATAATTAGCAATTGTTATTAAATTTAAAGTTAGGTATAAGGATAGACATTCTGAGCAAAAAGACATTCGTATATTATGAATGAGGTGGATTGATTACATATCAGACTTTGAGATAAGATGGAATTTCCGTAACTTACGCATATATTTAAAACTAAGATCTCTGGGCGCGTTACTAAATAAAAATTGGTTTGCTATGTAAATAGTCACATTATATTCAAGGTACATTTTGCACGAGGTGCAAAATATATATCGATAAAAAAACAGATGGCTCTATATATTTAAAACCACATTTTTTTATAATTATCTGACCGTTTTCCGTAGATTCTCTCGCAAAAAATCATATTTATAAAGATTTTCTATGTATCGCAAAATGAAATATATGCTTTATTTCATTTATATTTGATTTAATTTAAAAAAATGTCTGTGTACTTATGTATGCGCGTTAGAATTTATATTTCTTTAGCATAACACAAGTACAATTTTATATGGCACGGAAATAATTAATGGAAATAAAATAATAAAAGCACTGAATCATGATTATAAATAGGGTTAAGAAAATCTAAATTCGATAATTATAATAATAATTAAATTTCAAATTTAACAATTTATTTAACAGTTGAGCGGTACACCATTTTATTTTTCTGCTAATTTTCAATTGTAAGCCAATCATCTGCCAAACCGTTTCCAATTTTTTGTGCTTCAACTTTATTATTTTGTCATACCGAATAGTAAACAAAATTACTGTTTTATCTAGAATTACAATAATATTGATTTAATTTAATATAAAAATGTGTACATAATTAATTTTTAAAATTTACTGAAACTGTCTAAGTAAAGTTTAACTATTAAATGGATTTCCAAAAATATCAAAATCTATTTCAATTTATAAATTTTTAATAATTATTAAATGATAAAGTAGTAATTTCTTAATTAAATGCAAATAAATGAATACCGAATTGGAAACGGTCAGATAATTAACCAAAATAGAAGTCCAGCAAAAAAATAAAATGGTGAACCACTCATCTCTTAAATAAACTATGTAAATATATGTTTAGTGAGTAACTTCCTGGTATCGATTTCCTACACATTTTTTTTACGACGTCATTCTTTCAAATTTTTGTCGCATTTATAAAATTTCAGTCATCACTATGTCGCCTAAAGAAGTACAACTTCAAAAATGCTCATAACTCGTGAATATTTTTACTCATATGAATATACATTTTAAAATATAATTGTGATATTTCAGACGTTATAAAATGTACGTATGAATAACTCACTTTATTAAGTTATTTGAAAAATGGCCTAATTATTTAATCCTTGTTTCAGGTTATGATGGTTGCGCAGAACCTTTTATAACTATTAGATATGGGTAGCAAACAAGAAAATACAATAAATTTTCTATCAAAAACTATAGTTTTGGTTCCAAAATTTATTTATCTAATTTTCTTTTAGGTGTTAATATTTTTGTAACAGTAGATACTGAGAAATATTACAGTTGTTCATCAATAAGTCAAAAAAGGTACATTTAGCAAATTATTAAAAGAGTTATTTTGTAAAATTCCAATTACTGTAATAATCCCTATCCAAGTGTTATTCTTACTAAAAACACAAAAAAAAAATTATTAGTTTTCTATATAGGGAAGCTTTTATATTTTTTTATTTTGGGTTCTAGTTACGAAACATTCCCGCTATTTTGAGTTTTTTTTAATATATGTCCTTAGCAGACATATTTAAAATCACAATACTGGGCTTAGAAATGCAATAAACCATTTGCATCGTTATTTGGAACTACAAAAAATCTATGTATTGGTAATTATAAACATATTTGAAATTTAATTAGTAACTCTTACTCTGGTTATGCAGGTGATTTGAATATTAGGACTACAGGATATATATATTTTTTATGAATGGTGGTTCAAAAATTGGGTTATCGGGGAAGCAACATACTGTGACCTTATATACAGCTGAAGCAAAATTTATGGTTACATTTTAAGCGAAATAGGTAAATTGGCTAACATAAAATTTTGAAGATTTTGGAAAAACTAAAACTATTATTCTTTTACACATTTAAAATCAATAATTTATTATATGATAATAATAATAATAATAATTTATTTGTTGATAGAAAATACAACAATTAAAATTATAGGTATATACAGAAGTTTTCTTAGAGTCAATGATAAAGTAAAAATTAAGTTAAACGCCTTAGCTTTAAATTATTTAATGTTTATCTACAAAAAGGTAACAAGCTTAGCTTGTCCAGTTATGCTATAGGCATCACCACCAAGGCCGGTTTACAGCTAGCACCTGGTGATATACACACATACATATATACGCATACACACAAACACACACACACACACACACACACACACACACACACACACATATATATATATATATTTTTTTTTTTTATTTGTGTATTATATATATATATATTCCTTAACGATATTTTGTTTATTTAAATTATTTTCTCAATCAAGATTTTATTTAAACGTTTTATAAATATAACCAACCACCATGGATAAAATTTTAGGAAAAATATTTAATTACCAACATAATAATTTTTTTCTTTGTGCTAAATCTTTGTGTCGCTGAATATTTAAGGCCGAATAATGGTTCGCCGTATCGCATCATATCGCAATATCCGGTGCGCGTGCACAGCAGACGCTTAAGCCTTGCATTACCGTTCAAATACCGTATCTTGAGAATGGAATGATTTAGAAAAAAAATGGATTCTTGCTTTACTTTCTATTCAGAAACCCTTAGAAATTGGCTTGCTAAACCAGTACATAGACATTATGCATATTTTATATTATTTTTGGACACAGAAATTATTACTTTTAAATGTCGTAATACGATTTGATTTCAATGATCTAGAATGTCAATAGGATGTCCGTTTATTATTTTGTTATAAAAGCAACAAGTTAACATGAGTTCAATTCCTTTAATGGTCGTAATGTTATTTGATAGACCAGCGGTTCATATTTTTTCGCAAATGGCAAATACCTTTAATTAGTATTTTTTTCCGGGCTGTTGTACACTGATACTACGAACACGTTCTTTTAAATTTTATTGAATGCCGCTTTTGACCATGTTTATTTGATGCTACAAAAGTTAAGTCGAGGTGTGCGATCCGTATTAATAAGTGAATTGCTAAGCAATAATTAATGGTATTCAAGCTATCCTTGTGTTTATGAAAACTTACTTCTGAGTTTACTTTTAGTCTGCTAAACAACATTATTTAATTTTGGTTTTACTTTTCGGTTAAATGACATACATAAGTTGATTTCGATTGACTTAAGATTTTGAACCAAATGAGATTTTGCTCCTTCGAGCTTAATGCGGCTTTGAAGATTTCGTCTCTCAATCCACTTTATTGCCAATATGTTTACATGTATAATCAAAAATAATATATATATACATATATATATATATATATATATATATATATATATATATATATATACAGTCATGTTTATTAAAAAATAAGCATGCACTAAAACATTCAGTGTAATCTTACTCATGACAAAGTAGATCAAAATTTGATTAGAATTATGTATGTTTGAAGCAATCAGTAATTAGCTGATTTTCGAAGCGTTTGTCCATATAAAGTTTAAATAATTAAGACAACAAGTTTTGTTTTAATTTTCTTTTTTAGAAATACACATTCTTTTTGTTTATAAAATATTAATGGTAAAATTTTATATTTACTCCCAAAAGAAATGTTATTATTTATTAAAAATAAATAGAATTCTATATAATATCAGTGATAATTATGGCAATTTCTATGATTTATCGAGTCGTACTTCAGAATCGTACTTCAAAATCAAAATTCAATCACACTCACATTTTTTCTAACTACATCTTGTTTATACAAAATTTAATGTAATTTTTCCTCAAACTCGAAATATATAGCACGAAACAGATCGCGGTTCTTAAAAATTATTTGGCTCCCCATAAAACTCTACGAAATTTATTTCACATTAGTATCGCATAAAACTATCCTATTACATTAAAAATGGTTGGGAAAACGTTTTATAGGCAACTTGAAATATAACGTCTCGCTGTAGATGGGACGTGTGTCTGACGCACGCTACAAAGTTGACCTAGTCTGCGCCGTACGTGACTGTCGCACGTGACAAACGCGAGGCTAAACTCCTGAACCCTGCTCGTATCACTTCTCATAGATTCATCATTAAAGACGAAAACTAGGTCCACTCCACCTGTCAGATAAATTCGTGTCAAATTTCAAATTTATTTACGTAATGATTAATCATTTTATGAATTTGGAAATTCCATTTGTTTGGAGCAATCATAGTCCATAGAATACATAGTCCAAATTTAGCGTGATTTTTAAATTTATTGATCAAAGGAATATTTGAAATACACATAGTAATTGCATTAATTATTTGTCAGTTTCTCCTCAGTGACTATTTTTGCACCCCTATATATAAATATTTATATTGCTTTCAAGTGTTCCCGTATGCCTCCTAAATGTGCTTATTTGACATCTCTATGCTTTATTTTTACGCAAAAATGACGGAAGTAAATTTTTGGTTAAATTTGACTCAACTGCATCATATTTGCAGGATGGAACGCTTCTTCAAATTAAAAATATGTTTGGTAATATTACTCTTTGCAAGATATAATTCCATCGGTGTATTATTTTTTCACATTTCGTAACTTAAAACTTCAGTTGTATATAGCTAGAATATTTTTTAAGTTTATTTATCCATCAGGCATAAATTTAAATTAAAGTGTGTTCTGTCCTGATTGTTTAAGTAACAGTTTTAAGCTAAATAATTTTTTTATAGTCCATATCATTTAAATTCTAGTGGAGAACCAATGTTGCTTCTAAAGTACTTCTTATAATTCAGGAATACTAGAGCATTAAATTACTGGTATAACACAAAAAATAACTAGTATTACCAACACACAAAAAATGACTGGTATTTCCCAAGACATAATAAATAAATTTCACTGAAATGTGCACCTATTTATACCCCCACCCCACTTATTTCCTATACTATTAAATCAAATGTCACGAAAGAAGCACGCTAGGCTGGATAAAATTTGACCCCAAGATTGCTGAAACACAATAGCGGTAATTCTAAACTCCGTAGATTATTTAGATATTCGCCATATTTTACGTCTCTGAAATATATACTAGATAATACATTTATGTAGTGAAAAGTACAATTTTAGAAAAAAATAATTTAATAAAATGCTGTTGGTGCCGAAGGATGGACAGAACTCTTGTAGTACGAGTTCTACTTGTATTTTTAAGTTTTCCTATAACCTAACCTAACCACGACCACAGAGTCAATGTTTTGAAGAATATCTTATAACAGAATGTGTCCAATTTCAGTTCCAGATATCACACATCAAGTATTGCAGGTACAGTAGGTGCCTGCAACTTAATCTCCAATGCTAATTGTGAATATTGGCAACCATTTCTTTTCTTCCAGTTTTTGTTTCCCGCACCATTCTATTTTATATTTACTTTAAAAAAATAATAAATAATTACTTTGTTGTCGACAAAAATAGTATAGGTCTCACCCTTATTTATTTCTATATGTTCACTTATGTAATTGTAAAATATAAAATCGGAAAAGTTTTATCTGGCTCACACAACGAGAGTTTCGTACTTCGTTTGAAATTAAATTATTTATTTGTTATAAGTCGGCATTATTTGAATTCCTTAATGCAATGTATTTTAAATAATATTTCATATAATTAAATAGGTGGTAATAAATATATTACCGTGAATATCTCAGGAAATAATAATTGCTGTAATTTTCCTACAAACTCAGATAGGAATATAAATATTTTTATTATGGAACTTTATGTTAACTGGCTTCAAACAGGGGAGATAATATATATTTTAAAAATATTTACCATTCATAACTTCCAAAAAAATAAGTTTAATGCCCTCATAAATAACAATTTCAGACAATACCACACTCCATATTTGGAATTTAAAAAAATTTCATTCTTATTTGCACTCCCCCTTCTAAAATGTTTATGTTAATATACTATTTTATTCTGATAATTTCTGGTTAATATGCTTTATTCTTACGCGAAATTCTACTCAAACTTCTAGTTTTTACTTTAAACTGTTTAAAAGAAGAACGGCTGTGACAAAAAGACAGACGGACACTCGTGCAATTAACATAATCATTTTAACGCTTAAATGCGGAGCCTTAAAAGGGTTCATTAATTTTTGCAGATTTATTTTAGACATTAAAGTCTCATTCAATTTATTACAATGCGATTTATCTTATAAGTTTATTTATGGAAACTCCACATTGTTTAAATATACAAAACGTATAAATAGTAGCACACAAGAACACAATGTCCATCAAAGGACAAGTACAAGGAAAATGAAAGATATTATGGAATGATAAAGACTTTCTTTTGTAGCATGCTGAGGAAAAAACGTTAAAAGGGAGCAATTTGCTTTATTATTAGTCTCGGATCGAATGCTTTGCAATTTATTGTATTAACAGAGAGAGTTCTACGAAAAATTATGTGGCAATGCTAGAACAATCCACATCATAAATTTCTTATTACTGAACTTTTAAATTACTATGAATCTATTAGGAAACGTAACCCAAAAAAATATAAGTGTAGAGAATATTCACAGCTTTGCTATGTTGATGTCGAGCGAATTATATTTTATTAGCTATTTTTGCCTATGTGCTTTCATCCACAAAATTATCTTCACATTAATTAGGGTAGTTATAACTCCAACTATTTAAATATATATAATATGTAACGGTAAACGGTGTAATAAATCAATGCGAACAGTTATTGCTAATTACTCACCAATAATATTTCGCACAGTAGAAAATACGGTAACAAATAAAAACCTATTAATTCTGAGGATTAATTGCTTTAAAAGTTACACTTTGGCACTTACAATAGTTGAAATATTTAATGATAGTTACGCGACTACCAATTTCTTATTTAGCCATTTTCAGCAGCAAATTTAATGGCAGAATGGGTCTGTGTGATTTAATGAAATTTCTTCCGCTTAGATGACTCGTCACGGGTTGTCAATGCAAACTTTCATAATGTATAACTAGAGAAATTAATCCTTTCTTCGAGTTACCTTCCACACTTTGCCAAAAATCTAAATAAAATTCTATTATCATCAAGAATATAAACAAAACACCCAATAGTGACTTACAACGAAAACAAACGCCAGCTTGTAACAATTACATATCAGTCCCGACGACACGAGGTCTTAATTTTTTTAAACTTAATCACAGTAGTTACATTTCTGATTTGACAACCTTTAATAAATCTTCATCAAATTTTGAATACTAAATTTAGTGAACACTAGTAGAAGAGAGACTTTAAAAAAAAAAATAACTGAAAAAACATTTAAAATATCTACCTACTTCTTGAGAAAAAAATATAAAAATGTTGCAAATTTGTATGAAACTAACTAATTATAAATTCAAAAAGTAGATAGTTAAAACTGTTCAATATGTTAAACGATAGGGCTATAAAGATCTACTCATTTGTAGATTTTATTGTGAAAGTACAAAACTTTTAAAAAGTTTTTAACTTAAATAACAAACGTATAGAGTTATCAAAAATGGTAAAGTATGCAGTACATAACTTCATTATTATTCCGTGAGTAACTAGTGAATTATGAAGACAAATAATTTTTAAACGTTCCAGAGCAAAATGCAACTGGATAAACCTGGAAGTGCATTTTTTTTATGTACTTATTTATTACTCATTACCATTAGGGAATAAATCATTATTAAATTTATTTTCGACATACCTTAGCTGCAAAAGTTAATTCGAGACCAGGTAATTAAGATTTTCTTTTTTTATTTTATTCGTATCTAAATTAGGCAAACAATTATCAGCCAATCAACACTATGGTGCGTCATTCACAAGGGTCAGAGAAAAGAATTTCGAGCAGATTTACAAGTGCAATCTAACCCTCAAGACATTACAAAAAATCTACATCCGCAATATTGTGTTAAAAGTTCAAAAATGTGACGAGGCATAGAGTATCTAAAGGAATATTATTGCAATAGTAGAAAAAAAATTTATAGCGAAATTTTTCAAAGTATTAAAATAAATTTACAAATAGTCTGGGATATGTAACGATAGAAGTAAAGTGAACGTAGAAAACTTTGTAATGAAACCCTTTATTTAAACAATTATTATTTTTTGTGTTTTAAGGAGCATTGAAAATGTTAAAATGTATTGTGAATTTTTGGTTACGAAATGATTAGATCTTTCACATGTTAAGGAAATGTTAAGTATTAGCTAGCTGTAGCTTGTATTGTCGATTACTTGGAAACTAAATTCCAATTAGTAACATTAATAAAACATTAATTCATATTAATTCATATTACATACTAATTGGAATAAAGTAAACATTAATTCCAATTAGTTTTTTTAAGAAATATAACAATGAAAACGAATTTAAGCTTCTTATGTAGGCATTGCCATTTTTTAAACACCGTTACTGTGTTTAGTATTTTGTCCAAGCAATTCGTATTAATTTGAAGTATATCTCATTCAATTCGTGAGCTAGTACTCTATAATTCACGGACAGAAAAATTGTTTTGATAAAATAATACATTTTTCCTTTGAATTCTTTGGCAAAGAGTTTTCCAAATGTGCATTTTAATTTATTTCTTCTTAAGATATTATTTTCTATACATATACAATTTGGATCAAAATAAAAACTAATTACTTGAGAATTTCTCTACCGATAATTTTGACGAGATTTTAGCACAAAATGGACATAGAAAAGGGAATTTATTCGAGAATATATTTTTCATACAAAATCAATTTAAACCCTTGTATACTAATAACTGTCGATCATATTAAAAGAGATATATTATTTATTGTGTACATATATATATCAATATTTATAATACTACCTTTATTTATAATGTCAATATTTTAAATATTTATATCAATTAACAATTAAGATTAAAAATTTTAAATATCTCTCATTAAAACATTTACCAGCTGACTGATGATTGAATCTTAAGTGACACGTCTATTGTGCTTAGAAATTGATGAATTTACTAAATTTTGAATACGTAAAAGATATTTCTAATAAAAAGAAATTACTAGGTATTCATAAAGTACAGGTAATAAAATTGTATTTTTGTGTAAACTAAGTGCTCATACAGGACTTGCTGTTAAGCTTTTAGCATCAGTTGAGTAATTCTCCCAAAAGTGTTATTTTTAAAAGTTGAGTCATCATTGTCTAGCTTGTCTTTAGAAGATGAATATTTTTAAAGTAATTTACATATAATTAGGAAAATATCTCAAAAATTAGTGAGATTAAATAATATTATTAAATATAAACGTACTCTCTCTATTTCATTATTTTCATGTGTCTCAATTTCAGCCACAGAGGAGACAGATACATTGTATAAAAACACTTTCACAAGATGTGCGACTCGAGAAGCTTTTGAAGTAAATCTCCTATAAATTTCTTTTTATCTTTGTGGAATCGGTGCTTTGCTTGAAGTGGAATAGGACTGAAATATGATCCAGGTGAATCTCACTGTTCAATTGTTTTAAAGGGAAAAATCTCGATTTCGATTCGTGTTTTCCTATGGTTACAACCATTACGTCCTTTAAGAAATACGCTGTGTTTATGATATTTTTATTTAAGCAAACAGAGTTTGCTATAACAATGTACATAAGAAAATATTGAATTAAATCTGTGAATTTAATTATATTTTCTATATTATTTTGTAATGACTGCAAGTAACCTATATTTTGGGTAATTCAAATTTGATTTTTACTATAAATTTGAGATAAAAGTGTGCATTGACGCGCACGTACATCCAAAAACTATAGTCATAAATTTATAATTTAACATATTTATCACAAATTAGGTTGCTGGAAAAAAAAAAATCTTAAAACAAAATCCAATTTTTTAGAAACAAACAATACTCATTTTTTTAATTATACAATATTAAAGACACCAGGCCGCGATGAAGGAATTTTCGATAAATATACAAATTACCAAAAAACTGTTAAAAAACTAGTAAAACCGGTTACGTATGAATCGAATTTTTATTAGGAAGCTTGCACGCACAATGGCACGCACACACACACACACACAAACCTATACGCATAAATATATTGAAATATTAACATATTTTTTTCGACTTTTATTTTATATGAAAGTTTACTTTGATTTTTTTATTTTTATTAAAATTTATTTCCAAAAACCTGTAAATTTATAAAAATGTTGTTCACTTAGCTTTCTTTTAACAAAATGCTTTATACTAATACTAATAGCAGGAGATATGTTGAAGGCGTTAAAATAAATGTAAAATTTCACGAATTCAAAAATATTAATAGGCACGACTTTAACATAATATGGGGATAATTATCGTCATAATGAAAAAACGTATTTTGTAGTTTCGAATGAATTAAGAAAATTATTTTTGTCTGACATTATTTTCTTTATGTCATTTGATGAAAGCAAAATCTGGTTTTCATAAAAAATAACCATTTAAATTGAGGCGACATATTTTAAAACATTACTGAATTAGTTTTCAGACTTGCTTTTGGAAGCATTTATATAGAGCAATAATTTGATTGTTTAGTTTGAAACCATTCTATTTTCTTTTTGTTTTACACTTACGTAGTGGAATAAAAAAACCTTCCTTATTTCAGTATGTTCATCCATCCGTCTCTTTTCGCAGTCTCACAGTTTCTATATTGTAGACCTGTGTGAAAATTTTGTAATTATAACAAGTTTCAGTAAAATTTTAATTATTTCTCCACATAATATGTTACAAAAATATGTTTTCCATTATAAAAGGTTTTTGTACAGGCCTTCTAGAATTAAACTGAGGCACATCTTGTCACTTTTCATTAATGATTATTCATTTATTTCGCAAACTGCTAAAATTACTATAATATATAGTACCAGGTGTAACATAAGGCAACGTCACACATAAAAATATGTTTTAAAAATCAGTTGTTTAATAAAAAGTAAGAGATATTATAATACAAAATTTTATATTTAAAGGTTAGAATAAACATTATAACTTGAATTAGAATAAAAAAGGAATGACAATAGTGCAGAAGAATTAAAGTTACGAAGACGTAGGATTTTTCAATCTATGCTTGCAGACATTGATTGAGGACATTTTTGTTTTGTTAAAAGTTAATTGATTCCAAATATTTGCGACATGGAGGGTAAGACATTTTTCATAAAAAGAGGGGTGTATTTGGGTATAAGAAGGCTAAGTGAGCTTCCATATAAATGTTTAAATTTGTTTAACAGAATTTGTTTAACATATTAACGAAATTTGTGAAGTTGGCGTTGATCAGGGATTTTCAATAATTTGAGACCTTTTCTATGAAATAATGTGTTTCAAAACGATATGCTTTGTATCATCTTTTATCTAGTCTTCTTATCCGATGTTGTAATCATAAAAAAAAATTGAACACTCCTATTTGAGTTAAATTCCATTTAAAAGTATTTCTCTTAACTACCTATAAACAACGAAGAATAGTTTATTTGTGTTCCGATAAATACTTGACTAATTTTTCATTCATTCACCTTCGATTTGAAGACAAGGTATGGATTAAAACAGCGATCATAATATTCTATTGTATTAGCTCAAATGTTTGAAAAATGTTGATTCCAAATTAAGAAAAAATTAAAATATATATCCCTATTTTACACCTTGTGTAATTTCCAGTTTTAAATTTGTGATTAGAGTTCCTTCATGTAAAATTTAATTATATAAAATTAGAGAAAAGTTAGAGGGTTTGTTTATATAAAATTATCAACAGTAAATGAGGGTTTTCGGGTGTTTCTTTTCATTTCTATAATTTCTGACTATTAGTTGCTCATTATTCAGAGTATACAATGATAATTTACTTCAGAAGACATTCATGTTTATGAATATTACCAGAAAAAAATACATTAAAATAGTTAACTGATTTGACTACCTGCGATAACTATTTGAAATTTTAAAAAGGATTCTCTTCAAATGAAAACTTATAAAGTTTTTTGTTAACTTTTTAAAGAGTAGCTGAATATTGGCTTAGCAGATGCAGTTTAAACTTATTTAAATGTATATTTTTAGATGAAACTAGCACCAAAATTTTAAAGTATTTATTTTATTTTCGGAGCCATCTAATAAAAAATTTATGCAAAATATTAATGTAGTGAACAGTTTAGATAAGTATGACTAATACAATTTGTCCGCAAAATTTATTTTACACGTAATTAAAGTTAGAAACGAAACTTCGTCTCCCTTTTACTTGCTGTTTACCCACCAGTAAATCGCACTAATTGAAAGCTCGGATGAGATAGAATTTTGAGCGGAAGGATGCGAGGTGTTAGCTCGTTGGCTCCTCTCTCTGGTCATTTCCGCTCCGGGGCGTGACGCGATGACTAGATAAATTATCACACTTTCCTCTTCAATGTGTTGTATTTAACGAATAAAATACGTCGGCAGAACGTCAAAAGTGTACAATTATGTTGAAAAAGTTACCGGTTTTAAATGACTGCAGTTTGGAAGGTTTTTGAAAAGAGTTTTTTCCCACATAATAAATTTATCTCTAAAGCGCGTATTATGTTATTTTATTTAGTAACAGTGTTCAGATATTGTAACCTTGCACGGTGAGTGGTTATGTAGATAATTTGTTAAATATGGTAGAGTAAATTCTTCAGAATATTTATTTATATGACGGAAGGTTAAATAGGTAAGTGAGAATGATAGGATTCAGTTTGTACAATTTTATATGTTCAAATTCAAAGATATTTTAATTCACTAATAAAAAATAAACTACGGAAACCTGTGTTCTTTGAAGTTTTTGGAAAAAAGGAGGAAGAAGTGATTGTACGTAAACGTGCCTAAGTAATACTAGAAACAAAATTCTACATATGTCATGGTCGAGAAAAAATTGCACATTGAATTTTTATGAATTTCAAGCTGTGTAAATTTATTCGCTTTTCGGAAAAGTAAATCATATATAAAATGGTTTGAAAATACAAATACTGATAAATAATTGTCACCAATACTTTTGTTTATTGAAAAGGATGCGTTTTGAAATAATAGTGTCTTGTTATTTCCAAAAATGCGCAATATCCTCTTTTTCTATAATGAAAAAAATATCCGACTATAATGAAAAAAATAAACATCTTTGAAATGTCTAATACTGTGGTCGTAATCGTTTAATATCTCTTGATACAAATAAATAAAATTCAATGCTTTAATCTTTTGACACAATTATCTGGAAACATATTGATCACATAGCGCCAGCACGTGACTAAAGTCAGTATGCGACTTAGTTTAAAAGGCAATATATACCCCCAAGGAAAATAAAACTTGTGTGCCATTTTTAATTGAAAAATAGCGTTAAAATGGAAAATAATCTACTGCAGACTTTATCTCTCACCTATTTGGAGATTTATGAAAGTCTTTATATTCTAAAATTATATGCGTTAGAGATATATATTTTGCGATATTCGACATTACAGGTATTATCAAAATAATATTATATCTGCGTTGTTTACCAACCTGATATATTATTTTTAAAAAAAAACACTTTTTTAAGGAAGTGTAGATACTCCCTTTGAAGATTCCTTGAGGTTATGTCACTCTAATTAAAAAGAATTTCGCAAGGAATTATATTTTTATGCAATGCAAACCTGCGAGTACTTCAACCAAACAAAATATTTGGAAAAATATTCCCTGAAGGACTTTTCAAATGAAAAATCTAGTGACAAAACGAAATACACTTCATTACTTATGTCAATTTACTTAGAGAATACTATGAAAGTTCAATAAACTATTGATGGCTTTTTACTGACCATTATGTTATGAAAGCCCCAACTGAGTTAAATGGACGAGAGCGGCGTGTTAACTTCGATAAAACTCTTAGAGTTTAATATTTGTTCTTTTACGAAATTTTAATTTATTCTTAAGTCTTATCATCAGTTTGTTGTTAACGTTTTGCTTGTTAAGTCGTAGCTTATTTTTATCATCAGTTACACTGTGATCTTCTTCTTTTATATTTTAAACTATTATGCTTAGATAGAGAGACCGAAAAACTTTTAATATTCATTGAATATATTTTTATCTATGATTTACCAAATTACAGTTAGGTATTTGAAGTGTTTTTTTATTGGCATTTATATATATATATATATATATATATATATATATATATATATATATATATATATATATATATATATATATATATATATATATATATATATATATATATATATATATATATATATATTTATATATATAGATATATATATATATACATATGTGTGTGTGTATATTTATATATATAGGTGAGAAATTCTTTTTTTCATGCATACCAATAATATTTTTTGCCTATATTTACAATTATAATTTAACCAGTTAAAATAGTATATTCTTAAATGGCAAAGAAAAATCTTTTGAGATAATTTGCAATTCATCAATCGTTTTTGAAAAAAAGACAATTATCTCAACGCCGAAATACGGATATTTAATATATTTTAAATAAGAACTTAATTAACAACGTAAATAAGAAAGTACTTTGTAATTATCTCACGTACCTGACCTGAGATAATTCCTTTGTATTATTAAACACTCCGCAGTCCATAAATACACCGATAGTATATTTATTCGTCATTAGTCACGCACGCCGCCGTCTTGGACTAAGTTATAGTTTAATACGAGGTATGAAAATGGCAACATATGAAAAATTAAATTTTCTGTATTTTAATTAAATATGGACTGATACTTTTTTTATGATATACAATTTTTTAATTTATTCCTTTCTCTTCTACTAAGCATTCTGTACTTGAATTTCTCAAGTTACTAAAGCTCACTAGGCACTGTTTTGGATGAGATAAGGGGATCTTCAAGTAATTATTTGCCCAGTAAATCTAAGGATATAATCATGTAATTTGGAAATAACATTCAAGGCTGTTGTGCTACTATTTTAGAAATATATTCTGTAAGAATGGAGACAAATTTAATATAAATATCAAAGACGCCAATTTGTAATAATCTTTATTAGTATCTATAAATTGAAACATCTATGAATTCAATACTTTCAAGAAGTAACCGGAAATCGTCAATTTAATACATCATCATCATACATAATATCACCTGTAGATCAATGAAGGAAACCCAGTGCTAATCGTTTGGCAAGACGGTTTCACGGTTTTATGTTCCGCTCAGTTAATATTTTAAGATTTATTATATTTTGCATTGGAATAATTGTGAAGAAGGAGAAACTTTACAGAACTGATAAAAGGATATTAAGAATTCTTCTTTCCTCCAATAGAAACTGATTAGGTCCTTCAGGGAAATTTGTGGAAGAGCGATATGTATACAATATTGTACGTCTAGATTGGAAATGTTGGCCTGAGTGGTAGGCTAAATTATTTAGTGATTTCCTTGGGAGAAATAATTTAGTCCAGAATTGTGTAACATTAATACGTTAACTTATCAAGGGAATGTTCTGTACTCATATAAGTCAGCTGGTTCATGTTGTATAGCTCGTGTAGATAATGTGTGAACGTGTGTAATTTCTCAACGATACCGAGGCATCGAGGTCTTAACATTGGTTGTTGCACTAAATTAAAACGTTGTCTCTGTGGAAGAGCCAAGCCACAGGGGTACCTTATAATTTTTTTCATTAGAAAAATCTGTGGCATACCTGATTTATATTAGAATTATAGTAGAATTAACGTCCTCATTTTACAAAGAATAAATTATTTAATTTGATTGAAAAGAGGCGTTAAATTTATTCCTAACACATTTGTAATCGCTACGTATTGCACTTTTGAAAAGAGATACTTCACTTTTGACCCCTATACAAGATTTGAGGTTCCAAAGAGCTTTGGAGCTAAAGAAATTTGCATTTACTTTCACAAACCTACTTTTTGTAGTCTACACAAAGCACACATTTTTTTACAACCTAATCCACATTTTATGAAAAGTTATTTAGTATTAAAAGATGATAATATTTAAATTTAGACACCGGAACGCAATTATACTGAGTAGATTTGCAATTTTTTTTCAATTAAATTTTAGGCTGAAAAGTGAAAAGTTTAATCTAGAAAAATTTTAAATGAACCGTATATATTTTCATGGAAAGTTGAAAATTCTGAGAGACTGCATATATCCTTGAAAATCAGACAGAACTATAAATGTAAAATTCCTGAAGAGTCGGGGAGTGGGAAGATAAAGGTCAATTGGTACAAGAACTTACCGTTATGGTTAGAATACAAGAAAATACGAAAAGAAATGGAAGGAAAATTTAAGGTGGTTCGATACGACCTATTACAGTTAATCAGTCGCTGGCACTTGAAATTTATTGAAGGTACTCTGCTCCTTTAAGACCGGATGTGGCTCAGTTTGTGGATGTGATGAAAGTGGTTAAGTTATTCTGTATCTTACATATATTATAAGGAGTAAGATACTTGCTTTGCAAATGATATCCATAGATTAGGTCGATGAAGACGTTGAAGAAAATAATATTCCTAATTAATGTAAACATTAATTAGGAATATTATTTTAAGATATCTATTAAGAATCTTTGCTAATATCCCACCTGAAGATATTGTAATACAACGAAACCTAAGTCGTGGTAAAGAAATTAAAGAAAGTAGAAATAATTCTACAGCACGTAGTTTCATTTAATTGTGTAAAAAAATAATACCAAAATATTTTATTTATAATAGTATTAAAATATTTTTTTTTATTTCTGAGAGTCGATGTGTCTAAATTCCATGCGATCTATGTGATATTTGATTCACGATGATGATTATGATGTGTTAATATTTGATTCACGATTTGAAACTTAGTCTTCTGACTTGTTTTTTACTTTTTATCGAACAGTTCACAATTCGTTCTAAATTCTCATATCACACATGCACTTTGTCACATTCGGAAATACAAGAGTGACGACTTACTCATGTAAAAAGAATGCGCTTGTATATGTATGTTATCGTTACTATCTCAATACTCGAACGAAATGTTTAGGAATAGATTAATTCGTCACCTAAATAAAATGTTTGATTCCGTAAAAAGTTTAGTTAATGAAAGATTCAAAACGACAGAAAACTTAATAAATTGAAGAATGCTTAGGAAACAAAATATTAGTAAACTTTGAATCCTATGGCACGTGTTTGTGAAATTCTAAGACACGTGTAATCTGGATTATAGATTTTTGGTAAATAAATAATGTGAGGTAATACATTAAATTGTTCGGTACTTACAAGTTTATAATTCTGTATTAAAATAAATTTGTTCTTTAATCTTAGCAGTTTGAATTCTGTTATATAACTTTATAACGAATGTAATATTTTAAATCCAGTTCGATATTAAGTAAGTTATTATTAAAATTTAATGAAAATAGGAGTTAGGAAGTCTGCTGTTTACATTTCAATATTCAGACAGCATTCTTACCAAAAATATCTCTACACCTTTTGTTTCATGTATCGTTGGTTGAACGCCACAAACCATGTTTATAGCATAATTAACCAAAATTGTTATTCAGATATATGGTATATTGTACCAATCTTTAATATCATATTTCGTTACATTTTTAAGCAATTTTTGATTGTACATTATGGAAATATATTTTCAAAACCAATGTCGGTCATATTCAAAGCAAGCTTACATTTTAAATATTTTAGTGGAAAATAGTAGAAAAACGTAAAAAGAAATTCAAAATAAACTAATCAGTTTAAAATGCGGTTTTAATCATTTGGCCTGCAGTAAATTTTTAAAACAGGATTCGTAACATTTTTTTATAGTTTGTAATTTTTCATTTGTGCAAAATTGTTTACCATAAACATTGATCCTAACATTCCCTATACAATGAAAAAATTAAGATTTACTGGCATGAAAATGCTTTCCGCAATGCCTAAGATAACTCATCGATACATTGTACTGATAAATGAGGCTTAAGGTAAGTAATTTCATTTGGAAAACTATATATTCCATAATTTTGGACTTTAATCCCTTTTTCATCTTAGTGTTAAAAATCCTTAAAATGAACTTCCTCATAGATATTTTATATTATAACCTATCACAGTATACCTTACAAATCCATGAAGTTGGACTAAATAGATTATTATTGGTTTTTGGTATCAATGGAATTAAATATAGAGCTGTATTATAATCTAAATGAGCTCAGTCTTCAGTAAAGAAATATTTAAATAAAAATTTGAGGAATTTTTCGTCTAAAATTTTGCGTGTAACTGAAGGCTTATTGCCTTCACTAATCAAATAAGATTTATTAAAAAGAAAAACGTACTTTATCCCAAAATAACAGGACCCATTTCTATCGAAAATTTTAAATACAATTTGAAAATAATTATAACTGAATGTCAATATGAAAATGAAAATATTTCTTGTTTTTTTCTCAATCTCAAAAAGTAAATTTAAATTATATATCATATTCGTGCAACTACATATAAATATTCATAGCAATAATCAAAAATCAAAGTTTAAATTAGCATTTAATTAAAGTGGAAAAATATTTGATTTTATGTTAAACGTCTTATTTTACGCTAAAAGTATACGAATTTTTATAAGAATGGGTTGAGTAAACGTAATTAAAAGATCGATTATAAGATTGAATCAAGAACAAAAATAAGCGACGTGAGCAAAATATTTAAAATTAGCATTTAAAAATGAGCATTCACGCATTTTACGTAGCCATATTGTCCTCAGTTTACCTATTTAAATATTTTGTTACTTTCTTGCTAAACCAAGTCTTAACAAAAAAGAGACCAAATTGAAAAAGTTTGGACCTGAAGAGTTCCCCTCACTATCTTTTGGTTCAATCGTTGTACCCTGATTTTGCTCAAATTTATGTTGCAAAAGTCGGGCCTTGTAAGATTATCATTAGACTTATGTTCAGTTTCACTGGTCGGATTCTAATCAAAGTGACGATTTTGACCAAATTCATTAGGCTACATGGGATAAATACAATTTTAAATAAAAAAATCATACAAATTATTCAGATACCTAAGACGTAAATTTAATACTAAAATAGACAGCTTAAAGATCTTATTTTATTTATCTACCGCGAATCAATAGCACTCTAAAAAATTAAACATTTGTAAAAGGATAATTGTCACAAACATTTTCTGAAAGATATTCAAATTACATTTTAAATTTTATTGAATAATGTACACAAAACTGATTTTACAAATGGTAAAATATCCGAAATTAATAGCGGAAAATATTTTGTTTTATAATTTTTCTATTTACATTTTTATATAATATTCATACATAGAATTAGCTATTTACAAACAAAAATATTATATTATGGATGTAAATTTACATTTCAGACGTTCAAAAACCCATAATATTCAAAAACTAAATATTTCTATTAAAGACGTGGAAAAATAGCTGAGTTTGGCGAAAATAATAAAAATACTAAGTTTTATACGCACCCTATTTCGAAATTATGTGTATGAAACGAAACTATTAAAAATGGGAAAATAAAATTGAAGCTATATAAAACTAACAGGCGTTTACGTGAGAGAAAACAGAGAAGTAGAAAAACAAGTTAGATAATCACAATTTTATTTAAAGATCAGCGTCACATATTCTATCAAAAACTGCTATTCAGTTTTCGATTTATGCAATATATTTCCCCGGTATAAAATCTTCATAAATATTGTAAAGAAGATGATATCCGGAATCCTGGATTTAATTTATCTGCTACCTTTGGGAGTTTCTAAAAACCGTACTTTCTCAGTATTTTAAATTGAACAGTTTTGATAATAGAGAAGATAATTTTTCTTGCAAATTTTTCTGTATATCAGTTACGATATACTATCTAAATTGTGGAAACATATTTTTAAGATCCTTAGAACTAGCTCTTTTAAACGATACTCTGTACTGTATATGTAAGGAAAAAGTTTTGAGTACGGTTTACGTTGCTCCCTAAATTTCCATATTAATATTTATGAGTTATTTATATAGATACATACTTTTTAACATTTTTTATTAACTTGCCAAATTGAAAGTCTTTACTTCAAGTAGTTTTTCAGAAAAACAACTATAACAGACAGAATAATATACACGTGAGTAATCTCAGAAGAGGCCTATTTTTGTTTTCGCGTTACAGAATCCTAAAAAACTGATTTTATGACTCCAAAATTTATAACTATTTGTATGTGTCTACGTGTGTGTGACTATGAAATTTGAAATCATTGTATATATTTCGGAAAATTTATGTAAATTTTCAGGAAGTCATTTTTTTCATAATTTTGACTTTAGCAGGTTCGGATTTTGATTTACGGACGTTTTCTAGAATGTCTGTAAACAATTATATAAACATTTAAAAATATTAGTTTTTAAATCTTTATATAGTTCTCTCTCAAATAATATTTTATAAGACGTATGAAGAAAGAAAAAAATCAATTGTAAAATATTTTATTTGCCCCATTGACAATTTTCGAGCATTAAGCGAGAGTTTAGGACATATGCAAGTTAATACAACTTTACACTTTGCTGAGTGATGAATCGTGTTATTTTTCCTATAACTCAAGGGTTAATTGTATATTGTTCAGAAAAGCTATGAAATCATATAGTTTCTGTCCCTTTGAAACGTGGATTAAACATAAACAATAACTGTAACGTGATAGTTGTTATCTTACTATAATACCTACACTGGTTCACTTTTTTGACAAATCTAACTGATCCATGATTATTTATTTTAGTCTCCTTATATGATATTCTTGAAAAATAATATCTTACTGAAGTCAATTTAGCCTTAATTTGTTTTTCTGTACTTTCTTCTATTTTAGTTTTTTACATTCTCTTTCATTACTCATGTTTGTACATTCTCTATCAATAAATCTTTCGTTAAAAAAGAAATAGACTCATAATTCTTCAATCATGCTCTTCTAAACTCTCACCTATGAATATATTCATTCTTTTGCCATTTTTTTCAATTTAATTTCATCATATTTTTGGAATATCCACCTTTGGAGGAAATATGCATTTTGTTAATACATCATCTCTCTGACACTTTTTTTACCACTTACGACTTTTCGTCCATTGCAGGCGTTCATATTTTTAACAAACCTCCATAAAATGGTTACTGTTGAAGCACAAGATGAAATAATTCCAAATATTTCATTCAAAACCTTTAGACAATCAGAAGTGTAATAATGTAAAGATGTTTTCAAAATTAAACACAAATAAATACTGTCAAAAATCATTTAATAACTTTACCTCGAATATTTATCTCTCGATTTAAAATTATCAGCCCATAAATATTAAGTTTCAAACATCCTAAATTTACTAATTTTTATATAGTAACGATATACATACTATTTACATTTACATCTATGTGTTTTAGTTTTCAAACACACAACCAGTTTCATTTGTCAAGTACACATACTTTCTTAGATTTCTACCCAATTTCTTATTGTAATCCTTTTTCCACTGTTCTTATTTTACTTTCATATTATTTGTTTCATTTGTATGGTGATGTCGTCGGTAGCTAAATATTATTCCACGCTGTTTTGGATCATTTGTAAATATTAACAACCATGCTCTATTTTCTTGATCTTTTAAATCCATGATCTTTTAAATGAGATAATATATTTTTGGAGAAATTTAACTAAGTAAATTGAAATTAACAGACAATTTTTTTCGCATTTGGTTACAGATTAAATCATATCATTATTTTATTATACGAACAAAAAGTCAGACAGACAAACTTTCAATAAAAAACCCAAAACTGTGTCAAATTTGCAAGCTCATCTCATAGACGTGAGGGAGCGGAAATGAGGGCGGCGCGTGGCGGTAGTCCGGATAGCACCTCACATCCGTCCATCTAAAGCTCTAGTTTGACCGTGCTTTCAATAAATAACGGTTCACTGCCGAGTAAACACTCACTAATGGATAAAGGAGCCTTCATTTGTAGATTTCATTAGATATATCCCCTCCAGCCGGAAGACCGG
This sequence comes from Druceiella hillmani, assembly GCA_039881145.1. Lineage (NCBI taxonomy): Eukaryota > Metazoa > Arthropoda > Insecta > Lepidoptera > Hepialidae > Druceiella > Druceiella hillmani. The sequence goes on from JAYKKI010000114.1 coordinate 4,279,175, forward strand.
TTTAACGCTTTCCTAAGGGACCTTATTACACTTAATAGTTTGAAGGAAAATATAGCGCATGTTCGTGAAAGCTTTGCTTACAGTTTCATATGAATGGAAGTTTTACGAAATTCAACTTATTATGTGTGTGTATGTATGTATGCATATGTATAAATACACACACCCACACACGCACTTACATACAAACGCGTACACATACACACACACACATTCATATAATACTCGTATAAACTGAATTTATACGTTGCTCATATTTTTGTTTTCAATTGTGTTTGCAAGAAATTATTTGCATTTGGAAACAAAATCATCTTTAAAATATACAGGTATGTTTTTATTTGATTTTTTTGCAGATTTCAATAGAAGTGAATTAGATAAGGTGTGAAACAACGTAGATTCAATACTATAGAACACATAGATTTTATTGTTCTCTAGAATATTAAAATTATCACAGTAGTGTGTTTGGTAGAAGTTATTCATGAGGTTTTTAATGAAGGCTATTACACGGAGTGAAGTGTGGTTCAGTTTCAGAATTATAAATTGTCCCTTAATCTTAATCTATGAGTAACTTGGTTCTGTAAATATTGCTTCTTTTAAATTCGATTAAACCCTTATTTTAATACCTAAATAAAAATAAACACATTACAATATATTAATAGCCTACTTCATAGTATGCCTGTTTTGAAAATTTATGAATATAATTAAAATATTGAACGACACTTTCCTTTATGTGTTCTAATTGACAAACTTACACTTATTAATGGAAGTAGCTATGTCGTATCAAATGTTTTGATTCTAGTCTAGTTTATAAGTGAAATGCAATATAGTGGAGTATAGTTTGGCAAGCAGAAAAATACTTTAGAAGTTCTAATTATTATACCGATTACTTCTATTTAAGCTACGAATATTATTCAATTTCAAGGCTATTATAAATTACTGATATAAACACTCATCCAGTATAATCATGGTTCGACTGCTTCTATAAAATGTGAATTTTTTATTAAATACATATATTATTAATTTATCTTAAACGAAATAATATAGTGTACATGTATTTACAACTTTCACCAATACGTATGTAGACATGAATCTAAAAAAAACATTAATTTATGTTCACTTGTTACTACATTTTACCGACAATAAGGTGGGTAATGAGCATTAAGGAGAAGAAGGCCTACTTGATACCGTTATAAAATTTTGGAAAATAAATATACACTCTATACTCACGTATTTCATTACCTGTTTACTATTATTAATGCGTTACCTATAATCGAGCCTACATTTTTTGCGACACGATTACAGGCAATCTATACGTAAAAAACTGTGGAATTGGCTTGCCTGCATTTTGAAGATATTTATGAAAACAATATTTGTGGGAACTCAATTAAATTAATAGAAAGCAAAAACAATTTTTTTAAATTTAGGTTTTTTTATGTCCTTGTTTGTGCACTTCTAAGTTTTTAAAAAAACTTTTAATGTTAGTCGAATGGAGTTTATCAAAAATAAATTAATAGTTAAAAAAACTAAAACACCCTCCTTTATAAATACAGCACAAAAAGCAAAAATAATTATACAACCTAGCTTCTCTCTCTACTCCGTAAAACTTCACTGTAAGCCATGTCTGTTTTTGAGCTTGTGGCGCTTTTTCAAATAATATTAATCTGGGGAAAAACATTTTTTGCTTTTACACAAAAAAGATGGCTTATATTAAAGTCTTTATAGAGTAGTCGGAGAAAACAAGTTCATAATTATTTTTTTGCTTTTTAATGCAATATTTATAACATGTTTCTTTGAATTTCTTAAAATATTAGCTCAATTTTACTTTTTTTAGTTTTATATTAAAGGAGAGAATATTGCTTTGAGCTTCTACAAATATATTTTTAAATTTACTTTACTACTTTTAAATTAAATGTAAATATAATAATAATGTAATGTATATAATGTAATGTAAATATTACCACTTAATTAGTTTTATATGATTTAAATTCGCAGAGCGATTTAGTTAATTAGGCTGAGGTGTCTCTTTTTGATCCTGTGTCTGTGGACGACTGAGTACACATCCTCTTCATTTCTGCCAAAGCTTCAAGATTGCAAGGTGTCTTTCCGTTAAGTTTGGAATAATCCAATTCTTCAATCTGACTCCCGATTCTATTTTATTGAATCTGTACGATGGGGGTAATTTTATTTTGTTATCGTCAGAACTACACACAACTGCTAAGTTTCAATGTAATACTAGAATTAGAAGCTCAAACACGGTTAGGATATGTTGTTCTGTTATCGATTTCCATATCACATCCGATTCTATTTCATTAAATCAGCGGGATGGTACCATTTTAGTCTGTTGTCATTAGATTTACACTACACAACTACCAAGTTTCGTGATAATTCATGAATTTGAAACCCGAACACGGTTACGATGCATTGTTCCGGTTTCGAGTTCACTGTCTAACTTCTATTTCGTGAAATCAGGCCCATGGTATAATTTTGTTGCAGTCATCAGAACAGAAGAAAATGGCATAAAATTTAGTTTACCATTACATTATTATATTAGTCATTTTCAAGTCGACGTAATAAAAGCGTTTAGAAATGTAAGGATCAATTACAAATAATTTTTAGTCTGCGCTTCAACGCAATCATTAACTGCAGATATACTATTACAATATTTTCAAGAATTAATTTATGCTAAATACGTAAAACAAAAAATTACTCTAGCTACACGACATGTAACAATAATAAAACTTTCTTTATAGGTTTTCTTTCACTCGTAAACATTTTAGATGCTCTGAGTATTCATTATAGGCTTGCTTCGTGTCCTCAATTTGTTTAATGTTTAAATATATTGTTATTATTCCAATAATTAATTTGGTAGGTTTATTAGAGTTATGCTTCATACATTTGGCAGTTAGTGTCCGTATCCATCTTCACAAATAATAAAAATGTAAAATTGGTCTTTCTAGGCAACGAAGATATTTACGAAAATTTTATTTAGTTACAAATTCCTTTCGAAGATTTCGTCTATTTTTATTCTGTTTATTTCTTTATGATTTAAGCAATCATTTTGTATAGCGGTACTAACGCATTGGCCGGCATCCGTTAATCACCAGCTTTATTGTTATTTTTTCTCAAAACTGTCATGGGACATGGAAGAGATGTGGTTAAAAGAAAAAAAAATTTAAAAGTCTATCCAATTGTACCCCCGGCTACTTTTCTTTTGCCGCACAGTTATAATTATCCAATCCCGAAACATCCTAACGATCTCCTAAGCATTTTGAAATTGTCGTAAAATAAAACAGAACTTCTAGTGTCGAGATCGTAACAGTGGAATTTTTGGAATGTGGCGTATTTATAGCTTCCTCCCATATTAGACGAAAAGTGTTAATATAATGTTTTGAAATGGATGAAAGTTAGAAAGTTCATCTCGTATTTTTGTAAGGTATTAAACGACAAAAATGGGGAGTGTTTTTATCAGGACATGGTGGACAAGAAAAAACGTTGTCAGAAAGTTTTACTGTTGACGGGTTATTGCTGTGCTATTACTGGTGATCTTCCAGAAACAGAATATAAGCGGAAAGCAAAAAAACAACAAGGAAGAAAATAATATAATTCTTTGTATTATTTTTGTCATAAAATTAAATGAACGATTTTCCCAGAAATTAGAACAACCTTTTAAATATTATTATTATCTTCATGTTAAGCGTAGCAAAATTAAGAAAGCTACTTTACATTGCAGAACAACATTTGAAAGTCAAAGTTTGTGGTCCAGTGTCAACTAAACAATAAATATTTTTATTTTATTTTCGAATATAGAATAATATTTACAAATCATAAAAACAAAGACTTCAGATAGCACGTCACGATAAGTTCTCTAGGTCATGTAATAAGGTATGTAAATTGTGAAAGAAAAGATGAATAAAGACTAAAAAGAATAAAAAAATCTTGTACTTCAATTTTTATTTTATTAATACTTGGTGTTGTTAATTAAAACTAAATATATTATTTAGCCGATCAAGCACGCCCTATGACAAAAATTACTATCACGTCAAAAACGTTTAGTGTTTATATATATGCTTCAAAGCATTTTCTTTCCTTTTCAAACTACTTATAGCAAATTTTGAATTAAGTTTGTATTAAAATTATAACCTAACTGGGCAAAGGTTTTCTCACCTTATTTGGGATTGGTTTGTCTTGAATTTTGACCCATTAAATCTATATTTATTGCTTGTTAATTTTTTTACCTTTGTTTTTGCGACGCGGGATACAGATTTTAATGTTCCTAATTGCGATTTTTTTACATTTGTGCTGTTCATATTTAATTGGAATTTGCACTTCGCAGCTAGGACTATTTGTGATTAGGGCTTCTCATTGTCTCATTGTTTTAAATTTTTGTTTTGTTTCGGTTTATCGTCCTTCTTTATTCGGAGATTATATATAATTTCGTATATCCCATCAAGAGGTTTTTTCTTTTTACACATTAGTGTTTTTTATGTAGAAACAAAAGTGAGTAAAAGAAAGAAAATATCCTCAATTGGTATAAGAAAAAATATCATTATAGTTTCCCTTCGCCTTTCTGGAGTGATTTAGAATTAATGGTCTCTTTTTGGTGGCAAATTTTAGTGTATCTTTAGCTGTATATTTTTTTAATTAATATAAGTATCTCATCGAAATTTATTATGTTTTTTTCTACCTTTATAGATTTTTTACAATATTTTTCGCGTTTGTTAGATTTTTTGGGATAATCTTTTTTATGATTTCGAATTTTCTAATTATTTCTGAGGACATAATTTTAACGGTTAGAATCAGTATATATGTAAATGTTATACTAAGAACAGTATTAGGTCTGGTTTTTTTTTTCTGCCATTCTTAATATTTCTCTGTCTCTTTTATTGTAATTAGTTTCATGGCCTTTTTAATAATATTTAGAATGTTGCATACTTGTTTCTTCAAATTCTTTGTATGATTTTTGACTCTCGTATGCTTAAAAGAGATTAAGTTTTTCTTTTATATTAGTTTTTCTAACAGTGATATGCTAATTTCCCGCTTTAAATCGGTGACTCAAACTGAATAAATTTCAGCAAGTAGTAGTTAGAATTTTTAGTCCGTGTTTGCATTAATTTTATTTGTTCCTGTCTGTTTATTTTATCCTGTCTTCCGTTCTTCTTCTCAGAAAGTTACTGAACATCGAACATGATGCAACTCTTGGAGAGTACTGTCGAGTCCTATAAAAATGGAACGTGATTCTATTACAAATTTCCTGATGATTAATGAAATATTCCTCTAGCTGACAACTTATTTTTTTTTTACTTTTTCAAACCGTCATCATTTTTTATTATTCTGAATTTCATGAAATTATTTTCACTCTATCCTTTGGGATATCAAAGAAAATGATATCTTCACGATATTTTCATGTTTAAATTATAGCCTGCCATAAATAATTATTTCCGGTTTTTTTTTCTTATATTGGCCTGCTAACGCAAACTAATACTTTCACAAATAGTGACAACAGTGTATCTCAATAAAAAAGAGTTGATTCTGAATTAAATTTTTCAGAATCACTTCCTAGTAATCTGTTCGACGAAACACTAAAGATATTTTATAATGTCAACATAGGATTGAGATAAGAAATTTAAATCTTATCATCGTCCCTCTATTAAAAACAAACCTAATAAAAATTTACGTTATAAAACGGAAAATACGATATGCTCGGTCACATGTATATAATTTACAAATGAATTTACTGAGTCCTATATGACACTTACCCGTTAAGGAGCCAGTCCAGAAGCCTTATTTAGTGAAAACTATTAAGCCGTGTAACATTTGTACATGTGTGTGAATTTTTTCTTTCCTCTAACTAGGATAATTTTTTCAGTGTTTTGTCTTTTATTTTTGTTTTAACAATAATCTATTTATTATTATGTTGACACATATTTTGACAAAAATTATTGTCCATGAATTAGATTTCTAGTGCGATCATTATTTTATTCCCATTGTTTTCTAGTAAAAATTAAATAACTCTTCGAGAGGGACCCAATATTATCATGCACTTTCCTTTAAAAATCCCGCCTCCTACAAAACTTGACAGGACAAGGACACGTAAAAGTAATTGTAATACTTTCGACTAGGCGGTTGTCTTTGGTGAAGTGACAAAAGTGACGATATTATCAGAAAATTTTAAATCTTCCAAATTTTTCCAAGTTTATTCAAAATAAGTTTCTTCAAGTTTCTCCAAGTTTTCAAGATCCTGAATCGGTGATTTTCGTCAGCAAAATAACGGACTTGTCAGAGTTTAGGATACAAGCAGCAGATAGACTTACAATCACACGTATTTATTCAAGGAGCATTAGTGAGAATGACGATGAGAGTATTAAAAATTTGAACCAAGTGACAGTAAAAGATCAAACCAATTCTCTCAAGTTGAAATTTACGGCGATTACGACCACTTTCTAAGTTTGAACGATATTAAAAATTATTGTCTCTATGGAACGAAAAAATGTAGAAGCTTATCAGAGACTTGAAAATTGCGATGTGTATCTTTACCTCGTAAAGAGACAAAACTGCTTTGTAAGTTGTGATAAAAATAAAACCTGACTTCTACTATTTAGTCTAATTTTAGAATCAGATTTTTTTTGCTCTTCCTTAATTCTAGATTTCTTGGTAGATTACTCAGTAAAGTTATCTAACTTTACTGAGTAATCTGTAAAGCTAGTATCTTGTTCCGAAAATTGTCAGACTTTAAGTGCCGTTACTAATTTAATAGTTTTTTTTTGCTGAATTATGTCTATTAATTTCTAATTAACAAGCACCTTAGAAATATGAAAACGCGTTAAGTTATGATCATCATTGTATAGCGTAACATTTTCACTATGTTGATGTTAGGCTACACGATGATGATCATGACTTTGATCGTGTAGTCTAACATCAACATGGTGATGATGTTAGGTTTAACGATGATGATCATGAAACCTGAATGTTTCGTATAACTATTCATAAATAACTCCCCTTCCCTTTCCTTGCAAAAATTAAATAATTTTCCAAAAAAAATTGTAAGACTTAAAACAGATAATCATTGTAGTAATTACATGTGAGTCTATAGAGAAATTTTAACAGGAATTCCAAATAATGGTAACTACGAAATATCAAAGCTTCTATACTGCATTTTTATATAGCTCTTCTAGATCTTTTAATTGGTGCCAGCTAGCTGAACAAAAACATTAAATTTAACTAAGCTTGAAATAATTGAAATTAATAAAATAGGCTGGTAAAATTCAATTAACATAACGAGCAATATCAAAACTCTGGCCGTATTTAACTCAATTAAATTATATTAAATACCACGGTAACTATCTACTCGTATTACCAAATAGCGTTACACGTTTTTTCTTCATCATTAATTTGATATTCATTTGACGTTAAATATGTTTAACAAAAATCAAAAAATTTTATCGCTGTAAACACATTTTTCGAACATCATTTTTATTTCATAAGCTAAAAGAAAGTCTTTGAGTGAAATAATGAAGCAACTAGAAACACCCAAAATATTTCAAATTTTTCTTAATAATTCAAAAATTTAAAAAAATTACCGTTCTTTAAAAATAATAATAGGTTTATTTTAGCGATATGGATTTTGATAATATACAAACAAGAATACTAAAATGAAAAAAAATACTACAAGTCCTTGTTCATCACACGAGTGCCAAATTGTAAATTTTCCTCATTAGCAATGCATAATTGCACTTTCAGGCATTTACCATTTCTTGCATTCCATAACACTGATATGACTATGCAATAAACAGAAATACCGTCTTATTTGATGGAAAAATTACTATGCACTTCAAACTAAGTCCATTTGGTTCCTAAACTTTCATCTTTAATCCAAAGGTACTTCTAGGTAAAATGCATCTAACAACCAGATTGTATTCCAACAATATTCAACCTCTTTATGATTTTCCATTGCAGGCGCATTGTACAAGTTACGTGTAAACCTATTTATATCCAAATCGATTATAAAGACGTACCCTTCAAGATGAAAGTATGATTCATCTCTTAAATAGATTTTGGCCATCCCATTTTCCTGAGAAATACGTTATAGAAAATAATGTTTTCTAACAGTAAATTTTTTGGCATGTTGTGGTCTTCACGTCTCATTATTTGAATGATCTGTCTTCTGTAGGGATATAATTTTAAGTCTAAAGACAAAATTCTTTGAAGACTTGAAGGATGGATATATAAAGAGGCAGCTTGTTTTTCAATTGATCTTCGTGAATGCTCTTCGACCGCAGGGGAGACGGGGTTAAGGTTTTCAATTGATCGCTTAGATCTATTTCAAGTTCCACTTGAATGATTTATTGTACATCCTGACACTCTGAACTTCATATTTTTCGTCATATATTTCTTCATATCTTTTATATTTTTTGTCAAAGAATATAACAATATCAAAAAATATTATAATATAATCGTAATAATAGTTTGAAAAAGTATAGTAATTTGTATTACTTTTACAAACTATTATTCCGTTATATTATAATACTATAATAAATCATGCAAGAGTAGAGGTTCAAATTGCAAGCTAAAATATTAACCTACAGACAGTTTTTGATGTACATTAACCTACCCTCCATTATACCCTCATTTAAAGGGTCGAATATCTCTTATGGTTTATTTCGAGGTCACTAAATCCGTTTGGAAGTTAGGCATTTTTTATGGTTCATATTTTTATCCGTTGTCCGTCTCTCACAATTATTTTTTCTATAAAAATTCTGATCTCAAAAATTAAAATTTGGCGTACTGATAAAATATATTAGGAAATTTTGAACTGGATGAATTAAGTAAATGATTATGGAAGTAGCAAGTTACGGGGATTTCAAAATTTTCAGTTTTTATGTGAAACAATCCTGGACAGTTCTTAAAATATTTTAGCGAAAATGTCCAAAAAAGATAGAAATACGTAAAGTTACTACGTTAAAAAATATCCACAAAGCACAGATGTAATTTATAGTATGAAAATGACAGAAATAATTTTTTTTATTAACAAAATTTTAAGAGAAAACTGGATTGTACTATTACTTAACGGGCAAACATTACATTTTCTCAAACGTGGTCTCCGATTATTCCTTTCTGGTTCGACGTTATCTCAAGTCATTTTCATTCCGTAAGCATATTGGGTTGATTGACCCGCATTTCACGAATATTTTATAATTGTATTAAAATAGTGGTATGGGTTTCTTAGTATTGTTATATGTATTCTAAAAACATTACAGATATGGCACATAGAAGGTATTCAACGTCGCAGTCTTTAAGAGAATGCTTACATTAATATACTATATAGAATAAAATAAAAATGTTTAAAATATTTATGTTTTTGAATGTGTGGATACTATATATTGGTTGATATTCGATTAATTATATAATGGAAATGATTGGAAACGACTTTATTTGACGAACGAGGTTTACTCGTATCCACAAACGTAAATTTTTTTAAATAATCACATCGATGACCATTCCTTTTCCAGATTAATTTTGTTTTATGCCCTTAAAGCTTATGTTTGAATCAGGAGATGTTACTATTTGACGTCTCTTGGTTATGTTATGGCAGTAAATATTTTTAAAACAGAAACAACTTATAAACAAAAATGGAAACTAAATTGAATTCTGTCCGCATTAGTAATTTATTAAAAGCTCGTAGGACATTAAAAGGGTTTCTGTGTAACATTTCAATATAATTTTCAATTTTCTCATTCTCTCTGCCGAGATATTGCAAGCATTCAATTCGAGACAGATAACACAACAGATCGTTGTCGTAATATCATACAAAGAAGCCCTTAAGTTCCGGATGAAGCACGTACTATGTGATACTTTATTATTTCGTAATATCTTTCACTTCGCCATTCTTTAATTTTGTGTATTCAATGGATTTTTGCGGAATGGCAAACCAACGAAATGAAAAAAAAGTGTAATATAAAAATAAACAAAAAAAACTACGACATATTCTTACAATTTTATGTAATTCGTGCGTAACTGAACACGAGTAAAGATTTTATTATCTTTTGGATAAAGGGTGAAAATTTATTTTGAGGTTTGGATAATTAATGAACTTTTGTGGAGTTATTTTGAATACAAAAACTTTCATTATTTATTTTTATACGAATTTAGAGGGAAAACAAAGTGGTGCAGGATATAAAAACTAGAAAGAAAATGAATGGTTACCGATATTACTGGTTCATAAATTCGCATGAGAGATGACACAAATATGTGGTATGGAAGATTTTTTCTCCAGTTATATTAGGTACCCACAACGAAGCGAGAGCAAGCGAAGCGCAGAATAGCGAAGCCAGAAAAATGAAATAAAATTTTATGATTGGAAAATATAAAGGTGTATAAAGTAAGACGGATGATCCGGAAAAGGATCAGTGAATCAAATGGCGGAATAAAGATAAAAAATGTTGAACAGAGGAGTCATTAATGCACCAGCAACAGCAAAGAAAATTGTATAGAACAGAGAGATAAATTAAATAATTAGAAGAAAAAGAGAATGCATAAATTTAATAAAAAAAAGAGATTGTATGACGTAAAACATAATGTAATTTCTCATAATTTTATTATTCCATGAAAAATTATACACTTTAGAGAAATGAAACGAGAAATAAACTATGCACATAATTATGAACCTTCTTCTAGTTGACGAATTTTCTTTCTTTATCATTTGTAACCTCCATTAATTAGTTCACAAATAAATTAAAATTTTCCTTGCCTTCAGTATTACAAGGAAGAAATCCCTTTTGACTTGCCTAGTAATTTGAAACTTACGTACTGCGCTATTGAAAACTTTTCTCGTTTTTCAAAAGACATTTTAAACTGAGAAGAAAAAAAAATTTCATGCGCATCTAATACAAGTTATATATTAGACGTTTTATAACTTTATAAAACCAAATAATTAAGAGAACTTATTATATTCATAGTAATTTTAATAAATTAACCTAAATTTAACTTTATTTTATTAACTATCGAATGAGTGGTTTAAATTTCGCAGAGTAACTACACAATCAGCGTTAAGGGATTAGTAGGTTTGTTCAATATTACCTAAAAACGTCACTGCAGTAACTTCCGTGGCTTAAAAGAAAATAAAATACATGAATAAAATAATCATAATATCTCATAATTATTCTCTTTTTTCATTCTGACCTGTAGTTATATAGATTAAATAAGCTAAAACGAAGTTCTACATAATTTCTTTTTAGAAAAGAAGGAAATTCATCAAGGACGGGTAAATCTTCGAAACGTAAACGATATTAATTTAGAATCATATATTTGACAACGAGTTCATGCGAGAAAAAATATTTACGCAAGCTTATTATCAGGCGGATAAATAAATATTTTTCAATCTAAATATTAGTTCCTATTAACTAAATAATCAAATTTATATAAGAATATATGTTGTTCTTTAAAACTTAGCTTATATCTGTTGATTTCTTGGCTAGTATCAACATACGTTATTAAACAAAATTAAGGAAAAAATATCGGAATATTTGGTGGAACATGTCATTAATTACTTTTTTTACTAGTTATCTATTGTTGTGCAATATCTAACAATAGGACCACATTAAATATCTGCTGTTTGCATAAAATTTACTTTTATTTTTACTACGCTTTTCATTAACATTCATTTGCTTTCTTGGATAGAATCAGAAATTAAGTTTCTTAATATCTTTGGTTATCTTGATAGACATACTCATATGTGTTTTACGTTTCCATCACAGTTTGTCGGCAATAAAGTTTAGAGTGAAATAAGATTAAATTTTAAAAGTTAATAGAAATATATTGTCCATGCTGCTTTTGAAAAACTCTCTTCTGTTGTAACAATATTCTATTAACTTCTTTTGAATAGGCACATTTGTTGCTTTGCATGGATGTAGTGTACATATATTCGAAAAAATTAAAACCACATCTGAAATTTACCAATAATAAAAAAGAAATAAGGTAGGTCATCTTCATAATAATAGTTTAATTTTCATGTGATTTTATATTTTTTAGTATACCGGGTAATTGTAATTTAATACCACAGTCTTACAAAAATTGAAACGTAATTAAAAATCATATTAAAATTTTATTAATTCGTATTGAACGTAAATTAAAATTTTAATGTTATATTTTAAGTAATAAGAATACGTTTGTATATATATATATTACATAAAGTAATTTTATCAAACATTGTTATATTTTGCAAATCCATACACTTATGCAAATTTGACGCGATAAGATGAATGAATCCAGATTATTTTTGGGCCAGGCTCTCTGAACAAGTACATAAAAATTCAAAAATAAGTTGAATTTATATTAGAAGTACTGAAGCTGACAAGAAATTATCAAAAATTTAATAAAATTACGTTATATTTTTCGCACATTTCTCTGATCCTTAAATGTCAGAGCCTTACTATATTTAGACAACGTCTGCTCTACTTATTGCTTCACATAAATCTAGTTCCCTAATTCATGAAATGACTAATCGATTTTTAACTAACTTTGACATTTGACGCGAGTATTCGTGGCAGGTGGAGATGGATAATTTTATTTTCTTAATGGTGAATATATGACAAGTAATAAGAGTAGGGTTAAGGTGTTTAGCATTGAGTTCGTCACCTACATAGCTGTTTAGCTTTACTTTGTAGCGTGCGTCAGCCGTACGTCCTATCAAATTTGAAACGTCATATTTCAAGTTGCCTATAAAACGTTTCTCTATTCATGTTTTGATGTAAAAAGGATTTCACTGAGCATCATGGAAAGACAAATTATTTTTAAGAAACTCATACAATATACATATATAAGCATTTATTATATATATATATATATATATATATATATATATATATATATATATATATATATATATATATATATATATATATATATATATATATATATATATATATATATATATATATATATATATATATATATATATATATATATATATATATATATATATATATATGTACATATAGTTGAAGTGAAAATAATCTCGTTTAATTCAATTAATTAATATTTCGTGCACAAAATTTATCTCATACTAACGCTATGAATAGGTCTCGGTAAGCTATTTATTTTGATTACGTTAACTACGTTTCTTAATGTTTGCGTCATATTTACAAAATTTAATTTGGCTGCAAACGAAAATAATTTTTTTTTTAAATTACTTAACGTAGTTTGCAATTATAAAAACGGATTAGTGTGCAATATTTTTCCACTGATTAAAAATTGCAACTTTTACCATAATTATCTCAAACGTAGCTGTTGAAAAACTGTGACAAAGATGTAAAAATAAAATAATACAATTAAGTAATTCGATTAGGATAATAAAAGTTGTTAAGATAATAAATTTCCGGTAATATCCAGGAAAATCAAAAAAATGTGAGCAAAGACTTTAATAAACATGAAAGTATAATTTATGCCAATATTTTAGGGTCCTTAAAAAATTTAGGGCCCTTGTATTAATCGCAGAATTTAATATAATTTTACAATAATTTTTTATAATTTTACAATACCTGATATTGATAATATTTTTCGTTTAGAATGAATACATTCAGTCTAGTTTTAATACAGAAAAAAAATGAAAATTCGAATCTAGTATACTCTAAAAATTTTAATATGTTACTCTGAATGGTAGTCAAATTTATTATATAGTGATTAGTAGGCTTAAGGTTTTATTTTCAAAGTATTCTAGACTCTTAACTAATTAATAACTAAAATACATTAAAAATAAATATAAGATTGGTCGTATTATAATCCAAATACTGTTTATAAATGACATTAATGTTGAAATGTACTCTTCATTTTATTTGAAATTTCCTACATTGATACTAGTCAGGGAAGCAACAGACATGACTTACGATCCAATTTATAGATAGAAAAATAATTAATTGTCGAAATCTATTGGTTTGTGTAAATATTTTTTCATATAAATATCGTTGATTATACAACATATGTTTCTAAAATAACGTAATTCACTTTTAAAAAACATACCCATATATAAGTTTTTCAAATATGAAGATCTTAGATTTCGTTTAAAATTTATGAAATTCACTTTTGGTTTAGCCACATAAATACAAGAAATGTAACATGAGCACAATTAAAAATATTATGACCAGTTAAACCAGGTATCACCAAAAGTTTAATGGTGCTACAGATATCAGGTAGTACCATTAAACTTTTATAAATTCCTAAATGTGTATGGAATCATCGTGTTGAGAATTCTACTCGTCCTTGAAAGATTTTAGTTTTTAAATAATATTTGTTACATTTTTTAACGCAACCCCGGAAAAACTTAATAAAATAAACACAGACGCCACAAAAAATATAAGCTCCGGTCGACCGTAATGGTATAGTATACGAACGTTTTCGCTACAACTTAGAAATAAATTTTTGAAAAATAATCTGTTGAATATGAGAATTCGGTAGCTGTGAAATTTTAAGAGTACTTCTTTGAAATAATTTATAAATATTATTATCATCATTCATTATGTAAATTTATTGCCCAATACAAGATATATTGCAGACTTAAAAACATCCTGAATATGTCAAAAATTATGAGCTCCAAAATGGTCTCTGCAATCCCCGCAGTTTGACTTTGACACTTTTAGATGGAGAAAGGAGGTGGAAAGAGGTGAGTATTTTTGAACCATTTTTATTTTTTAGCAATATCTTCACAAAATTTTAACATAAGATTAAAAAAAGAAACAATATTAAAGTTACTAATTTGTTATTAGATATGACACGTGAGAAAAATTTTAGTGAGGCCTTAATGTTGGAACTATTTTTTATTTTTGACTATTGAAATATATACTTTACAATCAATCAAATCTCGTTTTTATTTTTAACACTTTTCAATAAAAATGGCTGATAAAGAGATGAACTAATACGTGATGGAATTCATTAGAGTTGTTTCCAGTTTTCAGTTCGAGTTACAGAACATCAAAATATAGATTCAATTTCAGTCATATATACGGTCACCATAACATAACAGAAAAAAAATTTTTGAAATTCATGTTTTAGAAAATGATTTTAGCCCAAATACTCATTTAAATAAAAAGTACTTATTATAGCATGAAACATTTGCAAAACATAGTTTTTGTCATAGAGTTAAACAGTTGAGTGAAAATAACAGGGTGTTATTTATACTATTTTAGATTTCAAAATCACGTCAGTATCGAGTAAAAATATATATGTTAAATGTCGATGGTGAAAGTTCTATTTTTTTTGTCAATTCCGCAAAAAAATCGTACATAGGTTTGTTTTAAAATAAAAAGTAATTACTTTTTACATATTCATTTATAGTTGACAATGCCTTTTTAGGAAAAATACATTTTCGTTCCTTTCTTGGACAAAATTTTGGACCTTTTAATCTGCACAATATCTTAAATGAATGAAAAAATATGCAGGTAATTTTTTTTTCAATAATTTGTTTAGTGACATCTCCAATGCAGGGTACTACGAAGCAGCTTCAAATATTATCATAATTTTAGTTTTTTTTAGTGTTTATCTTACTTTTTAGATACTACGTGGTCTCTTATAGTTAGATTATTAAACTCTTCATAATATCTTTTACTTTAATCGAATAGGTTTAATATGTCTTAAAATAGACAAATAATATTCAACGCCTTAATACTTTTGAGCGATCAGCCGTAAACATGCTGATCATATAGCGCATGTATAAAGGAGCGAACATGCTATGAGTTAAAGTGTCAGTACGTGAGTCATTTTAAAAAGAAGTACATATGTTCGAAGGGAAAGAAGTCATGTCATGAAAGCTAAAATTAACTGTTCGAAAAAAATTGAATCGTGAGGAACGTCTCGGATACATATGTGTCTAGAAAAAACACGTTCAACAGGAATCGAAATGAAAATATATTATTAATAATTCATCTACCGGTGGAAAATTTGTATGCCATCTTTAACGGGAAATAGACTCTGAAATAAAAATGATCCGATGCATATATACATTCCTTGTTTTATAAATAGAGATTCATTAAAAGTATTAAACTTCTACATCTATTTGACATTTTTCTATTACAAGTCGATGATACGAGACGTGGACTTTCGGTTTTGCAGCTTTTGACATACTTGATATCACACATATTGAGAAAGAAAATTATTGACTAGTTGGTTATCAATCTGATCGGCTAACTATTTCTCATAGCAAAATATTTACTAGAGAATGAATAGAAGCTACGTTTAAAAATCCACGATGTTATATTATTGTTAGGAAATATGGTATAAGCAAGAAAACAATATTTTTGCAATGTCAACTTTTTGAGCCGATATAAAACTTTGTAAAATACATCTTTATTTTGGGTTATTCTATATAAAAGATGTTTTCAAATATAAACGTTCAATAATAAAATTAAATACTGAAATTTTACTCGGCCCATATGAACTTACGTAGAGATTATTGTAAAAGTTCGATAGTCTATTAGTGGCTTTTTATGCGCTATTATGGAATGGTGAAATGTTATAAAGTTCTAAGGGAGTTTATTTGAATGAAAACGGCTTACCAACTTCGTTAAAGCTCATAACATTTTCATGCTTGTTCTGTCACAACGTTAATATATCTTTTTGGAGTTTTATTATTAACCTTTCATTTGTGCTAAATCGTAAATTATATTTTGTTTACTACCAGTTACATTATGACCTTGCTCTTTGTGTCTCAAATTATTAGGTAAATATGAAAATTGTGGAAAATCTTGTAATATTTAATAACTTTTAATATAATAACTTTTTATGTACATGTGTAAGGTAAGGTATCATAGTAAAATGTTACATCTCACAGTGATACCGTTAGTTACACAACGTATTTTTTGATGGACTGACAGGAATATATATGTATATATATACATATATATATATATATATATATATATATATATATATATATATATATATATATATATATGTTTATATATATATATATATATATATATATATATATATATATGTTTATATATATATATATATATATATATATATATATATGTATATATATTCTGTGACCTTGACTGACAATCAGCTGAGGTCTGTGAAGGCTTTGTATTTTATGCTCTCTCTACTGAATGCCATAATAGGCTGGCTCATGCATGTGTTATGCTGCAGTATTGCAGTATGAAGATTTACAGTTGTGTTTAATCACGAATTTTGTATGGTATGTTTATTTCTTACCTGTGAATTATTTACTAAAGAATCATGGTCTGATTTACATTAAAATTAATTTGTTAACGTTTTTAATTAAAATTCAAAATGTCAACAGCAGAATACAGATTGAAATCCTTCAATAAGAAAATAAAATCAGTAAAAGCGTATTTTAAATAAATGTTTTTTTTTTTTAAATTATAAGCGGATTGTCAATATTATTATGTTAATTAAATAAGATAATTACGAAATTAACACTGCCTAGTCAATAAATACACAGGTAGTTACATGTACATACATAGGTAGTCATTTTCGGTAGACTATAACAGGCAAACGGAAATTTTCATTAGCTCTTTGTTTTAAATAGTTAAATAATTTAAACTTTTTATTTAAACTATGTTCTTATGCCTAGCTTTGTTTTTCATTACAGTGTTTTTTATTATAAAAGAAATGAATTAAACTCTTTACTAAACGAGAATCGTTACAACACGAATTAAATAAAACCAAAAAACTCCGCTCATAACTGTCACTTGCACAACAATGAGAAGAAATAAATTTATAGAATACTCACAACTGTTCAATATGTAACAAAACTGAAGCGTTTAGCTGCAGTATACAACGCCGGACTGACTGGTCATCAAGCCGGAAAGAAGCTTGATGACCTTTTATCAATGATAAGTGCCTACTTACCCAAATTCGAGTTCAAGCACTTCCGCGGTCAGATAAATATAATGATTTAGAGCTCCGAGTACAGGACTTAGAAGCAAAGGGACGTCGAAATACCATCCTTATCCAGGGCGTGAAAGAGGAAGACGCTGTCGCTCCGACATCAGCGGCTCTTAGCATCATCGTTGGCAAATTTAAGTGTCTCACAATAAATGGAATAAACCTAGATATATGCTAATGTCTGGGTGCTGCAAATATGTAACGAAAGGTTCCAATTGTCGTCTAAATTACCCGCAGCGAACAACGTTATAAAGTATGGTCGTTGATGTAAACGTAAAAGGGAGCCGGTATGTTTATCACGGAGTCTTTAAATCGATACCGACAGTTATTATTCACTGAGGCTCCTGCAATCTTGCATACCAAAAACTGCTGGACACGCGATGGAAGGATGTTTTCAGACAGCTACAAGGAATACACTATACTTCCTGCACAGTTAGAGCAAACCAGATTAAAGTTATTCGCTTTTCATACTAATAATAAAAATGATTACATAATAACAATTATACCTTTTGAATATATTTGACGTTAATTTTGTAGAAATTCATTATTCACAAGTAAATGAAACTATGTCTCTTCTTTGAAAAATCTTTACTAATAGCCCACCTGAAGATGTCGTAATACAACGAAACCTAGGTCGTGGTAAAGAACTTAATAAAAGTAGAAATAATACTACATAACGTAGTTTCATTTAATTGTGAAAAATTATACCAATAATAAAAATGTTACAACACTCGGTCAGGCGCAAAAAATTAATTACTTTCAGATAATAATTTATACGTTCGAACTAAAGGTAAGGTGTATGCTGGAAGGTGTATGCCGTCCAGACCTTGCAGAATATCGCCTGAAAAAAGTTTAATAGACGGAGGTCCGCAATCGGCGCAATCTACATATTCTTACATTTTATTATAAAATTTTAGGCAATCTTACTATAAAACTTATCTCAGAAGACGATTTAGTTACTTATCTGCATACTGTATAGGACTACGCTCTAAGAACCAACTCAGTATCCTTTTTTCTAAACTTACCCTAATCTTTTATGAAAATGCCTTAGCTTTCCAAGCCCTAAGACCTTGAAATCAATTAACACCATATACCAGGAAATCGCTCCCAATAAATGTATTCAAGGACAATGTATAAATTTTTAATTAATGTTTCTTTTTTTGTGTCCTTTTATATTAAGTTTGGTAATATCATAAATGGTTTTGTTTTTTATTAGTATTTGTTATAGCCTTCCACATTATAAAATATTAAAATATAGTCGATATAGTCCGAAATAGATTGATTTTTTTATAAATAAGTCTACTAAATGTAAACAGCATGTGTACTTTTTAAATAAATATAAATAAATATTTGTGTTTAATCACGTACACCTTGGGCTGTGTCTTGATTTAATATGAGGCATGAGAATGCAAGAGTATAGAAGATAAGCTGTTCTTCTATACGACACTCATAATTTATTTTACGATTCATTGTTCTCTTACTTGGCTTAATTTTTTCGTACTAAGCATGCTGTGTTTTCATTTTTTAAATTAACTTATATTTTTTATAAAGTTATTTAGTCATTATTTTAGACAAGAACTAAAGGGATTTTCAACTAATGAATTGCTTGACAGGCCTAAACATATCGGCTAAGATAAGGTATATAACTGATGTTAGTATATTATGTTAAATCTTTGGTGAAAATAATGTCAGGTAAGTTAAAAAAAACTTTCAAAGTCACCGTAACCTGTTTCTAGGGTTTTTATAATAACCTTGAACAATAAAGGGAAATCTGGTGCTGAACATTATTGCATGCTCAACGTTTTACTTTAGAACTTTTCGGAGTAAGGCAAAGGATTACAGAACTGAATAGCAGGATTTTCATTATTACTTCTAGCTATGTGAGGAGCTTCCGGCAGTTGATCGAAGACCAATAAATATTTACTCTATTACACATGTAGAATGGAAAGATCAGGTAAAGTTTTAGGGCAAATTATTAAAACTTACATTTAAATAAATGAAATTAAGGTCGTGTGGTTGTCTTTATGATAATTAGATCATAATTTGCTCCAGGGTTGTCTAATATTGATATGGTATGTGGTCCATTTTCCGCTATAAATAAGTTTTTAGACATGACAGAGTAATAAAATATTTGCTCAGTCCATCGCAGGGAAAAGTAAAAAAAATATGGAATGAAAATTTGTTATATACAAATTTGTGAGATATGAAACAATTTGTAAACAAATTTGATGAGGGGATTTTCCAGTCACAGAAAGTTTATCAGCAAGTTGAACTTCGTACATAGATAAGCCACAGTATAAAATCATTTGCAGCAAACTTGATATTTCTTTTAATAAATTAAAAATATTAACCATAAATATAATAATGTACAAAGAGTTATTAACTAATATCTATATTATATATTCTGATAATTATAGTAATTACTTCAGAAAATTGTGAGAAATGAATTCAATCTGGTTACAACTGAAACGAGTCTAAATTGACAGAGATATGCTGCGTAACCATACCATTTTTTCTTGAATAGCGATTACGCAGCAATCGAAATATCCACTTTTTTCCAGATTTTGTACAGATATTCACATCTATTTATGTGTATTTTATTAGACTTGATGTAAATATTACATTCGGCATTAAACCGACTATCGATGATACGACGAGAACCCTTAAGGAATAGCTCAATATCCAGCAAAACTATTGATGTGTGGACAATTCAATAGGTCTTATAGGCATATTAAAGCATTTTATATCAATGGTGCAGTAGGGCTTAAAGTACCGTTTTAATACGTAATGAAATGAAGAAAAAAATATTTGTAAAAATTATAACATTTCACTCAAAGGTATTTTTATACCCTAACACAAGTAGTGAGAAAAGTGCCAATTTTTCCTCTCCTCAGATGAAACGGAAGATAAACATCTAAACAAATAACTCTCATGTCTTTCTGGCATTACTGTGAAAATATAGTAAAGCAAATACAAATGACAAAACTAGATTATATGCAAAGAGTAGCATTGCGACAGAACTTGATACTAACTTCACACACATATAACATCATGTAACAAGAAACGGAAACGAATGGCTAAATAAAATGCTTAATTCAAAATATTATATTACTTAGAAAAACAATTTTAGACCTGTCATCTGGCGAGGATAAAAGAAATAGGTGATATCCTATTAATGCTAAAAAACTCGAATATCCGCATATATAAATCTACTGCTTCCAAATGTTGCGTGTAATAATAAATGACAATTTAATTATAATGCCGGAGATGATAAAATTTTGTTTTCAGAATAATCCAACTTTCAATTAAAACTGCCGCCCTAGTAGCCTGTATACAGCCAAATACCAAAAACGTAGCAGAATATGTTGAGTACTGAAGAGTAGCTTTCATTTAGGAAATATTTGCCAATATTTTAAAACTAGCAAGAAGAGTGTGTGAATGCAGCAAGAAGTGGAAAAGTGGTTTGAAATTTATTGTCAATATTTCGCTATTTAATGTCTAATACTAGCTGCTGTAATTATCATTACTTCACTCGCAGTTTTTGTTTGCCTGGTAGGAGCCTACACCTATTATTAACAGCGTGACATCTGAATTTAAATATTAATAATTACAATACTGGCTCTCCGACCGTCAATAACATCGTATTATGTTAAATATTCTCAAATGAACAAATATCGGACAAAAGAAAATTGAGAAAACTTTGCTTTGAGCTTTATGAAGAGAAGCTTTAGAAATCTGAACGTAAGCATTTTATGAGGCATTTTTGCAAACATTCTACTTTGTTACGGTATATGCTGCGACAGGTAAAAAGAACCAAGCTTTTCTCAAATTTTATTTTTGATGTATCCGTAATTTATACTATAAGTAAAATAAAATTGTAGAATTTGCATATCAGTTAAATTAATGATATTTTCCCCATGTCCACTTACACGCAGTTATGGGTACAGCAAGTTTCTAAATTTAAGTGGTATTATAATAATTAAGCTTGCTATTTGTATAAAAAAATTTATAAATGTTGAAATAAATCTTGTGTTTTTTGAAAATAAAATACTTTTCTGTTTTGTTTTATTTTAAGTAAAATTAATTCAAATGTACCAAGCCGATAATAGATAATACGTAAGCTTCAAAACATGTGTTATTCTGCATTTCTTTCATACGTATTTATTATGTTTAAAAGAAATCAAAATCAAATACATGTTAATTAACTTTAACTAAACTTTAGCTCATTGTATGTTTTTTTTTAAATTGGATGTATTTTTTTAATTGTTAATATTTATTTGGGATGATTATTATGACAATAATCTACGGGTCCTTCAAAATCATTACTACTATTATGCTACTGTAAGAATTACTATTACAAGTTACCCATATTTAAGATCTTTTATAACTGACGTTTGAAATTCATCCGAAGGCAAAAGCTGCGTGTCCAACCCTGCGTACGATTGTTGTAAAACTATACCTAAAGAGCTATAACAATAAAATTTTTGGGACTAAATTCAAAATTTTTCGAAATGAATAACTGTGTATTTTTTTTAATAATGAAAGATTGAAGATAAAGAAATTTCATTAGCGATAAAGAAATTTCGTAGACATTTTCTTTAATTACACATTTGCAATCAATTTAACACAATAGTATGTAAATAAATGTAAGAAAATAATAATTTTAACAAACTGTAATAAAACTAATTTTAATTTACTCATTACATTCAGTTAACATGGGCTTAATAAAATATTTTTCTGTATAATACGAGAGAGGAAGAGCGTAGGGAATTCCTATTCTCTGTAATCTAATATTCTCAGATCCCAAGTCGCTAACCAGGGATGATACTATTTACGAACGTGTTCGTGGATTTGATAA
This sequence comes from Druceiella hillmani, assembly GCA_039881145.1. Lineage (NCBI taxonomy): Eukaryota > Metazoa > Arthropoda > Insecta > Lepidoptera > Hepialidae > Druceiella > Druceiella hillmani. The sequence goes on from JAYKKI010000114.1 coordinate 4,301,925, forward strand.
TGTAGTTTAATTTCATGGGTTTGATAATGTAGTTTAATTTCGTGGGTTTGATAATGTAGTTTAACTGGTAATAATAGATATTTATGGTTTCATGCATCAGAAATAATAAAGTATATGAAAACCCGAATTGTGCGTAGATAACTTAAAATAGTTTTTTGAAAATGTCAAACAAAGTATCAGGCCAGCCTTTCCACTGTTTTATTATGCCACTAATTATATTATTCAAAAAGTGTATTTTAAAAGCCGATGATAGTATTTTACATAATCGTATATATTTGGCGAATTATGGATCTTAAACATTTTCAAATGGTAATAATTTTCATTTACGAATTGTAAATAACCGTGAACTTGAAATTTTTCTTTTTCGTAAACTTCTTTTCTAAAACTATGTAAGCGAAAGGGACAGTTAGAAAAGTGAAAAACACAGTCGATCGCTAAGAAAGTTAATTGTGCAAAAGTGCCATATTCCTTACATCTATCGAAATAAAAGTTATAGGTTGATGCATTTTCATGTTAAAGACTAATAACAATTTTTAAATTTCGGGATTATACGCTACTATAGATTGAAGTACCGCTATTTAGTGATGATAAATACTATATAATATTTACATAATATCCGGAAAACAATTCAATATTCTCACTATTTATAAAATTTTAAATATTAAGAAGATTGAATCGTTTCCTAAATATATAGCCTAAATGGCGTTTTTCGTACGTCATCCTGAACTGCGCATTCTTTTGCAGTAAAAATATAAAATTGGTCATTACGTTATATTTTATATCATTCCCTAGAGAAATATATTTTTTTAATCTGAATCTTACTCTTTAATATTCTAAATTGTGTTAAGCTCGATTGCCAAAGTGATAAAGTTATTTTTTAATACCAATTCAAATTTTATTATTTTGTCATTCTATACGCACGTATCAGCGGTTCCGGTACGGCGCAAACTTTAGCAGCCTTGACCAGTTCATAAGCAATCACACCTATACAGCGTTGTGACGTAATCCTGCTAATAATTAGTTACAATTATTGTAAGGCAAACTCCTCTAAATCTTGAAACATTGATTAAGGATAATATTCAAATTGTACCCTATTGTCAAATGTTCAGCACTTGGTTTCCTTTCACTTTTCTTGACTTGAGATGGACATATTCAATTGAACAATAACTTAATCTATATTAGTATTTGTATACTAATTTAGATTATTGATAATGGAGAGTTAATGATACTAATTTAGGTTATTGACAATGGAAAATTGATAATAAATTCATCCTCCGTTTGCAAAATATGTATGTTGTCTTTTATAATTACTTGCAAGAAAATTTAGGTAGTTCTTTCAAATTTACTTATTATTTTGCTACATATTATAAACTAATATGTAACAAAATATATACAAGCCGTAATGATTCTTATTTTAGCCTAAATCCACACACTGAGCAAATAATTACTTGGAGATAGAGTTTGTTTTTGTTTGAAGTAATCATTAGTGCATTATGAAAAAAAACAAATGATGTTTTAAAAATGTATGTACAGCATTTTCTCATAAAAAAATGAAGACAATTAAAAGAAAAACGGTGAACTAGGAAAAATATTACCAGAATCTGTATTTGCAAATCTGCAGAATAGGTAATATTTTATTCTTTGGTGTTCTAAAGCCTCATATTGAAATATGATCTAGCTCAAGATGACGCACGTAACCAAATACAAATAACTATCGGATGTCTTAACTGGTCATGCAGTAAACATTTTCTTTGCTTTGTAGTTATCAATCCAACATAACCCTATTTACCATGCGTAGATATACCGAAATCTCGTATATTGTGGTGATTATTATATTTTTCGAAAGAAATTAATGTTTACTTAAAAATATGCTATCAACGGTTATTATTTATCATTTAAAGACTTTAATTTATTTTTGACTATTGAAATTCTACTAACTGTATTATTAGTATATGGTTTTAATTAAAATATTTTGCAAGTTTAATTTTACTCAAATTTATATCCCGAATGCTATAAGAAAAAATTCGTATGTCTTGAAATGGTTTAAACATTTGAACACAGAGAAAAGCAAGAAAATTGTATCAAAGGCGTTTACTTAACACATGCATAACTATCTTAGTTAAGTAAGTCTATGACATAGACGGTTTACTTTTATAAATAGATGATAAAATAACATTATTTATGATTTGTCATTATAAACGTTAAGAATAAATGTTTGCAAAAAATATAAATTTCTTTGAAGAAAAAGCATGAAAGTCTGAAAAGTTTTAATAATGTTAACATGCCGCTTTCATCCAATTAAGGCTCCAATGGGGCTTTCATAACGTTACATACCATTTAAAATGGCTCTAATAGATTACCGAACTTTTACAATAATCTCTGAGTAACTTTCATTTCATTATCAGGATTTAAAATATGAATATAAATTTCATATAAAAGAATTGAAGGTAATTTTTTTTAAAGTATTGTTTTGGCTGAAATAAGTATTCATCTACTTATTATAACTAATAATTACAATGATATGACCTCAAGGAGTTCTTTGGAGGTAGCGGCTGTGTTTTCGTCAGTAATTATTTTTCCTTGTAAAAATAAAGAGTATATAATGTCGGTAAACGGTATCAATGTAATATTTTTATAATGACACATGTAAGCACGAACGCGCGTAAGCACTCCCGCACGCAAGCACGCACCCACGCACACACGCGCGTAAGGAAGCAGGTACGCGGCCCCGCACGGTACAGACACACATGCATGTGGGCCAGCAGAGGCGTAGGTACGCACGCGCGTATACAGGTACACGCGCACGTACGCAAACATACACAGACACGACTCATTTTTCAAGAGATATTCTTAGATTTAATAACATCACTTTTCCCTTTATGCGTATGTACTTGTTTTTTAAACGTACCTACGTACTAACATTCTTCACTCATGGCTTGTTCATTATTTTGTATAAGTGCCATGTGATCAGCATATTTATACCCAATCACTTAAACTATTAAAGCACTAAATTTAATGTATTTATGTGTTGACATGCTAAATAAATTCGACAAAAGTTATATAAATTTAAATGTATTTTATTAAATTACGCTAGTGGACAGTGCATATTACATTTAAAAAGTAAGAGAGACTCGTAGAAGAAATCATGAAAAATATAATTTTCCGTTACGGGAAATTAAATAATAATATTTGGTGCGTTATGTATTTACGTTCATTTTCAAAACAGAAAAATAAATAATTTGTTTAAAAAAATAACAGGCCAATTTTTTTCCAAAAACGCATTTTCACCTATAATTTCATATTTATACATATATATATATATATATATATATATATACATATATATATATTTATATACATATATAACATGAAAATATTTAGACGGATTAGTAAGTGTAAGTATATCTTATCCGTTACACAGTGTAAGTATATCTTATCCAGCTACAGGAAAACCGTCTTGAGAGACTGTCCACGAACTTTGAAAATATTTCGATTCATATTCACAGATTATGAAAAACATTACAGTCAACTTTTTTGGCTTTCAATATAGCTTCTATTTTTGTAAAGATCAAAATTTTTATGGGACTAACTGAGCTAAGAGTACTGGAAATATTAGAAATCGCAAAAAACTGTTACCACACATTTCATAAAGACATTTAATAATCAGTCATTTTATGTAATTACAGAAAAGGAAGCGAAGAAATTGACAGAGTATTATGTTTTTCAAAATAAGACCACAACAAAGAGAAAAAAAGGAAAAGAAAAAAATATTCATGATAGTAAATCATTCAATTGATTGTCCCCTTGTTGGATGCATTGATTAGCCTTTTTACGCAATGAGCAAGTAGTGATTGAAATTCTACGCGGATTTATTCGATTCAATTTGTTTTGAATGTGTCTGTCAATTCTTTCGTTCAGATTTACCGAAAGCCGTAAAGGCTTTTGGTAAATCTGAGAGGATTTTCTCTAGACATCTATTGGATACACCATTCCATGAAAATTTGGTTTCGTCAGACCTTAAAGTATAATTTAAAAAATTATTATATTATCCTATGTTTCTCTAATTCATCTGTAAAAAGAAGATGCGGTTGACATATCCAACATGTAATGCTTAAACTATGTATTTCTTCCCTACTTTTTATACTTGTGTCTGGGAAATACTCAATTCGTTTGCTATTTCTACGGAATCTTTGTCAAGAAAAGTTTCTACAAAGGTCAAAACGGTAGTCTTCATATTTTGGTCAAGAACATAAGGTTATGGTTCCACCTTTTTTTTAAAGAAGCGACATTCTTTAAAATTCTTTGAATTGTTTATAAAAGACCTTTAGTTGGTTCTATTCGCAAAATATATATATATCCCTATACCACTCTATAATAGCTGAATGGTTTTTATCATTCAAAAATAAGTTTTACCAAGAATATAAATTCTAAATTTGATAAAATTCTTATTTAAAATCGTATCGTTACAGTGATTAATATCATTGCCACTTGTCAGAAGTGATGGATTGAAGAAGATTTCTAGTAACTTTATCTCAGTTGATCCCATAGACTCTTTTAAACCATATGTAAAACAGGGTCATATTAAAAGAAACAATTTTGCGAAAATGCCCTTTGACCCCCCCATTTTTCCAAATTCCGTTAATTATTCCCAAAATTAATTAACAGTGATCATGTAAAGTTATGTATTCATATTTATATTATGTGTTCACTGTTGGACATTGACATAAGCAAAAGACAAAATGTTAATACCAGCTTAAATATTTCAATTACAAATAAATACATAACTGTAAAATGCAACTTTGGACAATGGATAATTAAAAAAACCGATAATTAAAAAAAACATACGGATAATTAAAAAACCTTTATTAAGTAAAGAAAATAAAAGTGGAATGAATCATAAATGTAATTTTTCACCTGAAGTGCAACAAATCGAAAGGCTATTTCTTTGACAATCAATCCCTTTGTATTAAATATTCGGATACAGACAAATTAAGAATATATCACATTGAGTTTTGTAAATAAATGCTTCAGGGGTTTCAACGTAAATATTTCATAACGTATTGTAGCAAAACATTAGTTTTTTCCTACCTACGTCCCGACAATTAACAAGCGCCGAGCTTTTAGGAAATTACAATTTGGCGATTTACCTTGGATATTTCGATTAGATTATTACCGTGGTTTTGAATATACATAAATATATTTAAATTGCAGAATTAGCATATCTGTACAGTTATAGTCGAAATAAAAAAAAACTTAAAAGTCCCCTTCAAAGAATTAACGCACACAGCTTATTTTTATTTATAAGCAGTATTATACAGGTGTTAGTAGTAATAAATATTACCATTTCAATATATATATATATATATATATATATGTATATATATATATTTATATACATATATATATATATATATATATATATATATATAAATGTATATATATATACATATATATATATGTGTGTGTGTGTGTGTATATATACACACATATATACGCATATATATTTCACTTTTCTTATGCTAAAACCGTTAGTGTTTTCACAAAATTTTTACTGAAAATAAGTTTTATTTCCATATCAAATAAACCTTTATAATTGTTATTCATCAAGTGACTAAAGATACGAGTCATTCAACCCCAGAATAATTATGCAGAATAATTTTATGATTTGTGCAATAAACAGATAATAATGAAAAAAATCTGTGTTTGTCAAATGTAAATCGTAAATAACTCAGAAAATAGGTGCTCAGAAAATAGGTGCTCATACGTACTCAGAAAAGCTTGTTAGAGTGGCGATTTAAAAGGACCGAGATTTGATAAAACTTGATATTTAAACTATTTGAGAACGTTAAGTTTTTTCCCAGAAAGAAACAATTTCTATAAAACAATGAACACCTTTTTAACAGTATTAAAATACATTTTGTAAACGCTTGGCTCTATTTTTTACAAACATAACGACAATGTGGGCAACGGTCGACGTATGTAAATACTCATGAAAAATTGTTTTTTTTTTAAACAGAGAAATAATGATCAAACGCATTTCATATTTTAATACTATCATTAAGAGTCTTCCATTCATTGTAATAATGGTAGAAAGAAATTGTTGGAATACTAAATGTTGGACCACAAATTAAATAAAAACTCTTTTTCAGAAAATACAGATTAAAATTTTTTGGTCTTTTAAAAACGTTCCTATTCTAGATCACATCCGAAATAGTTGATGAATTTTCAATAGCTATGTTTAACGACTTACTGAATATTAATATGGTCTCCCCTTTTTTAAGTCTCAAGAAAATTATTCGTTACGCATTATGTCATAGCACTAATTCTGTCATTTTTATTTAGAGTTTTAAACGATTTCACCTTAATTTAAAGTGATTAAACTGGATACCTAACCTACCTTTCACTAATGAAATGAGGATCGTGATATAATAACATGCATCAGAAATCCATTGTTATATGAATGATTGTATCCCAAGATTCAAAATTATTCATTACATGATTCTGAAAAAAGTGTCGTGAGATAAAAAAACAGTATTAATTGAAAATATATTTTTAATATTTTTAACTTATTAAAACCAATTTTTGGACACCTGCTCATTGAATTAATTTTTTTCCATGAAAGAACTCTAAAATTACAAAATAGAATTATTGCAATTGTTTATAAAACCCTAATTTATGTTCTTTCCCTCAATCTCTTTCTTTTCTCTTTTGGGGAAAACAGCTACTGATAAACTAAATTAAATTTCAAAACAAACAGATTCAAAGAAAAATAGTATTATATAGAAAGACAAAACAAGTCTATTTTCATATATTAACATAAGGAACTATTTATTTTAAAAAATAAGCAATATGAAAACAGGATTTGCTATCTTCCTTTTAAAAGACTGTGTCTCTTGTTCTCTTTAAGTATGTCGTCGCCCTTCTTTACAATAATATATTAATGTGCTGAGAACTTGTTTGCAATTGATATTAAAAGAAAATCTTCAATAAAAGTACAAAGTAAAACGAAAAGCTTTGTCGAAACACAAAGCCAGTTTACCTTTGCTGGTCTGGACGGGATCGCTCGCTAGATTTTGTGCAAGTATTTTCACGACCGACCAACAATGCGTATTTAAACCCATTTTATTTAACATGTTCTGTTTTATTTAACAATGAAAAATTATTTTGTTTTATTATCTAAGATAGATAAGAGTTAAAAAATTCAAATATGAACCAAAAATATAAGAAAAGTTCTTTATTATATTTACATGAATCGTAATATATTGAAAAATAAGATACTGTGTACATTATTTTTACAGTAGAGGGAGGAATAAGCAGTTTTAACGTAATATTTACTTTAAAATTTATCTAACAGGAAGGATATAATTGTTAAGTCTAACTTAATAATTAAATAGTATAAACCATGCCAATAGAAATTAATATGATTTATATACATGAGAATAAGCATGCTCCACATAATTACTACAATCATTAGTATACTAAAACTAGTAGTATGTATCGAAGCTTTAATTATTTTGAAAACTTGGAGAATAAATTAACTAACTCTACTTTTTTTCAGGAGTAGAAAATATTGCCAATATTAAAGTAATATGCGACTTATTGACCGCCAATTTTATCAGCTGTATTAAAACTGAATTCTACTACTATAAACGATTTAGGAAATTTTATCTATAAAGTGATCTTGCCACATTCCGTATCTAAAAGCAAGAAAGGAATTTGAGTATGTGAAAGAGTCTTACTAAATACATAAAGACGAAAGAATTTCGCCTTGAGAGAGACTATAAGCCCTTGTATAATTAAATTTTTATAGGGTTTTTTGAAGTATGAACCGAGAAAAAGTTTTAGTTTTAGAGAGGGGGTATATTTATAATATGCCTGTTTTCAGCAAGGTATAACTTTTTTTCTCTCCTAGAAGTCTTTATGGGCAATCAAGTCGTGACTCTTGTTTTGTATAAAAAGGAAATAATATTTCCTATTTTCAAAGTTCTACACTCAAGGTTGATCTATATTAATTGTCATGCCCAATTGATCAATGACGATTTCTGTCTTTAATAACGGTTTCTGTGAATGTATAATATGGCTATAAAGTAATGTGCGTTTAAATTTTTTTTAAAGTTTAGCAAATTTTGCGACTACAATTTTATAAAGAGCGCGCGGCATTTTTTAATGTCGTTTGTAGTTTGACTATTGATAAGTCAACTTTAAAAAAATATAGACAATTTTAACGGTTTGGTTTATAATTTCGAACTATCGCGATCAATCTGTAGCAGATGTTATACGGAGCATGTGTCATAAAATAGCTTCTAATGCTGTTTCTTGTCGTAAGAAACAAATACAACAATAAGAGGATGACTATTCCAAAGTGGCGATTACAAGCTTTGGGACCGACCTATGGCCGACTCATCGATTTGGATATAAATAAGAAATTTAATCGCTAATTCTGCTTTAATATTCGAATGCCTTTACGGTACAATAGATAAACATTTACACAAATTAATCAAAGTCTACAAGTGGAGTGTTTCGATACTACATGAGTTCAAATATGATGAAGTGATCCTGCACTTACAGTCAATAGTTTAAATAGTGCAATCATTTCCATATGCCGTATGAAACGAAATAATCTAATTTAGGAGACCTTGCTGGGCGCCTTGTCATTCAATTAACCACTTTTTTTTTCTTTTAAATATAATATATTTTAATACAAAAAAAATTACACGTTGAAAATTAATTAACAAAATTTTTAGCAAATATTAGTGAAAATGGTTATTTTTTTTAACTCTAATCTCAATGCAAACATTTACTGAATTCTCATAGAGAATATGTAAGAAGCGATCATAGTATTTACGAATATTGTTTCGTTCTTTTTATGAATATATACCTAAAACCCAGATTTGTGCTAAAACTCACGTAGCGCGTGTACGAGAATCCTTACTTAGCAACAGACGAAGCTATCAAGAGAAGGATTTACCGGACGTATCTTATAATTCTATCATCACGTACGGCATTGTATTGCTGTCCTTTGTCGTTTTGCGTCGGTCGAAAGAAAATTTCAGTACAAATATTCTTCAAACACGTTTGTATAATACATATTTCAATGAATTTCTATTGTGCTTCTTTTGTGGACTACTAGTTTTATGGTGATGGAATTTTTCATAAGCTTTTATGTAAAGGACTAGAGGAAGCAACTCTACCTATCGTTTGTCCTTCTCGTAACCTACATGTTGCGATTTTCCTTACGCAACATTTCTCAACTTATAAACTTACAAAAGTATATTGTTGGTTTCTATGAATTAAAGTTTTAATGCAATTGTCAAAACAGAAAAACGAATAAAATTTGGATTACTATATTATTTCGATATTCCAAATTATCTATACCATAAGTAAAATCACACTTTTGGAATATTTTAGTTTGATAGAAATTTTGAGTAGGTTCCAAGTGTTTTTATTTGATTGTTTGTATTATTAAAGTTTAATAATTTTTCAATAATTCAGTGCATTTTTTATTGGACTAATCCATTTTATTTTCTACTTAGTCCAACTGATATTCTAAATATGCTGCAGTTCCCCTAGGATATTTACGTTTTTCTATATTTACAACTGATTCTCTCGAAACCATGCGACGTAGAAAATTAAAATTGGCAAAAGTAATACATTTTATTAACCGTCATATTTCGTAGTAATTTTTTTTTATTCGTATAAATATAAAAGAGGAGTAAACGAAAGCTTAATTTTAGTTAATTTTACATTTCACATGGTTATAATTTTATTTTGACGAATATAATATTTCTTTATAATTCCAAATTATATATTTATCAATATATTACAGAAAATATCCATAAAATAGCATTTTTCCACCTGTTCCTGGAATTACTGAACCAAAAATTACGGAAAAATAGCGGCGGTAAAATCTGACTAGGAGATTACAGAAAAACTACAAACATTATCCTAAACTTTTATCTCATACTTTTTTAAGTGAATACGACATTTGGCACCATCAGGCAACATATTTATGTTAAGCGGGAAAATAATTGTAAATAGTTGAACAAAAATACTATGTAATATTAAGGGTTTATAATTGCCTAACTCATAGTACAAATTTTACACGTGCTTGGCAAATTTTTATGCAAATACTTGTGCGTCTTATGAAATGTATCTTTAACGTAGTCACTAGCATTATATTGAAACTCAAATTAATCATTTCCCTATTGTATCATCCTATTGTATGTAGTTTCGATTTCATTACAGTTATTAGACTACTTAATTTCACTTATTCTTCCTAATAAGTTATGTTAGCAAGTAAAATTAATTCTTCCATTATTTTTGTTACGGAACTTTTTAATATTTGAAACTAAGTTCTACAGCCAAATAACATTTTCTAACTATATATAATGTTGCATTATCCAAAAGATAGTATAAAGGATAAGGTAACATCCATGAATGAGAGAAAAAAATCATTGCCCCTACAAAGCCGGCTCACTAAGACACATTGTCACAATATATTAGATGAACATATTTATTATTCTATGATACATTTTTCAATGACATATTAGTTTAACCTGGCTCTAAAGGTATTGGATCCTCAATTTTCATATTTCTTATTGGTATTCAGTTCAATTATTCAGATTAAATCTATTCTAAATTGTACATTTCCATGGAACACGCAATAGGGGCAGAGACAGAGGAAACAAGCGCTACATGAGCAGTAGAAAGTGTTAGAGGAGTGAATTTTTTCAGATGTTTTAAATTTGTATTCCTCTTTCAGTTGTCATATTTTTATATGTCGTATTTTCATTTTTACAGGAAGAAATTAATGTGATAATATTGAATCTAATAGGCAAAAGAAGAGTATATAGTAATGATAATTTATTAGAACAGTTTTTATATGATTAAGCATAAGACATAATTATCTTTCCAAATTCGTTATATCTTGGATACCTAAAAGAAAAAAAAGGGATTTCACTCAAATTTTACTCTTATTTGCGATATGTGCGGTAGGAACTTTGATTAATAAGGAAAATGGTATTGTCGGACGAAAATAGATATAAATCAAGACACTATCGCTGGTGTAATATCTACTGGTGGTGATCTTGTTGTAATCTTGGACGCATAAATTTGTTTTAAAAACACAAGCTTGTCCAAATGTAAAATAAAGAAATTAAAAACATGTCGTATAAATTTTATTGAGGTTAGAAATTTCAAAGGAATAAAGAAGCCTAGCCCTTATCAAAATAATTTTGCAACAAAAGGGTTTATGAAAGAATTGTGAACACCTGAATAGTTCCTTGATGTGGAGGGAAATACAATCCGACAAAATGGTAGTCCACTTTGGTTAGAGCGTAGGCGGAAATCAAAAGCTTCTTGGTTTGCCAAAGAAACGTGTAAATACGAATTGGGTCTCATTAGTTAAACACATTTTATACGTTGAATGATTTGAACTATGTGCCATCAAAACACATGAAAAAACAATGAATTGAGTGCACTCAGAGAATTAGCGACACTTTTAAATATCGACTTTGAGGAGTGCGATTTATTCATAGATAGCGATTTTTTTTTGTAGAAATCATAACAGTCGGCCAGTATGCAGAAGTAATTGTAGAAATTAAGTGGCAATTATTAAGTTTCAGTTTGTTCCAAGACAAAGCTTTAAAACTAAAAAAATAAACTTCGAAAATATGATTGTGGTAAAATTTATATCAGTAAAAACATGTCTGATTTTATCAAATACAAGGTCAGATTCGTATCACTGCCCACAACGTCTCTCGGTTTGCGGACTGAACCGGTATTAATAAATTGAAATATGAATTTATAGAGATGGATTACCAATCTTGAGAAATTAACATGTAATCTTATTTAGCGAAATATTATCAAAATTGTATGCTTCCTGAATTGGTGGATTTTTGACTAATAAGATCAATGTAATTAAGAGATTATTCATCACAAATTCGCACTAAAATTTTGAAAGTGAGAAATTAAAGATGACTAGAATAGAAGTTTTTCATGTCAGGCCCCGACACTTTTATAAACATTTCTTGTTACAATTTATTTTATTAAAATGAAAAGAAAACTAACAATGATTGCTTAGTTAACTAAAGTTACTAATAAATAAAAAGCTTTCATTTTAATAAACAGACATACATATAAAACAAAGTGTTTTGAAAATAAAATTATGTATATAAATTTAATTTTATTGAGAGAATTTCACGCCTCATCTGACAAGTATGAGGAACTGATGTCAATTCTATTCGTTTTGGAGTTAGAGAGAAAGGTGATATATTTATAAATTAGTAACTTTTGTGATTATTAATAATTAACAATTTTACATTTTATTGGCGCGTCCATATTCAACGTATTTTTCGTTTTTTAATTGTTTGTTTTCACGGAATAAAAAATAGTATAAGGTAATTAAATTATTTTAAAAATATATACAATGCGGTTATCTTGTCCTATTATCTTTTTTATTATTGGAAGTTGAAGATGATCAGCGCAATAATGAGCTTCTGTAGCCTTGATAAAACTGCATGTGCAATATGAAATCATTGTACACATCCTTTCTGATTAGCTGGCGTGGTCAGTGGGTTGAAATCTGAATTAAAACTGGAATAATAATAATATTATTATTAACACAGAATGAATAAAACTGAGTACTAAATAAATTTCATATAAAACACGTATATTATTCCTTCTAACCAAAATAGCAAAAGAAGAAGATGTGAAGAGGCTATATATTAATTGCACAACAACGAAGATCGCTATTGGTGATTTTACGACTGTAAATATCCATTTTCAACCAAAGTGATGTTATAAATACGTTCATTAAGGACATTATTTTCCCCATTTACTAAAATTTTATAGATTAGCCACCGCGAAATAGTGAACAAAAGTTTAACGTTCGTAGCAAAAATCAATCATTTGGAAATTAGACGGGGTTTGTTTTATTTTGTATATTTTTTTATATTTTACAAATATTTCTTAAAAAGGTTACTCCGAAATAATAAAAAAAATGTTGTTCTCTTTAATATCTTCAAATCTATAGTTTTTTTCATACGTATCACAATTATAAACAAACGATTTTCTTTATATTTTTTCTTTTGTTATTCATATCATAAATTTATATTAAATATTTTAGTTGAGCCTTTAAAAATGAGACGGAACCTCACTTCTATTTAGTTTGCTTAATATTCTGTAAAAAAATTCACTACAGAATAAAATATAAATGAAAACCACGCAACATTAAAATTTATTTTCATTTGGCCATAGTGAAAACTGTATCCTACTTTTTTACGACCAAAATTTATTTAATGAATAAATTTAAAATCTACTTCACGAATACTTGGAGACGTACTATCTTTAGAGAGAGAAAAATAAAGTCGAAACACGAGACACACGAAACACGTCGTCGTAGAATAGATCAGTATTATCATATGGCGAAGCAGAATTTTATCCAGTACTTTTTCACTTTGGCGGCCTATTGTTTCAATTTTAAGCTGATCCCGCTGAAACAATTGACCTTACTATCAAATATGTGGATCTTTTTGTATTCTACACATCCCAATGTTTCTTTCTACTGACCTTTTCCATATTTTGCTTACAATTTTTATTGTGCACGTTATGGACCTTTTAGTTTCTGCAGAATTTTACAGTTTGAATTGTTGTATCTGATAAGTATTAATCATTGAGGTTTTATTAACTATTATGTTGCTAAGCGTAAAGCAAATCAAACCTAGAACGTCTTGCTCGGTAACGACATCTCGAGCTAGAATAAATTTATACAAATCGCTGCTCGCTGCGGTTTTGTATCGTAAGAATTATTCTACCTATAAAGTGACCAAAATGTAAGTTGAGTTTTATGATTAATATTCCTTGCCTTGGCGTGTGTATGTACTGATATCTGGGTGTGTAAAAAATCCTTAACTATCTTGCGCGTAACTTTTGTAGAACCAAAAAAATGAAATTGTTTATATCTTTCGACACAAGGATTTTTTATGTGTCGTTACTTTTTGGCTATGATTAGCCCATGGGTTACGCTAATAACAAAACAAATAAAACTATTTTCTACAAAACGTTGTCTCAAATATGCTGATCATTTTTAGTCAATAAATACTCTTTATCATTATTTTTGTTTTTCTAAAATTGGTCTAAATTTTATTTCTTGAGGCAGGGCTATATACTTTAGGAACTGCAGCATTTTTTTTGTTTAAAAAATTTTTCTATACCTATATAAAAAGCAAGGTTTCAATCGATAACTCACCTTTAATAATTAGTTTTGCCTGTTCTTCTATAACGTTTCATAGCCGTTTTTGTGTAAAACTTTCTGTAATTAAACACCGCCCTTACAATTTTTGAAAAATTTAAATTGTCTGTATCAATGTTAATACTCTGTATCTGATTAAAACTGTCATTGTCCGATAGACAGACACTGTCAGATGGTCGGACAGGGAAAGTTAATAAAAAATCACTTAGTCCATAAATTTTTCGTTTCTAGCATTCCGGTACCTTACACTAAAAGATAAAACGTTATTTGTATTAGTTTCTCTAAACGTAAATGCACCTAAAATGAAAAGATCTATGTTCGAATATATAAACTGTACTTTGTATTTAAATTAATGTAATTATCAGAAAATTCTCACAAAAAAGTACAGAGCTACAAAACCATTTATAATATCTTGAAATAAAAAAATGTCATTAACATAACTTTTATATTAACATATGACAAACGAAACCGTTATGTAAAGATTCAAATATATTTCGAATATATATTTTCTCCGAAGATGATATTGTATTTTTAAATGTTCTTTAGTCAGCAAGCAAAGACATAAGGTGTGTACGTGTTTATTAGAGCTAGCTTGTGGTGTAACACGTGCGAAAACTCCTTTGTGGTTTTCGTTAGCTCAAAAATATTTTAAGCACAAAACATCTATTGAAACACGTGTCAATTATAAGAAATCTATTATCGCGTTTCTCAGAAATGGATAATATTCATGCTATAATATGGCATTGAAAGAAAAAATATAAATATGATATATTGATTATATCCATCATAACCCTTGAAAATGGGTGATATGACAATTACGTCTGCAAAGAGCAACTGATGGCGTATTTAATTTTAAATTTTTTTCAGAAGTTCGGTAAAATAAGAAATGTTTAATATTTTAGTTGCAAAACTTAATCTATGCCTTTATGAACCTAGAAATTTTATACAAATATATCTTAGTTTATGCATTAATACTTAGAGGAAAAATTAGTAGAAAAGGAAAGCGTTTATAAATTTAAATCTAAGAAGTATATGTATTTTCTTTAATGATAAGAACATAGAGAATAGTATAAGCTTTATTTTTAATATGACCATGTGTAAAAAATTTTCTAAAATCCAAAAAAAGGCAAGAAAATTCAAATAATTTTATTTATAATTTAGAAAAATATTGTTTCATTTAGTAACCAGAAATTTGGAAGTTACCCTTCTTAAATAGGTTATTTTTTATAAAATATCTTGTAAATATATTTTTAATTTTAATAATTAAAAACCCGGCATGAAAATAATAGCTACTAAATTTCACATTTGGGATAGAGTAGGGATATTTCCTGTCTCATTCACTATAGCAGAATACATTAACGTTAAGGTAGAGTAAGTTTTAGAATCTTTACAATTCAGTCAAATTTTAAGATGTGGAGACAATGTCACTAACGATCTGTTTGACTCAAAAGTGAATAGCGATATTTCCGTCTCGTTTGTGATATTATCCGAACAATTACAAGTATAATCACACCCGCATGCTTGGTGCAAATTACAATTGTGTCATTTGGTTTGCCTCAAAAAGATCGTTATATATACATTATACTATATATATATATATATATATATATATATATATCATTGTCAAGATTACAGTCCATATTTAAATATATTTGGTCAGTTTGCTTAGAAAGTCGAGTGTCAACGACAGAATATTTTTATACGATTAATATCACAAATCAAAAATTTAAATATTTTGCCTGCTTCAAAAAACAATTCTCGTCGCCAGTAGGGACAACTTAAAAGTAATAGAATTACAAATTAATTTTTACGTTGCAGTAGATGCATTAAAGTAGATTATTGCAATGAAGGGTAGCACAGAGCAGAAAAACAAATATGTTTCTTATAGTTATTAGTCAACAATTTTGTGATTCATAAAACATGGCTATCTTTCTTCAATAATCTATAACATGATGATAATGTGTTTTTATACGCAAAGTGTATATTGACTAATTGTACTAAAATAAAAGAAGGTTCAACTTCCATCTACATTCCGATAACAAAAAAAAAACTCTGACACAAAAATTAATTCACTTTGACCAACCTAAAATTTAATTTTTAACTGAAACTATTAAGAAGGTACGCGACACTCAGTCAGCAACAGAAAAGGGCTCATTGTAGGCGTTTTGAAATGGAAGGGTCGGAATATGGAGTGGATAGTCGTCGTTTGTGTTTGGTATTGGACAAAAGAGATTTTCGGTAAAAAATGTCTATTTAAACTCAAATATTAAGCGTCCAAAAAATATTAGAAATCCAAAAGATTTATAGTGACATCTCCATGGGATAATTTGCCAATATTTCATTAATAGAGCTTTATTAAAAGCTTACACCCTACCGCAATAATTTAATTGCAAAGATAATAAAAGTTAATACGTAATTTTTCCTTTTAGATTGTTTCTACATTTAATCGAATATATCAAAAACTGACGGCAATTTAGAGGATTTTAATCTACTGGAGTACTTTTATCAAAAGATAAAATGTATGGAACCCTTATGTTTTATTCTATTTTAATAAAGTCACTTATTTAAAAATTAAAATTGTTTAGAGTTTTGCTTAAGTATTTAATAATTATTATAGAAAAATGCGTAAAAAATCGTACAAATATCGAAAAATCTATCAAAAAGCTTTTTCCTGTGAGGTTTTTTTCTATTTTTACCAAGCGAAGTAAGTAAAGATGCGGTCAGTGCTGAACGAAAATTTACAAAAGCAGTTTAAACATTATGATAGACAACTGTATGAAGTTGATTGTTGGAAGGGAAAGAGTAAGTATTCGTGTGACAAGTTAGCAAATATTTTATTTTATATGTCCAGAAGTTCCAATAGGAACTTTCGCACAACTATATTTATCCACAATTAAATGAAACTACGTGATGTAGTATTATTTCTACTTTCTTTAAGTTCTTCACTACTACCTACGTTTCGTTGTATTACAACATCTTCAGGTTGGCCATTAGCAAAAATAGCAAAAATAGCCAACCTGAAGATATTGTAATACAACGAAACCTTGACCGTGGTGAAGAACTTAAAGAAAGTAGAAATAATTCTACATCACGTAGTTTCATTTAAATTGCAAATATATTCAATATTTGAAAACATATTTATCAAAATTGACAATGGACAATAATGGTTTATGTAAAGCTATTCTATGAACCTCCTTTTCTAAATGATAAATGATGGTAAGCAGTGAATAGAAGGAGCATAAGATGAGATGCTGATATAGATGTAAATATAAGAGATGAAACCTTTACAGTTGCTTGAAGAAATAATGCACTAAATAAATAAATAAATAAATATATATATATATATATATATATATATATATATATATATATATATATATATAAATTATTAGAGCTTTTAGAGAGAGATTATCACAGCGTGCTCCCTAACAAAATACAAAGAGTAATCAGAAGACTCCATAACTTTAAGCCATTAATTTTTGTGACATACTGTAAACAAATAAATAAAATATGCCTAATGCATAATACAGATTGATTTTGAAATGGAGCTAATGAGCACCATTTTTATAATCCCTTTTACTTTGTAATTTATCCGGAGCAATGTAATGAAAATCTTTCATTAGGAGTATTTAAATGATGTCCAAAACAATTAGACATTAAATTTTATTATTTAAAACTCTAGCTTCGGATTCCAAGTTTTTCCAGAAGATCAATTCAGCTATATTACTTTTTCTATTAATGTAACAAATTTCCTCTTTTGTCACCTTTTCGTTAATGTTTAATTTACAGAAAGAAAAAAGGGGAATTTTGTTTCCAATAAAAATATTGAATTACAGTTTTAATATTTCCAAGATATTTTCATAATACTATTTGTTTCTTTTCTAAGATTATTTATTTCAATTTCGACTCATATTAAAAAACATGCATTTATACCAAAAAAATTTATTACTTTATTTTTTCTTCAGAGTCCCGTTTTAAATTACTTTTTATTCAATTAAATACAATAATATGTGCCAAATAAAATTATCCCCGAAAAAGTATTTGTGAAGTCAACCCTGATCCAAGGAGAAGTATCTAAGTACATAACAGTATGACAACAGTTTATAAACTGGTTGCATGCACGCCGTATTATAATTAAAAAATTTTAAGTTAAATTTCTGTCTTATATTGAAATATTTTGAAATTAAATATATTCAAATTAACTTTTTAAAATTTACTCACAAACAAATATCAATAATTTTTTCGTGTATTGTATATATTTGGCATTAATTTTGTAGAAATTCATTATTCAGTGGAGTTAGAGCTATCATATTAAAAATGTTTAGAACAAGTTAAAAGTGTGTTCTCCCAAAAAATCACAAATTGTTAATTTCATTATGAAATTATTACGCACTAATTTAATATAATATTAATTTCAAGATAGCCATTTGACTCCTAAAACCTCGACGAAACTCAACTGTGTGGTATACACAGAGATAGAGAAAAACATTTCCTTCTACATGCAAAAAAAATAGTGTTCAAATATCCCAGAACTTTCCTTTCTAAAACTCGCAATGAGGCTCCGACAACTCGTCGATACTCCAGCATTAACTCATTTCAAAACATTTAATTTCGTACGGCGGGCGGCGGGTAAGCTTTTTTGTTTGTTCTATTTTAGATGGGACTTAAAATTGGTTGTTATTTGTAACCTTTATTAGTTCCTGGAATACAAATTACATTTTATCGCTACATTTGGTTGAAGCATAATTGTTTTATAAATAGTTAGACAGCCTAAATATCTATGTAATTTAGAGTAAAAGCACGAAAAAATGTTCATAATTAAATGAAACTACGTGATGTAGTATTATTTCTACTTTCTTTAAGTTCTTTACCACGACTTAGGTTGGATCTAGATTGGATATTAGCAAATATAATTCATAATCTTTGCTAATATCCCACCTGAAGATGTTGTAATACAAAGAAACCACGAAAAACATTTCCTTTTTCGATTTAAATTGGAATGTATATCATTAAAATTATTTTAGTTTATATATGGCTTAATTTCTGGTTATGAGATGGGACAATAACTCAGAATAAAACGGAAACCGGAGGAGATATAAGAAATAAAAGTTATCTTTCATTTCCGGTTACTTGAGCCTAATTATATCACATCAAAATTGTTTCTACTTTTCGTATTCCCTCGGATATTCGTTTCTCCATTTTGAACTTTTTAAAGATATTATTCTATTTTAAGAGAAATTAAAATGCGTCATATCTCAGAAAAATCCTTATTTTATTACGATAGATTTAAAGTAAAAGTCAAGCATTTCGGTGGATTAAACACGAATTTAATTTAATTTACGTACAACTATTTACAATACAAGAAAGGTCTCCGAGAAGAGCGAGCAGAGTGAGTGAGCCATTTACAATGAACATTGCTTAGTTCGTTATTTTAACACATTATAAAGATCGAGCGTCTATACAACAATAAAGGCTGGTAATTTAAATTATATTCATAAGTTTCTAATTCCAATCCACTTGCCACCTCAACTCG
The DNA here is from genome assembly GCA_039881145.1 of Druceiella hillmani. Classification (NCBI taxonomy): domain Eukaryota; kingdom Metazoa; phylum Arthropoda; class Insecta; order Lepidoptera; family Hepialidae; genus Druceiella; species Druceiella hillmani. Next base: position 4,321,709 of record JAYKKI010000114.1, read on the forward strand.
GATAACCTAAACAGAAATTGAAAAATTGATTTCAGTAATAAAAAACGTTATTATTTCAATAGTATTTGATGATGAATACTGATAAGGTAAATGCACATACATGGATACAGGCACGCATGCATTTCCTCACACGTATGCACGTTCATACATCCACATATATAAATAACGACCTTATTTGCTTAAAAATTATTTATGGTTAAATTTACCTACGAGTTGTTTAAAATAATTGATAATAAAATTTGTTCATAACTTGAGCTATCAAATTATGAAAAAAGGAACAAATAATGGTACAGCTTTCGTTATATTTTCAAAAGAAGTTCAAGGAAAGACGTTTTATATACATAAATCTAATATATTATTATAACAAGCTCAAGTCCCTTAACATCGGAACATTTTGTATAGTGTTATATATTTTAGTATAGAATTATCTAAATGACGTTTTTTATTGTTTTAATTTATTAAATTTTCATTCTCAAAAGTTATCTCAATTTTGATGTTCACAAAAAGGAATGTTAAAGAAAATGTTGTACTTTTATATTACTTTACACAGGCGTGTTACATCACACGCACAAAGATTTGAAATCATTTATTTACTGTAAAATTAACGATCAGAACTATAGCATAATGGGAATGGCTTGTATCATATAATTTTTACTATTTCAATAATTTAAACAAGTGCGTAATAAAAAAAAAATATTGTTAGATAATTACATAATGAAATTAATAATTTATGATTTTTTGGGAGGGGACACTTTTAACTTGTTCTAAACATTTTCTGATATGATAGCTCTAACTCCACCGAGTAATACAATACATTTGAAATAATATTTTTCAGCTGAATTTTTAAAAATGTTTTTAATCGTGCCGTGAAAAAATTAACAATAATTTATTTATATGGTGCCGTATGCGAAGGGTCCGCTTGGAATCTTACGGTTGTAGCAATATCTGCCTGTTCATATGTCCTCAGTGTTTCGGTCAAAAAATTCTAAACAAAATAACATAAGAGCTTGGAATTCTCTTGAATTTTTATTTAAAATTATATTTCGGCGGAATTTTCGAAAATATAATAGGACTGATTTTTATTTCTGTATATACCTATACCACTAAGAATAAAACAAATATATTGCCTAGTATATCTTTTGGAAATTAAATTGAATACAAATAAATTGCCTAGCATATCTTATACAAATTATTCATAGAAATTTCATAGTTATATTATTCGAAATGTTTGACGTTTCTTTTAAATATACTGTGTATACAAAAAACTAGAACCTAATTAGGATGTAATGGAAGTAATTTATAAAATATACACTAGGCAGTATATTTTTATAAGAAAAATGATATTAATATTTCTAAATAGTTTAATCAAAATTCTACTTACTCTTAAATAAACGTATAGACGCGTACTAGACTCTCGTAATGGGAGATTTACTCTCCCACTCGTAATTAAATTATTTCTTTTTAAATAATTACATCCATTTATATTTTAGTAGAAGATAAATATTACTTTCAAAAAAGATAAGTTTAAAGAAAATATAAGATTTAGCTAAATATTTTCATTAAGTTATTTCAGAAAGTTGTACGTAATCTTCTCAGTAATTGGCATAATTAATTCCTATTAGTAGAAAAAATGGACAATGTTTGTTAATACAGGAAAATCGACGCTTTGTGGAAGAAATGAATTAACTGCAATAAGCAAAACCTTTTAAGGATAAAATATGACGAATTCGTAAGTACGAGTTAATAAAAAAAATATCAAGCTCGAACAAAACTCTCACTACGAGTGTTCTTACACATTTGTGTATTTAAAAACGTTTAATGGTACTTAATATTCCCATGAAAAACTTTGTAAAATTTAATCCACCTGGGATTAGGAATTATTAATTACTAACTAATTTTTTTACTCGAGCTATAAGAACTTTAATTAAGCCAATTTTCAAGATTGTAAGACGACGTTATAAGTAGTGAAAAAAATGCATTTAAATCTTTCTTTTGCTTGAACTAGAAACCTATAATTTTTTACAGCAATATAAGACTATACCGGTCAGTATATGACATTAATTCCAACTTGATATCTCAAGCCATTTCTGGTAAAATGGCATCGAAAGACAGGCGGACGTATAGTAAAGTGATTCCATGAGGGTTAAATTTTTTTTTCTTTGGGTAACAAAACCCTAAAAATGAAGAGTTAAGGTATACAATTAAATAAAATGTATAGGCACCTCGACGGCATACAATGTTCACTTGCCTGTGTTGGATTGGATGGCGCCTCTTCCTGTACTTAGTATGTTCTAAAACCTACAACACTGCGAAAATTTCATGTAGTTTGTATTACATTTTCCAATTATTTACGGTATTCAATATATATATATATATATATATATATATATATATATATATATATATATATATTATTAGTATTTGACGTAAATATATTGTTATATGTAAATATTGCTGATGGTTTAGTCGGTGTCATGATCACTGGATTTAATTATTTACTTCATTGTTTCCTATATCACGTAATTGATAGAAATTTAGGCTATGAAATGTCAGATCCTATTACAGTTGAAACACATTTAATTTTGAAAGTGAAGTTTACTGAACGAAACGTTTTTGGGTTTCGGACGCGAATTTATAATTTTCTATGAATAGCTAAAAGAGAGAAGAAGAGAGAGCATGGCAAAAGAAAAGTTAAATAAAATAATCCCAACTATCCAATTTGACTTCAACCTACCCACTTTTCGGCACCTTCCTGCAATTTTTCAACAACTTTATAAACAACTATTCTTTCTCTCGACTCTTGAAACTGCCTATTATGACCTTTCTGGTGGGACAATATCTAGATTTTGCCTATTTAATTGAATTAGTCTATAATTAAAATCATGTAACCAAAATTAGATTTTTACAACATATCATATTATATTATAAATTACAGAAAAGTACAACTTACTACAGGTTATAATTAACAGCTTAACAGATTTGGTGGATATTTAGAGTTATGAAACGGGTAAGCTTTACAACTAAACACAGTGCGACAATATATAGTTCATATCTTATTCACTGTTTACATAAAAAAAATTAAACTAATTTTTGTTGCTGTCAGTACCGATTTCAAATAAATAATTTAATTTTGTAATGTGTCATTTATTTCCAGATCCGGAAAAGAAACAGGTGAAAATGGTTCTTTCATTATGTTAGAATTTCAAAGAGTGCTGTTGTTAATTATATGTATCAGAATTTAATACAATGTAAAATTATATAAAAATATGAACATCATACCTATATGTTTAAATTTAAGGTTTCATATTTTAAACTCTATATAATTACAAGTATACTCGTCTGAAGCTTCATATAAGTGACGGTTATCGATTATATTACATCACATATATTTTACTAACCCGATGGCGTAATTAAATATTAATGCCATTTGTAACAAATATAAATATTTTTCCAGAATATTAATTGAAACAATTTGTTTTTTCGCTTTAGAAATAATGAATAACGCTCTTTAAAGATCTTTCATATTTTAATGTTAATTTTTCTGAATGTCACAAATAGTATTATGGGAACATTTGCACAAATCAATCGATAAAAAGCGTCAATATGACATCACATATTAGTGAAATGTTACTGATTTGCCAATCAGTATTTCGTAGATCGAGGAATTAGAAATTTCACTTCCAAAAATGTTTTGTCTGTTTATTCGAAATACTTATCTATTCCTCTACTATTAGCATTATTTATATATAACTCATTTTTGAAATTTTATTTTATTTCTACTTATTGATGAAATTTATTTATATATCTAAATTACAGTAAACACTTTAAGATAATTAAATTGTCATATTATTTTATTTATACTGGCTATATTCCGCGAGTTCGCCTGTGTAAAATGATTTTAAATACAGATCAGGAGGTCTTCTATAGGCTCACTAACTACTGCCTCCGCTCCTTTCAAAAAACGACATCAATAAAGATGAGAAGATATTGATGAGAATACATGGGATAATCTTATTATCCCATGTATTCTCATCGATAGCTTCTCATCTTTATTGATGTCGTTTTTTAATAAATAAAACGATCTCCGTTTCAACTTAAACTTTTTAAGCGACGTTTCCCGATCATTTTATCATATATTTTTATCGCTACACAGCTTCAATAAATTGTAGAATATGATATATAGCCTATACACCTAAGAGTAAGAATATAATTATTAATATAAGAGTTTTCTAATAAAAAAAATAATTTCAGAGTTTTGATAAACAGTTTCAGATATTTGCGCGAAGAAGACAACTAACAAATATATATTTTGATTTAACATCTTAAAGAATTTTGACAATAGAAAAACTAGACAGTAGTGCTAATGTGACATGAGATGCACTCCATCTCATGTCACGTTAGCACTACTGTCTAGTTCCGCTTTTGTCAAAATTCTTTAAGATGATAAATAAAAATATAAATCTGTTAGTTGTCTTCTTCGCGCAAGTGAGATATCAAAAAGAAGTATAAGATCACACAGATTCAGATGTGGAAGAAATGTAATAAGGATGAATACTGATATTGAATATATTTGGCGTTAATTTTGTAGAAATTCATTATTCACAATTAAATGAAACTAAGTGACGTAGTATTATTTCTACTTTCTTTAATTTCTTTGCCACGACCTAGGTTTCGTTGTGTTACAACATCTTCAGGTGGTCTATTAGCAAAGAATCTATCTTATACAAATGTAATAAGGATGAATACTGATATTGAATATATTTGACGTTAATTTTGTAGAAATTCATTATTCACAATTAAATGAAACTAAGTGACGTAGTATTATTTCTACTTTCTTTAATTTCTTTGCCACGACCTAGGTTTCGTTGTATTACAACATCTTCAGGTGATCTATTAGCAAAGAATCTATCTTATACAAAGATTATATCTTTGCTAATAGACCACCTGAAGATATTGTGATACAACGAAAGCTAGGTCGCAGTAAAGAAATTAAAGAAAGTAGAAATAATACTACATCATGTAGATTCATTTAATTGTGAAGGATGGACACTTTAAAAACATTCAACATTTATTTGCTAAATTTTAATATTTCTCACATTTTTTTAACGAAAACTGTTTTATTATAGCATGGTTTCATTAGATCCATACAATGAACCTAATTATTAGGTATTGTTGTTTGGTGCTTCATAAATAATAATAAAGGAATGAACTATGCAAATGAACAATACTCGTTATTGTGACTTAAATAGGTCATATTTATAATGTGACTAGCAAAACAAGCTTTTATAATTAATGAGATTCATTATTAACACTAAAAGACCTTAATCTTAACTCCAACATTACTATTTTTTGCCACTAAATTACGACCGCAGCATATCATATATCACCGGAAAACACAACCATAAATAAAAGATGAAATATGAGACGAAAAACAAATTAAATGAATGTTAATTAAGACTATCATTAAGAGAACAAATTACACTGGCTTCCGTAAAACGCTTATTAAGAGAGGAACAAAATAAAACGAACACGGAGCAACTTATGCTAAAGTAACAAAATAAACTGTTATGAGCTTGAAATAAGTGACAACAACAAAACATTTTTGTCGTGAAACTGAGCAAGGCGCACTGAAAGGTAAAGTTGGCATTACGAAAATTTTCTTTATAATTATTTTGTTACTTGAGAACTATTTCTAAAGATATTTTCACTTCTTTGTGCTAAAGATAAATAATCTGTGACAAGAGATATGTATACAACGTACATTTTTCTTTAATAAAAATTTGAATAATTACATATAATAGAGGTATTTAATACTGACAATGATATCAGAAACTAATGAAATTTTTCTAATTCCGGCAACAAAATTATTTTTCAGGATTTATACTAGACTAGATGTTATAATTAAATAGAATAAAACATAGAAAAGCCTTTTAATTTCTCGCAAACAACTGAGTTTACAAAATCGATTTTTTACAAAAATGTGGATATTATGTACATAGTAAATTAATTAATATATATAATATAATTTAAGTACACGTTAGTTATATATTTGCAAGAACCCCTCCACAGGTAAAGGCCTCCTTCTAAGATAACCAATCGTCTCTAGATTGGGTTAAACTAATCCAGTTTGAGCCTGCTATTCTTGTAATGTCTTCATCCCATCTAGTATGAGGTTTTTCCCTCTTCCTTTTCCCTTGAAGACCCTTTCATGTTGTTACTTTTTTCGTTCATCTCTGGTCTTGAAGGCGTGCTACATGTCCAGCCCATTTCCATTTTACTTTGCAAGCTTGTGCTAGTGCGTCACTTGATTTGGTAGTTTGTCTAATTTTAGAGTGTCTATTTTTTTGTAATTTCCTTATGTGTAGCATACTGCACTGTAATCCTCTCTGGCATGTGATTATCCTAATTTTTATATGGTTGTTGAATTTCCATGTTTGGCTAGAAGTTAGTTTCATCATATTTTTAAACATATGTAATTTCATAGTATCTGCTGGCGGTTGTGATCAAAAAACATATCGTTAGATTTGATAAGACTGACTTATTTCATTTAATAATATGTTTTCTTACATCACTGATTTCTTCGTCCATTGAAATTGCTGAAATGTTTGGATAAAATTCAATAATATTTTAAAGACTCTTTATTTATTAACCCGGCAAGTTACAGAAAATTAATAATTATTAATTATTTACAAAGGGTATTTTCTATGTATTTCCACCATTTTGATGAACTTAAATGAGGCTTTTTATTCAAGCCTTCTTTTATTGTTATACACTATTCACAGTTTTTCATTTGCTCTGTGGTCATTTTGCATTTATCAACCAATTATAAATAGGAGAGTGTTATTCATTCGATGCGTATTGGTATGTTTGCTCCTTTTTCTTTTTACGTGTGTCGACGATTTACTAAATACTTCCAAACAAATTCAAAATTAAAACAGAACTAGCATGGCTTGGTGATGAATTCTGGATTCCCTAAATGGCTATTTATGGCAATTTTATCAACGTTGAATAATCTCTTTAAGATTGCTGAACGCTGTCTCCTATGTTATCGCATTTACCTGGACTGAGAAATAGAAATTTGCTATTTGGATAGTTGAAGATAATGTCTGTTATTTCTTGTCTTTGCCTAATTTACATCAAATTATAACAACTGGAAAAATATACATTAAATGTAACTATAATTTCATTGTTCCTTCAAGTTAATTATCAATTCAGCACAGGAATATGAATTTAAAAATGATGTATTCGAGTCTTGGAATCAATCGGCCCTTCTTTACTTTTTGTAAATTGTGCCGACATTAAAGAAATATCCAAATATCGCCTTTTGTATTAAAATTGTTCAACAAGTAGATATGTATGAATGGTAGAGAAATATAACAGGTACGACTGTTCAAATTTCTTTAAGTTTTATTGACAAATAGAACACAAGAAATATATATTCCATAATATTTATAACGTTAACAATAGGATGGCGCATTTGATTTTTTAAAAAAACATAGCGGTGTCAAAAAATCGTCAGTGAAAGCAAAAAAACTAAATGGCAGTATGTATGTATACGCATAAAAACCAGTAGAAATATCAGTACAAAGTTTTTGCTCATTTATGACCAACAAAATTTACAAAATATTGTGGAGGTTAGTTTTAGCTAGACTTAAATTATAATACTCTTTCATCGCTTTTTTTGATTTCTTCTGACAGTTGAATAGGAAATTAGCACTTACTGTATAAGTATTAAAACCAAATATTCAGTACTGTACTTATATTACAGAAAATTTCAAAGCATTAACAGTTTTTAATGACAAAAAATTATTATGTAAAAGCAAAGAAAAATAAAATGGAATAATTTTTTATTTATTCTGATTTTACAAAAATAAATATTTATAAATTATTACTAGTGTTTTTAAACACTATTTTCACATAATACATACAATAACAATATTGTGAACTTAGCCTAATTAGAGTTTTGTCATCTGTTGGTATCCGAATTGTAAAATTTATTAAATTTATTAAAATAAAAAGGGGCGCCCATCCAACTCACTGAACAGAGCCAACAGCTGAACAATTAATTATTTAAATTAGGTTTTGTAAGTAAAGCTAAAATGGTACCACACTAAGGATTCCAAAAGAATGGCGCACAGTAAAAGCTTTCTTAGCCAAACGTACCTATTCCGCCAATAACCCCTGTCTGGTCCTGAGTTGGGGTACATATTATCGTGCAAATTAAAAAAATTCGAAACGTAATGTTAGAAGAATAGCGCCAAATACAAAGAATTCTTAGAAGAAAATATTATAAATAATTTTTATTTATAAAAAGTTTAACCATGTTAATCTTGACAGAGAAGTTTGCAAATGTTCAATGTTGATTTCAGAATAAATTCAAAATATTCCTTTCTCCTATATCCGCGACTAAATATTGTTTATAGTTATATTTTTCTTCGTATCGTTATCATTAGTCGGGATATTTTTCAAATGTCATGTTGATTTCAACATGATTCTGAATTAATTTGTAAATCTATGTACCTGCAATAATTTATCCAAAGAAAGAATTAAGACAGTAATCAATTTACAGTCTAATTATAAATTTATTAAATATTGCTGAACATTATATTATACCATTTCCTTTGTCATTCACATTTTCATAAATATTTGGGAAACGCCGGTGTAAATTGCATAACTTTCACATTTCTTCAGTCATAGATAATATTAGCTTGGCTAATAAACTGTCAACAATTTTTACTAGAAAATGTTTATGATACACTTAATTTAAGTATGCACCATTATTATCTACTACTTTCTCGAGAATATACCTTTCTCGTAAAATTCCGGTGACTTTCATATAAAAAACTGTGCGAGATCGTATTGGAGATCTTCTTTAACGTCGATTCACGTGAATAGTTACTTAGAGCCCTCAATAAATGGTAATAAATAAGCGCAATATCGAGCGAATATGGTGGATGAATAAGGAGAACTCAGCCGAGCTCGATCTGAGCTAGTCGAAGTTAAGTTTCGGTGTAAAAAACTGTTTACAAGTATCAACTCTGCACTGAAGGTGATAACTCGTGGGGTATCCACACATCGTATTTTGAAACTTTCCCAATTCGTGCTGTTTCTATGGTGCCATGACTGCAATGTAGGTCAACTGCCAATTGATGAGTCCTCAGTCGAGAATCCTCCTAAATTAGGCGTGGTAATCGCTGAAAGTTCAATTCAACAGGACGTTCGGTACGGGGTTCGACGAGGTTATATTACAATTCTATTAAAGCTAACTCGGAAATTAGCATAAAGTTTGATTTTGAAATGAATTACAGAAGGAAAGTTTACATGCATGTTTCGCATATATATTGCAAGAAAGTGTTGTTTTATTTGTGAATATACTATCAACAAAGTGGTTGTAAAATGTGTGATGTAATATAATTATAATTTTCTGACAGATGTTATGGTTTTGGTGTTTAAGTAGTCTAATCTAATGCTTTGTTGTTGTATATTTGCTAAAAAATTTATAACGAATATTTCTATCACTTCCTAATGCGGTTGACTTGAAACTTGATACGCATACTCATTTCCATTGATAATACATGATGATGGTCAAGATGTGAAAATCGAGATAGAAAGGGATGAGTAAAGGAACTTCTTAACTCTAGTTGTGTATATATATATATATATATATATATATATATATATATATATATATATATATATATTTGTATGTGTATGTGTATGTGTATTTATGTTTATGTGTATAATATTTAAAGGTAAGTTCATTGCGTGAACGCAAGTTTTCACATGTGAAATCGAGTCTGATGGATTATATTTGGCTTTACGTATTTAAGTAGTAACTGACATTATGGTCCTTATTGACATTATCTTATCCTTATGGTCCTTATTGCAAGAAAACTCATGTCGAGCATCGGAAATGTTTTCCCATTAAAAAAATCTACGCGCTTCCAATTCTTTCAGAATAGAGTTCTTTGCTGAATCCTATTCCACAGAAGCACTAATAATTTGTTGTAATAACTTATAATTATTAACAATTGAATGATCCTATCAGTAGTCAAGAAAGTGGAATACATTTATAATTCACTAGCTAATTCATTTCGAATATACAAAATTGGACTTAAATTTAGGGTTCTTTAGTACTTTGTTACTTTTGCTCTAACCAAATGCTGACTCAGTTGTTTAATGAGAAGTATATCCTATATCCTTTTGTTTCTTTTACATTGTTTGTAAATGTGCAAGAACAGGATTAAATGATTCTCCGTTACATTAATTGAAGTGCAAGTTTAATAAATGGTGAACAGCAAAAATAACAAATCCACTGCATAAATACATATTAAAACTTCTTTATTCATTAAGCTGCTGGTGTGGGTTTAATAGAAATTTGTATTAACTCTCGGTAATCAAAAATCAGAAAAAGTACTAATTTCTGCCAGAACTGTGCTAACTGGTTCAAGTCAGATGGAGCATCTACAAATGTACCTACAAGGGATTTGACAGTTTTATTTTCATCAACAAGTAGTGTTGCTGACTATCAGCAACATGACATTTATTGAATCCCGTAGTGTTAGTAATATTTAATTTCTTAATCTCAGACACGTTTTATTTTATGTTATTTTGTAAAATAAATATAACATATTCATAAATATCACTTAGTAGTGATATTTCCAACTATCTTTTATTATTATATTTAAATTAACGTTTTATTTTTATTATCAAGTTAACGAAGTTTCTTTTTGAAATGCTTTAACTTTGACTGCCCAAACTTTGTTATATTTTCTTATTAATATGACAAATAATATAAATATCTATCATCTACTATTTTTATATAATAATAGTCCAAATATACCGTAAATGCCAAAATAAACACAATTTAATCGTCTAAAATTCTTATTAAAATAAAATACCAAGTAAGACGCGTTACCGTCGATAGTATCATTGAAGTAGAATTAAGCTAATTTTGTATAATTATAAAAAAACACATGAAAAAGAAATTTTGAGTAACAAAAATTCCTTTCCTCGCTTCTGCTGATCGCATAATTCGTCCCTAATGATTTCGAAATAATATTTTTCTGTTATAAGCAAACAATTGAACAGAAAATTGTTTTCAAATGTAAAGTCAAGGTATGTATAAAAATACAGAGGCAAAACAAATTTAAAAAAAGGATAAAATATAAATAAAAAAGAGGAAATCTAATTGTGCAGTTGTCTGCATGTGACATGTTAACATAATTAATTCATTTATAAAATATATTTGCAAGATGACATATAGAACAAAGCGCCAAAAGCGCATGGAAACTTAAGAAATGTTATTAATAAATACATATTATTAGGTTTAAATAGAAATATGTACACAGTGTTTGTAAACTCCCTACTATTCTCCAAATTCTGTTCAAATTTTACTGTCTGAACAAATTCACAGTGGTTTATTACGATTACACTAAAGGATATTGTTTGTGCAGATATAGATAAAAAGACAAATTCGGCGTAATAAATGGTCTTCATTCAAATTAGATTACAGTGAAGATAGTAATCAAATGATTCATAGAGCAAAATGGTAAAACGGAAACAAATTTTACATTCAGATTAATTTAAACTACGCGTTTTCCCGACTACGAAACGCCTGCTATTAGCAAAGAAGTATTCATAGCTTTCGATTAAAGTAATTGAGCTTTTAGAGTGCATAGAAATTCACTAATTTTCCTACGTTAACCATACAATTTTATCGTGTTCACCATAATTTTTAAACTTTTCATTTTCTAGAAACGAATTTCATCATTTTCTAGAAATGTTTTTTTAAATGATTTGTGGTGACGTTTTCTAATTATAAAATTTTTGAACCACTAGAATATAGATCAGCCTATATATGTGTATATACGCATACAGACACGCACAGCACGTATATATATATATATATATATACATTCCACCATAAATTACTAAATTTCTGCAATTAATAAATTTAATTAAATGAGGCTATAGTACATGCAGGTTCTTACACAGCAAGTCAAAACCAACCCAAAACAAAATATTTATTTAATATAAATGTCGGTATTTTGATAATATAAATGTAGATATTTTGAAGAAGGAAAGTTTTATTTTCTGTAAAAAAGTAAAAAGTATTTAAACTTATAGACTTTTGATTAATTTTACTTACTCTACAAAGCAATAGTGTCATAAACTTTTATACTGATATATCATATGTTAGTTTTGCAACAGTTAATTTCGTAACACACTATGGTTAGTTATGCTACTCGTTGCTATTACTTGAACTATTTTCTCTTCCTCGGTATCCTAGGTCCTTCATGTCGGATCATTATATATATTCTTTCAGACATAATACGGTTTAATTTTTTTTATGTATACATGTATTTACTTTCAAAATTATTATTTCCTTTTCCATTTTTATTTATTTTTTTTTCTTTTCAATTTAACTCCAATATTTTGTAATCCACTTTGAGACTAATTATTTTTATTCTTTCTTACGGTTGGTTGGAACCGATCATTCTTCCACCAAACGTGCACACAGCCTATTTACTATATAAATACATTCAAGGATTTATTAAAAAAAATATAGTGAACGCAATTTACTAATATTTCAATGATTATTATATTGTTACTAGGTAATTTTTCGTACAGTAAGTGTTTAAATATCTTTTAAATTATCTTTTAATTCAATTTCTACTTCAAAGACAAACTTTTATCACTCAACAAATTAGCAATTACACTAGTTTGTTTGTCGGAATTGACGTGGCTCATGAATAGGTGAGTCGCCACATTAAACAATTTTGTAATATTTATTAATATAGAATACATATACATTTTTTTAACTTTACGAATTATTTTATTTATCATCTTGAAATATTTCATTAAAGTAGCATAAAATTAATAAATTTAATGATTAAACTTAGTAGAAATTTTCCAATACAGAAGTCGTGAAAAGCTACATTTTAACACCTCTCTTAGCCAGAAGGAAAACATAAATAATTATCTCGACAAAAGGAAACTGTTGGCATCTGTCGTAGCGTTTGATAATTTTACTACATATTTCAAGGAAATTATAATGAAAAAATTTAAACTGTATGTTCCAGAAAATATGACGTTATTTTCATTATATATAATTAGATCTTCATTTAAATTAAAAAGAAATGCAAGGCGGTTTTCATGCTATTTGAATGTGTGAAAAATATCATACATAATTTTATGTAGTATTTTTAAATTAAATCACGCAATTTTTATAATTTTGTATCAATCAGATTGAAATGAATTGAGGTTTATATATTCTTCTAATAAATATTGCACTCCTTTCATTGGATTGAACACAATCCCTCATAATAAAATATTAAATTCATCAGTCAGAAACGGATAATGATAACCACTACACATTGTATTTCTTCTCTGATACGTTTCCGTCTGTCATGCAAAAATAATAGTTTTTAAAAAAAATACAGCCTTTAAATAAAACAAAACTTCAAACAATAGCATAATGTTCATTCTAATGCTAAACAAACTAAGTGTTATAAATATGTCCCATCCTTCATTTTTTGTTACATTATTGCTATTAAAGAATCATTCTTTTACGACGGCCACCGGTTTGGCAATAATGTAGCTGTAACAGGGCTTTTCCGTTTCCTTTGCAATTCCATAAGCTGCAACAGTAATTTTACTTCACTCATGAATTTTGTCGTTGCTGACTTGTCCTTTTTTATGAGTCAATAGGAAAAAAACTTGCCTCATTCCCTTTTATCATTATGATAACATACAATGTCGTCTTCAAATAACCCAAGGTGTTTTGCATATTAATCCGCATATAAACCAACAGAAGTTTCAGAGTTTGTGTGCGATGTCATTTACAAGAGCAAGTTAAAAGGTTATTATATTAGAATTTGATATAAAAGAGCTGTAGAGACGTTACTAAAATTTCACACAAAATTTTCTCGGAAACCGTTTGACGTAGATATTTAAAATTTGGCGTAATTGTAAAGCCTACTTAGCTACATATATCTTAATAAATCGCACATGGAAATTTTTGAGGAGATTAAGAAAACATTCGAATTTTGTGTATTCTTTATATTATGTGAGATATAAAAGGAAAAAGCAATTTTGTAAAAATTTTTTCAGAATTTTTTGTAAGGAAGTTCTAGAGATATTTTTGAAAATGTTCACAAAAATATATTCTTTCCTCTATATCTAAAATTACCATAGTGAAAATTGTAAGAAAACAGCATTATTAGGAGTTCCCTGAAGTTTCCGGACTTACTACAGCAATGATTCTAAATTAAACAGTGTACGATAATTTTACGTCTAAATAAGTTTCATTAGGCAAGATGTGAACATGGTAAAAAATTAAGTTAAATTTGTTAACAGTTACACACTTAATTGTTTATGTCAACTTAAGTTTGTAAAAAACGCCCGTAGAGTGATTCGTCTTTAACAAGTTTATATGTATTACCATCTATAGTACACTGTATCGAACAAACATAGTGGATACGCAATTCAATCAAGAAATATTATGGATACGAACTTATTGAAGTTAGTAGTAGAAGGAAGTAGGTTTCTTTAGGAAAAGAGAAAGTCAAGACTTTAGTTTTTTGAGACTTTAGATTATAATGAGTATTGATTTCCAAATATCTTAATTATTATCAAAATACATTACATTTGAAAATAAAATTGAGTGGCAGAATTACTTTTTATAGTTTCACCATTTATGGGTATAATAAGCATTGTGTTTGAATACTAAGTTTTTTTGTAAAAAATTAGTCCACCTAGATTACAATTCCACTTAGAATTTGAAATCGTTAATATTTTAATTATTCTGTATACTCGTTCTATCATATCTTTCGTTAAGCCAACTTTTAGGATTATAAACCGAATGAAAGTACCCTGTAGGTTTGGATGATCAGTTAGTAAGAACAAAAATAAAGAAAAAAATATGCTTTAAAAGCTATAACTCTTATATAATATACGCTATAAACTTGGATTGTTGCATCAATACAAGGCTATAAGTCTCAGTAGCGATTTCAACCTGATATCTTAAGCCATTTTTGGCAAAAAGAGTTTGGACAGACTGATGGTTTAATACAAAATGAACTAAATTAACCGTTGAGGGTTTGTTTCTAGGAAGGGTTGAGGTGTTGAGGGTTTGCGGGATAGAACTTCAATAAACGCAAGGAGGCTAAACCAGGAAAATGAATGATTGACAATTAACAAGTTTACCGTACGATATTCTGATTTAATTCTTAGTCTTACTCTCTTAATAAAGCGGTCGTGTCATATAGTTTTCAGCATCTACTGTTTTAGTAGCTACCACAATCGACCTTTTTATAACCCATAAGATACTTGTACCTTAAATGACATTTTATAAATAACAACAGAGATTTCAGCGTTATTTGTGTCAAATGTATGGTTATAATTCTACGCTTTAAAAAACTTTTGCCCATTAAAGAGACTAACCAAACACAATTTAATAACATAATTAAAATTTTAAAATACGCAAGGGAAAGAATACTACATATATTAATATAGAAACAAAAAATAAGTTGAGAATGATTAGCGGTGCATTTGATGTTACGATTACGTACTAAATCCGACTATTTGAAGAGAAACATAATATATTAATTATATAAAGTACTTTAGCTCATCTTATGATTGGAAAGCGCAAACAACTACAATAATAGAAATACAACTACATGGAAAAGTCCAGTTCAGTACAAATGCTCAAATATTTCGAGATATTTTTTTATAGGCCGTAAAATTTATTATAATTCAGGATTGATAATTAATCAGTTTTTAGTGTAATTTGATTTAATGTGTATTTTTTCTTTATTATTAATAATAAATTTTCCTATGTATTTTCTTTCCCCATATATTTTTCTCCCTATATGTTCTGTCGTCCTACATTACATCGTTTTAAAATGGAAGCTGAAAAGAAAACTTGACTACTATCCTTAACAGATTTAACTCTTATGGATCGTAGTCAAGTTTCCTTTTCTGCTACCATTTTAAGAATACACTGTGAATGAAAAGTTTTACTCATTTTTATTCAATATTATTATATTCAGATAGATATAGATGATGATGTATAAAAGCCAGAATATTTAGAATTTAAGCAAAATTCTTTGTATAAAGAGTTTTTTCCTTCCTTAATTATTTTTGAAAGTACTTTCCATTCTCTTCCAATATCTTATTTTTACAATATTTACACTACTCTCCTTATTCTCATGTCACTGATGTTCACACAAAATAACCTTAAAAGTCGTTGTTTTCCCAGATTCCGTGTTTAGAGTGCAAATGAAATTCTCCCACGACATTGCTGTCCGCTTTTATCTTTTCGTCCGCCTACAAGAGGCCTCTAGCTTTCAAGTCAAATAATCTATAGACCCGAAATTTACACTTACCTTCGGTTTACAAATAATCTATAGACCCGAAATTTACAAATAATCTATAGACCCGAAATTTACACTTACCTTCGGTTTAATTTTAAATAGTGTATTTAAAATTGCATATAATTGAATCTCAGGCAGGTTGCATACATACAAAATAGGGTTCGATTTTTTATAATTAAATATCTTCAAAGCAAGGTCTGTCAGTAAATTGTATAATAATAAAAATAATTTTAGAGAGGACCAATGTAACCATGGTCTGATAATGGATTCCGGAGATAATTTTAGTAACTCTTCAACGAATAAGAGCAAAAGGCCTTCTTTATAAAAGTGATATCGAGTTTGGACACAATTTACATGTCTTTATAGGTCATATAGTCACAGATGATAGTCAGGGTCTCATGGGGGAGCTGGGAAGTGATAACAGATCTCATCAAGTAAGAAAAAGGTTCAACGAATTTAAGTTTGAATGAATTTAACTTGTTTTGTGGAGTCCATTGATTAAAAATTGTAAATGGTCCTCAACGGTATGATATAGATTTATCAGATTTGTGCTTGTATGACTTTTCTTAACGGAACTTTCGATCACAACTAGTGGCCAGAGTCTGATTAGGAAGCCGAAAATTTGCAAGGGTAGTTCTCAATTACGAGGGGTAATTCATTGAATTTGGATTATTTTAAATTATCGTGACGATTATTTTTGGTCAAAAATGGCGGCCAAGATCTGTCGAGAGAATCATTTGGTGACTACAGGACTACCATCATGGTGAAGGATAGTGCCATAGACTTTGGATTAGTTTCACTTTTCTGACGAGTCATTTGGTCACAAGTGTTTGAAGAAAGAAATGGTAAATTATAACATAAACTTCTTTTTGGTAAAGGAAACTTTAAAAACGAAGAAATGTGGTGGTTTTGCAAACGTTGTTTTAAATATTTAAACAATAAAAAATTATATAAGGCAACACATTTCCAATTGCTTGTAAATATAAATTTTCTATTCTTCACATTTCAAGTTATCACTTGTAAATCTATTAAGCCTCAGATAATTGTCAAGTATCAATGCCTCTTAATTTTATACTCACGTGTATGTACATCTACACAAAGGCAAACGAGCCCAACATGAGACAAAGTCTCCAATAGTAGCAATATTTTGAACATTATTTATATTCGGTAACAAAATTTTACCGCAAAAGTTTTAAGTAATAGTCCTATTTTTATTATTTCATAATTTTCAGTGCGGTTATGATAAAATAGTCATTTGATATCGGTTAAATGTTTCTCCAAAAAAGTTTAATTTTTTTCTGAAATCTATTCCAAAAGACCTTGTTTTCACCTGTTGCAATTTAAATTCGTACTTAACAGGTTATTTGTACTTTTCGAAAAATATTAAAAGGATTGCATTAGCATCGAGGAGTGTCTCAAAGAAGTGTATAATGAAAGAAGAGCAGAAAGAAAAGTTAAAGAAACGTTAGTGGATAAGCGCGAATCACATCTGAGTCTAAGTGTATGTACATGCGTTTGTTGCATGTACATGCGTTTTCAATGGCTCCTAAATTCTGAATGACGCGTATGACTATGATATTTTTATAGTGCTTAGACAAATGAACAAAACAATCGAGCAATTTGCATTTATATAGTATGTCGACCCGTAGTCATGAATCACTATGATTTGGTCAGAAGTTTGTTATCGTTTAAAATGAAATATGTTTGGTTTTCTGATATGAGTAGATTGTAATTTACCCAACTTGTATGTGGTATCCTATTAGCTTTGATAATGAAATAATGCTACGTTTTTGCATTAAGGCAGTGTCGAAAGCAAAGAAAATGATGGTGCTTTTTATTCACAATGAAATGTTTAATTACAGCCTCGTATATTAAAACATGTTTTTGTTTTAATTTTATATATATAGTACAACTAGTATTTACACATTTTTATTACAAGATCACATTCAAAGTCGAAATGCACATCGTACTAAGAGGGCCAGTAATTATATGTAATTACATGTAAATAATAGTATGTCTTTCTAAATACGGTTTAATGGATTTCTGGATTTCTTAGGAATATTTTTTTTATGATGGTGCGTAAAGTAATTTTAAATGGTTTTAAGTGTTAATAAAATTATTTTTTTATTGCGTTTTATTATCCTACTCATGTTGTATTCAGGAAAGACAAAATATAAATTGTCCAAATAATCCTGTCATATGAACACTTCTAAAGGACACCAAAAAGTTCAACCAATATATTGCAGCAACAAGCCCGGAATAAATTTGAGAAAAATCTATTTTATATCAGACTTAATAACAAATTGACAAAAAATGTGCCTTGAAAGATGTTATTATATACCGTAGTGAAAGCAAGAAAAATAATATTTCTTTGATAAATAGCAAAGTGCTCAGAACACTAATCACGCAATCCGGGAATGATGCTTGAGTCTAGGTATTAGATTGCATATCTACTACAAGAAAAGGATGTGAGATTTGCTTGTTGTCGACAAGCAAAAAATTAATACTTACACCAGATTTGATATCAAAATACATTACAAGCTCAGAACAAATTTGAGAAAAGTCTACTTTAAATTAGATTTGGTGGCAAATTGAAAAAAATGGGGCTCAAAGAATGCTACTATACTGAGAAGAGGACAAATAATATTTCTACGGAAAATAACCAAGCGCTCAGAATGCTAATCTCGCAATCACTTAATGATGCTTGAATGTAGATATAAAATTGCATACCTACCATAAGCAAAGAATCTGGAATTTTCTAGTTTCCGATAGGCAAAAGAATTTATTTATTACACCAACTATGATGTCTTGGCAAATGCTCGTTGAAATTTCACAGTGGATTAGTAAAAAAAGGTGAAACATTTCTCTAATATGGGCATGTTGGAGTTTACAATTCCATATTTCATAATCAAATATCATTTTTTTTTAAATTACATCTTTTACTATTTCATCACAGTTCTACTTATCGTCAATATAAATTCTCGGCCGTGAAATTGCTTTCGTTCAAAACGAATATAATGAGAACTATATGATAATGAAGGAAGTGAAGAATCAAGCGTAAACTTATGATCAGTCAAGAAAAAGCAGGGAATAGGACGCCTGTTTATTCTTGAAAAATCGATGATGCAAGACCCGAGCACCGAGAGCGCAATAATTCTTAGTAGTCTCCAGATGGAATTCATATTTATACATTATACAAATCCTTACTATAAGGTGAAAAAATGTAAAATACTTGGTTGATACTCAGGTAACGGTTCTCGACTAGCCAGAAAATTAAACTGACATGAATCCTAAAGATTTGCACGAAAATTCCAATTCAAATTTTTCAATCTATCCCTAAAATTTTCACAAAACCTTTGATAAAAATAAAACTATAAAATGTAAAATGAGATTTAATAATAGATTGAAATATTTAAGTAGTAAACAAAATATAAGATGGAAAATAAATTATCTGCTGCGTTTAATGCTTACAAATACAATCTCGTTAACCTGTTAGCAGCCGTTAATTCAGAAACCAGCTCCTATTTATTAAACGCTCCAGGTAAAGCTTTCGACGGCCGGATGCGAGGTGTTGGCCAGACTACCGCCACGTGCCACTATTACTTCCGTTTCGTGATGCTTCGTGCCACTATACTTTCCGCTTCGTAAATATTATCATTAAAAGGAATATATTTTGTGATTGTAACTTTCATATTTTACACGAATGGACCGATGCCTACCGTTGATTTATTTTATACTATGTTTAGATTATATTATTATTATTTCTATGTATTTTATAT
Source organism: Druceiella hillmani (assembly GCA_039881145.1). Classification (NCBI taxonomy): domain Eukaryota; kingdom Metazoa; phylum Arthropoda; class Insecta; order Lepidoptera; family Hepialidae; genus Druceiella; species Druceiella hillmani. The sequence continues at coordinate 4,341,867 of JAYKKI010000114.1, forward strand.
TTTATTCAATAATATGTTACCATAAATTTTATTTATTTTAGTTGGAACCTCACAAAAAACTACATAATGTTTATAATATATAAGTACTATGATTTTATAATATAAAACGGTTAAGATCTTGATCAGATATTGATCACTATAATATAAAACGGTTAAGAGCAAATGTGAGTTGTGTGATAAGTATTCCACACCATTATGTTGACACTTCTGTTCGACAATGCATGCGGAAAGGTAATAACAGTAACTGTGATGTTTGGGTATCATTTAGTTCCACAGTGGTCGTACAAAATGCTTCATTTTATTGTTTTTATAACTACATAACCAGTGAGGATATGAAAGAAAAATCTGACATTATTCCGTTTTTTTTTTCTTACAAGAAATATAAATTAAATATTTTTCCTACGCTGCCATTAATAGTTTTGTTGCAATTCAGATTCAATTGATCCGTATGCAGTAAGAACGAACGGTTTTAAGTAATACGATGCTAATAATTTTTGAATAAAATAAACCTCATCACCAAATTTTTCAATTTTTTCAAGTTTATTTTGACTGCAAATTTTTGGGGTCGAGCGGGGAGATTGCAATGTCTGAGAATTCTTTACAAAATGAAACAAATTTTAAAAATACCTACATATTTTTACACTTTTTTTATATGCTTTTATGTAATGCTTAAAAGAATGAACCTAATCCATTTTTTGACATCGTTCTCAAAACTTTCAATGCAAAAGCTTATAACAGGATAAGCTTAGAGAAATATCCACAAGGATCAACCTCTTAAATACTGTTATATTAGTATACTAAGACAATACCATATAAAAAGTAGACTCAAAAAGCGCCTCTTTGATTTGAAAAGCCCCTTGTGTAGTTTTATGAATAGATCACAAGATATTTAATATTTTTTGGTATTACAAGTATGTTTTAAAAAATAACTGTATTAAAAAGTAACATTTATAATATATGTGAATATTTTGTATTATTAATACTGAATAAAGAGTCTGAGAAATAGATTAAATTCCATATATAATTAAATTTGCTTCATTTATCCAGTTTTATAGTTTATAAGAACAATAAGTTTAACGAAGTTCGCGCTATTTTAACAAGAGATTAAGGTCAAAAGTCAATGACCGTACACATGATATTCTTTTGGTGTGCTAAGACCACTTAAAACAATATTTAAGGGTCTGACTCTGGGGTAATTTCGTTATGCTTACCCTGCTATGTTCTTCTAATCGAACTTTTAGCATACCATAATAACTTTCAAATCAAGCCTTGAGTTTCCAAAACAATGAAATTGTCTTTGAAAAACAAAATATCTATGAAAACAAACCAAAAAATAAATTGTTCCATAAATTTTCCAATTATCAAATTTTGGTACGAAACACTAAAAATTAAATCTTTCTCTTTTTTTTGGTCCCGCTAAGTCCGCTGTGGCACTGTGGCAATTTAATTTAATGATAAATCTTAATCAACACGATACTAAAACAAGTTAAGAAAAAAATTCAATGCAATCAAGCAACATAGTTTATTCACAATATTTTCATAGACTTTAGAGTGTGCAACATAATATTTAAATTTTTCAAAAATAAACATATGCGGAACATTAAATAACAACTACATTTTATATTAACTGAACCACGAAGCGTCCACTACGTATTATTATATAAAGCATAAATAAGTTTTACAGGATCATACCTTATTTTCTCCTCAGATATATGCCCGTAAAGATATATGCCCACGGATTTCCCATGAAAATATATTTCCCCAACTCACGATTTATGGATTTACTACAGAACTTCCTACATTCAAGAGGAGTTTTTAAACCATGGAGTTGGCACTGCTTTATTAAGGCAATACGATTGAAATTTGATCCGCCTTCAGTGGCTGTTTCCGTTTGAAGCATTTAGATATTATCTGAAGTCGTGACGCCCACGGGCTCGTTTGTAATACGATACGACTGGCGGTCCCTTTCATCGCGGCCACATCTTATTCATCTTATCGCGTTTGTGTTGTTCGGGAAGGGTTTTTATGTTGCCGCAATAGCGATCGTGAAAATTCGTTGTGGTAATTGAGCTACAGCAAAGAGGGGACAAAAGGAAAATGAGATAACTAATTATTAAAATTAAGTTTAATTACTCCACAAATTTACGTAGGGAGTTTTGTATTAAATTTAAACCTCTGTATAATGATGGATAAAGAAAATACGTTCATAAAATCATCATGAGTTCAGTTTTTTTTAAAAGAAGATTTGGTACTTACCTTTTCAAGGAATTTCTATTTTCAATCGTAAACCAAATTAACGAACGATTTATACATGTATAATCGAATGACTAATCAAAAATAGTGCCTGAAATACATATGTTTTAAATAATTAAACTATAATCCGATAACATAAAACACATATTAAAAACGGAAAAGAAGTTTAAGGAATAAGAGCTATACGAGACTGATGAAAAAAACATTGAAAAAAGACATTATGGTTTAATTATACATTTATTTTGTTAAAGATATTTTTATACAAAAAATGCGAATCTTATTCCCAAATAACGATAGTGATAAGGGTTATTTCTAAATTCTATTATATAATAAAAAAGAAATGAATCCAAAAAAACAGAATTTTGATATTCATGCCCCGGTCAAAAGAATCATGGTATAGAAGGAGATCCATTTCGAACTTCTTATTCATATTTTTTAAGAATATCAAATTGAAATCTAACTTTTATCTTTTTATTTCGGAAAAATACGTGCTTCTCAGTATGGAATCACAGAATAAATGTTGTATTATTATCTTCCTAGCTTCCCTTATCTATGTATTAACTTTCGTTTTAAAAATTTTATGCTTCCTACATTTTTAAAAATAAATAGGGAAAATAATAAAAATTTCACAGGATCAATTATTTTCCAACCAACGATTTAACGAGTAAGTCAAAAAAATACCTTGACTTTTTAGTTAAAGTAATGTTCAGAAAATATTTTAACGAATTATAAGACAATTTAAACAAAAACTGAAAATGTAGTACTTGGGAGCAAGTAGGGCCAATTATTAAGATAACATTATGCTGACTTAAAGAAGTTGGAAAGAAATTACTGTAAGCACAAGGTAATAAAATAACCATTAAAATATTCTTGGTTCAGAATTACTTCACTGAAATTTTAAGATATTACAGCACAAAAATCATTTCAAAATATATCCATAAAATAATGCCAGAAATTAAATGTTTCATTATATAGCACTATTGAAAATTATTGTCTGGAAACCACAACGCTGGTGTGATAGTATCAGTTAGTCGTAATTGTCCACAAATAAAATTAAGAAAAATTCGTTTTTAGCATCACTCGCAAAATTTTCGGGACATATTTTAATTCAGTGTGCACGTAGTAAAATTTAAGTACGATTGTATACAGTAACATGATATCACATCAGCTATGTTATATAATGTAGACACGTCATTAATATTCTAAAAGTAACCAGTAAATGATTAGGTAATTGATATATTTTTTATTAGCTTTAATATAGTATAAATGGAGACTCGTAGTGTGTTTTTGTCTACTGTCACTTATTTTAAAAAATATGTTTCAAACTTCTTTTCTATGTTATATAAATGTTTTATTTATACGACTAGTACCTGCAAAATCAGGAAAAATATTTATTTCGTAAGTGTATACAAATAATATTTTATTTTCATTTCTTTCCATATTTATTTTTGATACATTTTTAAATGTTTATATGATAAGAGTGACATAGTAATATTTAGTTGTCCTTTTCAGACTTTTACTATTTCATCTAATGAGAAAAGTTCATGATATAATCCTTTCATTGGTTTTAGGATTAGAATGATGTATACCATCTTCAATTTGTAATAAACTAATTCGATTTTTAACCCACCCACGGTATTGTAATACTATCTCATTGGATACTTATGTTTGAGTAGAACCTTCGAATAAAACTATTTTTAATTAAATTGTTTGCGTGAGCGTTAGGAAACTCGGGCTACTTCGAATCGTTGCCATAACAAAACCACAGCGCCCTCTAGTTGATTTCTAACAGAAATTTAATAATTGGTTGTATGATGTTACACTAGATACCGTATCTACCTAAGCCACAGGAGAATTATAATTATCTTTTAATTCTATTTTAATAAGTGATAAGAAAAATCTCGCATACATTTTCACATCAAAAGGTTTTTTCAAAATTTATCATATATAAATATTTGTTGTAAAATGTATTATTTTTATCAAATTTTTTTAAACCCCGGCCAACTCTTATTTTGAAACTATTGAACCCATTTCACCCCTCTAATAGTTTAATATAGATTTTGATATTAATTACTGTATTGTTTCACTTCCACTGATAGAGATAAACTCTAGGAATATTGCTGAGAAAATTTTTTTAGAAACCATTTGACGTAAATATATTTTTCATTTAATATATTTACAAATCATACTAATGATAATGATCAATCTATCTAAAATGATAAACCGTATAAATCCATATATTCAGGTAAAAGAGTTTGAGTGGCCAAATAAAATAACACAGTTTTTAATTTCCTGGTCGTGTGAAGTAATTGAACTTATAAGTATTCCATTGCTATTTTTTCATAATTTTCTGCCCTAAATTTTTTAATCTATTACAGTCAAAGCTATTAAAAAGTAGTATTAATGTTCTATTTTTCTAAGTTCTTGCACATTAATTTATTTGTATTCTTGCAGTTAACCTTAATTGTTCGAAAAGTTAACGTTAAAGTATACTCGTTTCGATGTACATTCGTAAGTATATCCTATATTAACTGTAAAGGATATAGAAATTACACATAATCTAATGAAATATATTGAGATACTGAGAAGATGATCAAACATAACTATTGATAGGAACATTTTAAAAAAGTTATCAATAGTTTTTTAACTACGGCTGTGATTTATCTCGGTCCATTTTGTGACAGGTTAAATATAGAAACATTTTAAAATTAGAACAGTTTTTTTAAAATGTTAATTACAACAGCTTAAAAGAAAATTAGAACAGATTTTTTAAAAGGGATTTCGAAATTATTCTCACTAAATCAATTAACCACCAGCTCTCACAAAAATAAACTTTGTCGCCCATTTCTCTTAAATATTGATGGGCAACTAATATTAAATATTAATATCTTAGACCCATTAACATGAATAAAAATTGTCTTCAAAAATACAAAATTACTTTTGTCACTCTAATATATATATATAAATATATGAAGAAATATATATATATATACACACATATATATATATATATATATATATATATATGTATATATATAAATATATATATATATATAATAATTAAGAAAAATTAAATGATATGGTTCGAAATAAATAAATAAATATAATAAAAGTTTTCTGTTTAAAATATAAAACCGTATTACTGCCAAAGAAATAACCAGTATTAAAGTTACTTCCATCTAATTAGTTAGATGCAGTAAAAACAATATTGCATCGTAACTTTAGTAGTTCTATATTTTAGCTGCTTCTGATCAGTCGTTACCTATTTATTTAACATTATATTATAATATATGAGTATAGCGAAACCCGTAACTTTTTTCCATGCACTAGAGCTGCTCTCAAAAGCTCTTGGCCCAAATGCAAAGTGACTGAGCGAGGGAGCGCCATAAAACGGTAATGAAACTAATAATAATAGGTAGCATATTCCGGGTCTGTAAAAATTATTATTATCAAGGCTGTTTGTCACTGTTGTAAAATGAAATCTGATTCCATAAATAATAGAAATTTCCCGTTTTAATCTTACTTGCGAAATAATGAAGTAAAATTAATTAATGCATAAAACAAGTAGTTTAAAAATTTGTTATTTACTATCCGCGACAAATTCTTAGCACACTCTTTATACCTCTTATATATATATATATATATATATATATATATATATATATATATATACATATATATATATATATATATATATATATATATATATATATATATATATATATATATATATATATATATATAGTATGTACGTCAAGAGACAAAGGAATGTGAAGACTAGAATATGTGAGCAATGTACGACCGTATATCACAGTATTAATAATAAATAAAAGGAAATAAAAAAGCAAAATGTAGAGGAGTATTATTACTAATCCAATACATACTAAAAATAAAATGATTTACATTTTCAATTTTGCCATGAACTAGAAAAACTAATAACGTACAAATAAGGCTGCAAATATACGATGAACACGCGCTGATGATGCTTACATCAAGAGGTCCTACATGTAGCCTTCAACCATAAAATTTAATCTCAACATATTATGAGTCTACTTGACGGGTGATTACCATATTGAAGGTATCTTGAATCAGAATGAAAGGTATTGTCTGATTTTGATTGTGGTAAATGTTAATGATCTAAGACGCAGCAGGAATTTATCTACTCCATTCTTTTACGTTGACATATATCCCTCGCCTGTATTCGAAATATGTCCACACGATTATAGTGGAATCGGGTCGTTTTAGATTTAAATTATTATTTAAAAATAACAAAGAGATGCCTGAAATTAATACAATCGAGTGAAGAAAAATGGATTACAAATCGATAATTTTAAAAATACGTACACACGACGCTTTTGTCATGGGACTTCATTTTCAAACACTTTAAAACCTTAACCTGTGAATATGCGGAATATAAGTACAAATACGAATACTTGAAATTCTGCGAATAATCACCAAAGCGAATACGAATATTCAGAATATCCTTAGTCTACTCCTATATAACTTTCATGGCACTGTCCATTCAGTCTCTTTAAATGGCGTCTAATTGTCTTGAATTTTAATTAATTTCAATACATATAAAAAAAACAGTGAGCCGTCACGGGACACCTGACAGATATGAAACATCGTGTTGGTACAAGTAAAATGCATAAAAGAGAAGATTATTACAGGAACTAAATATAGCATAATGAAAAAATAAAATATTACGAATTTATTACAGAAAATGGTGACTTTATTTAATAAACATTTATTTACAATTAATACAAAAATATTGAAGCACAGGTTATGTGTACCGTAATAAACAACAGCCGAACTGAGTGAGGAGGGGGTCGCGTAGTCGGTTACGCATGGCGACACGTCGCCATACCGTACACTCTACTACATATAGACTATATATATACCTTAGTATAGCGTGGCGACCCGTCGCCACAGCAAGCGTCGCCACGCCAACGATCCGGTTTATACCTGCGCCTATAGATGTTTCACAACAAAAATAATTTTCATACTTTTGAAATATTGTTTTTTACTGCAGTTTATCGAAAGGTTAAAAAAGTGCCTGGTTAGTTATTGCAATGCACGCAATTATTGAATGCTGGAAAACTAACCAAATTCAAATGAAATCGCTTAAAACAATAACTTGGTAATTGTCATATAGAGTTTTATCCATCTACGTTTCCAGGTAGTCAGTAGATGAACTACTTAATTATCAATAAATAATTGAATCATTCTTGATTATGATCAATAGTAAACGACTATAGATAATGTTATAAAACTTCAACACTCATTTATAACAGATAATTATTTTACGTTCGTTATTTCTTGGGAACTGAGTTTAATTTTAGCTTTCGACATATAATTATTAAAGTAAAACCCAGGCCCTCGGGAGATTAAAATATTTATATTGTTATGAAATCATCCTAAGCTCTTCTCGACTAGCTGCAGATTTTCTAAGCATGTAAGTAAAAGTGCGAAGACATTGATTTTCTTCGCAGATTTATTAGTTACTCTGCAGACTATCAATCCACAGTAAATTTGTGTGTAAAAGATTATTAGCTCGAATAAAACATTCGTTTATCAATAAAGTCAAATTTAATTGGGCGCTCTGAAAGAAATCAACAGTTTACAATGAAATTTACTTAAGATCGAGTAAATATCAATAATTGAAATATTAACCATGACACCAAAAAAACGACTGAATGTTTGTAGCATCAATAAACTTTTATGAAAAATGTTTTTGATGTGAAACATCTATAGGCGCAGGTATACACCGGATCGTTGGCATGGCGACGCTTGCCGTGGCGACGGGTCGCCACGCTGTACTACGTATATATATATATATATATATATATATATATATATATAGTCAATATGTAGTAGAGTGTTCGGTATGGCGACGTGTCGCCATGCGCAACCGACTACGCGACCCCCTCCTCACTCAGTTCGACGCTGTTGTTTACTACGGTACACATAACCTGTGCTTTATTATTTTTGTATTAATTGTAAATAAATGTTTATTAAATAAAGTCACCATTTTCTGTAATAAATTCGTAATACTTTATTTTTTCTTTATGCTATATTTAGTTTGTAATAATCTTGTCTTTTATGCAAATTACTTGTACGAACACAATGTTTCACATCTGCCAGGCATCCCGTAACGGCTCACTGTTTTTTTGCTTGAATGGAACATTCATTTCTCAATAAAATAAACGTTTATTAGGTACGATTAAAAAACTGTTATCATTTGATATCAAGTCAATATATAAATTTATAACAGTGACAAAAATAAGTGATTATTTATTGGTGCAGTTTAAATATTAATGGTACTTATACAGAACCTTATTTTTACGATAAGCACGCCTATCCGTCGTCCAATTTATTTTGCAATAACATTTTTTGAACCCTTGATCAGAAGCAAATTATTGTTTTATTGCAGTTTGTCGTAAAGAAAATCTATGGGAGGGACATTGTCTTTTGAAACCATTTTTTCCAGGCAAATACTAAATTGCGAACTGGCATATAACAACTTTAAAATGCCAGCTTTAGTGCCCAGTTTATAAACAAACATCATTCGTTTTGCTAAGTATCATAACCGAAATAGAATGCGCATCAGTTCTTAGAGTAAATCATTCATCGATTGGGTGGTTGGCATCAAAGTTCGCTACCATGTTCTTGGCCCGTCTTTCCAGGCCTTCTTTGGCTTTTTCACGCTGTTTATTTTGATTCATATTGCTTTCACATTTTTCAAAATAACTTTTTACTCTAACCTTCTTCCTCAGATTTTATTTCACCCCAAAAAACATAAACAAACATATTACGTTCAGTACAGGCATGAGCACCTGACGTTGAATCGAAGGAAATTATAAAATTTAATTATTTTTCTGATGGTGACTCCTCCTTTCCAAAATATCCCTTCGATTTTTGACGTTGGTGATTTTGGAACTAGGCGTAACTCATTCTTCTTGATTAGTTCTAGCATTTGCAAAAGAGATTCCTCTTTAATTGACGGTAATTGAGCAACTGTATTATCTGTAAAATGTGATTATATTATGTTAGTACATTTACTACTGCCTTGATGACTAGCTTTTGATTTTATACATCAGGTTCTGTAGAAATTCCGGGTACTAAATACTCTGTAACTTGTATTCTTTTCTAAATCATATATTTCTTCAAGATCATCTTTACTATATATAGTATGAAAAATTTCATGTGGTAATATAATTGAAGTCGGTTCTTCTATTGCACGAACGCCAAACATACCTTCATATCGATTTCTTTTGATTAAATAATGATAATCACGATTTTTCATAAATTGCACGAAAGGTAAAACTTCACTCGATTTATTAGTTTGATAATTAACGGTCATCCAAGTAGTGACCATATTTGCAATGTCTTGATGTGCTCATTTGGCATTGCCTTGGCTTTGGCTGTGTCTAGGTTTACCGTGGTCCATTTTTAGTTTTCGCCACATATTTTGTAAACTGTTCAATTATTAATTGTGAGATTTGTGCCCATTTTCTGAATGGAGAATACATGAAGCGCCAAATAAGGGATAAATACCTAGTAGTCGATATGTTACTTCATCTACCTGTTAAGAGGTGAGAGACCTCAACACTACAAACTTCTATTGAATATATTTGGCATTAATTTTGTAGAAATTCATTATTTACAATTAAATGAAACTACGTGATGTAGTATTATTTCTACTTTCTTTAATTTCTTTACCACGACCTAGGTTTCGTTGTATTACAACATCTTCAGGTGGGATATTAGCAAAGATCTTTGCTAATGAAGATGTAATACAATGAAACCTAGGTCGTGGTAAAGAAATTAAATAAAGTAGAAATAATAATACATCACATAGTTTCATTTAATTGTGACTACAAACTTCGTTTGTAAACGAGAAGAAACTCTTATTTGGTAAACGAGAAGAAACTTAGATCTGACTGAAATTGTTATTCGACGAGATCGACTTGGCTTCTGCCATTAAAATGAGATGAAATAATCAGCTTTCCAACAATACCTTTCTTCTCACTTGTTTGTTTTCTCTTCTTGTTTGTTTCTGCTGACATAGTTTGCATACATTCAACTATATTATTACTTGAGCTCTTGTTATATTTTTATATACTGTATTTAGTTTAATTCTATATTCGATCTCTCCCGCCGTGACCAATTGACAAATGAATATAAGACAGTATGTAAAATATTTTGTCAGCATTTACAAATTTCTTTATCCTTTTTTGAGAATCTAATACTGATTTAATTAGTTTTTCATAGCTGTGCATAGTCAATATATAACACTTTAAATGAGCCGAAAATCTCTGACGATTCCTTTTCATGACACGCTTTAATTTAACTTTAATTACAAGCTTTAATTCATGACACGCTTTAATTTAAATTTAATTTAATTTTTGAGTTAAATAATAACGCACACCCCCTACAATATAAATGTACTTTTCTTAACAAAACACTCCTTAGTTTTGGATCCTCGTCATAAAATTTCGTATAGAATCAATTTTTTTCCTTTTATTACGTAACTCTCCGTTTTCTTGTATTTTTACACGCACAACACAACATGCATTAACCAAAAAACGAATTACACTTATTTAGTGGAGGAGTAATTAAATACGTGAGTTAGTCGACAGGAAAAAGACTGAATCTCTAGTGTTTGCACAACGCTAGGTGGTCAAGTGCGATGCGAGGGAGTGCATGGTGCGAGCTAGCGGTTGAATACGGGACAAGAAATGCGGCACAAAAATTGTACATAAAAGGGAACGAAGCGCTTATTCCGCACTTTTTTTATTTATTTCGTACTTTGACAAACCTATAGATATAAATCTACAGATAGAATAGGCAATGTTGAAAAAAGAAGAAAATAAAATATAATTTTGCACCGTGACTATACTGAGTAATCAATCAGCATATTGACTGATTTTGCACATAGACTTTGAAATATATATATATATATATATATATGTATATATATATATATATATAAATATATATATATATATATATATATATATATATACATATAAAGATTTCAGCGCATAAACATCATTGGAAATTTATCTTTTTTTCACTAAAACGATGTAATATTTGGTCAAAATAAATTACATTTTATGTATGAAATACTTGTAAATAAGTAACCAGCGAATTGAAACCTTCGTCGAAAAAGATTTTTTTCCAGTTCCAAAACGTATTTTAATATTCAATATACGTTTTTGTAAATCATTTGAGAGTGTCAACTCCCTTAAGAAACTTAGGTAAATTTATTATTAACGTTAAGAGACGGAGAAAAGTAATTTAAATACATTGAAACAAGATTAATTTATAAATTAAATAATTTAAAGTTGTATTCATCACAAGTGATTAACTTCGTAAAACTAAGTCATTCCAATTTTTAATAAGCAGAGTTCTGGTTTATCATAAATAAGCCAGTAAGGAATTTTCAATTTAACTTTATTTTCTGGCACGTGGACTGAAAAATTACTAAGATATAACTTAAATTTAGATACAACTTTAATCTATAGTGCATATGGCAAATTTATTGCTTCAGGAAATATATCTATTAGTCAGCCGTAATAGGTTTTAAAAATTGATTATTTATTAAACTGTTAAAACATTTTACAATGTATAAAAAAAAGAGTACAAAATTTAAAATATATATCAAATATTGACAAGAGTTCAAGTGGATTAAAAAAAGAACGAAAGCGTATAAGTACAGAATCAAAGAAATTTTTTTATCATTTTAGAAATATTTATTGAGAAAATTTTGCTGATTTCACGGTTATAAAGCTTTGCTACTAAAAATATTTTTTTGTAAGAGGTAATAATCTATTAAAGGGTAACCCAAAACAGACAAATATTTCAATGAGCATGAGAAACTTGGATTCTGAGGATTTTTAATATATTAAAGACAAGTTTACGTATGTAAAGTTGGCGTTGACCGCAGCTTTTCAGTCATTTGAGACGTGATTAATATGGGGAAATATGATCACATTTTCTGAGCTTAGAGTTGTACGGGATGCATAAATTTGAGGCTTCTTCTAATTTGTTTAAATATTCTTCACTAAAGTCAGAATAGCACATATTTCCATAGTAAATTAATAGAAATAGGAGTATTGGGCAAAAGGCAGATTTTAATTACGTTGAAAAGAACCTTATAAAGAATTTTGAAAGAGTGTATACTTATTGAAATACAATACATCATTTATTTGATTCTACCAAATAAGATTTCGATCAGTTAGTTGAACAGATCTGAAACCTTTCCTATTTATATGTTAACCGTATTATATAGAGCTAGTTGAGGTAAATTTCACAATTACAAATTTGCAATACGTTTTTGACTAGTAACAGTGATGGTTTGTGACTGGACTGGATAAAAACCAATTCAGGTAAGGCCCCTATTAATAATTTTTATGGTTTTTCCTATAGAATAAGTATCCTATTATTATTAGATTTGCGGACTTTTGACAGAAATTAACATTTCCCTAGAAGAAAAAACATAATCCACCCAATGTAATCTATCCAATATTTTGTACAGAAATATATTTTTCATCTACTTAAGTAATATTACCTAAAGGTGTGTTTTTATAATTAATTATCTTCTGTTATAATATTAATAATAATTCATCTCCTTAAATATTCCATGTCCCTAACGTCGTGATAAATTTTAATTAGAAAAACAAAATAATTTCTATCCCAAGATAAAATATAACACTATGTTTATCTCAATAAAACAAGCGAAGTGTACACAAAATTCCATGGAGTTTAGATGCAAAACGAGACCAATAAATAATTAAAGAAGGTAACTTACTTTCATATTTACACTTTTGATTAAAAAGATGACATTTCTCTTAGAAATGTCATCTATTTCCTTTTGAAATGAATGACATTTCTCTTAGAATTTAATAGAAAATGAAGTTAAGTGAGATGAAGTCCATTTAAAACTAAAATTTAAAAAGGCCAATTTATGAAATAATTTAAAGTGAAATAAAAAATACTACATTATTTTTCTCGAACAACGGTTATTTCTTTAAATCGTTTATGTCATTCTCCAGCAGATTCTTTAAAATATTTGAGTGAAAAAACCATGTAATCCACAAATACTTGTAGAAAATTGGTTTTACACGATCACCCCAGCATAAAGATGGCTTACTGCGAAAATGATTCTGCGCGAAATTTAATGCAATTTTGTGTATGGCAATATGCCATTATGTATAAGGGACACTTAAATTGAACGTTTTACCGAAAAAAAACGAACAAGCGTTTTGCCCAATCTCCGAACGTATATTAATATTCAATATAACGGCTCTTTATACCTTTAAGTAAAGATTATCTTCCAAAACTTTGACATAAATTACACCTAATTCTGAGCTTAAAACATTTGTGATGAATTAATGGAGAGAAATTAGACATAATATTTATTTTTGAGTATAATATGATTTTTTTCAAATTTAGCTTTAAATTGTATAATTTTTTGGCCCAAATATTATTTTGGCATATGTTCTTTTGACGCTTAAATATTCAAATGATAGAGTTTACAAATTAATTCTAGGTAAAAAGTGTTCTTTTTTAATTAATATTTTCTTTTTTAATTAATATGCCTTTTAATTACATTATGATCTCGTTAAAAAAGGACACATTCCACTTTACTTCCTGTATTTTTACTTCTTGATTTAGTTACTGATTTTATTAATTATTCGTTAAAATATTCTTATGTTTATTATTTCTTCGTGGCACACACATATTTAAACTACGTTTTGAAATGAAAAATTCTATGTGATTTTATATTTTAAAGTATGTAAATTTATATTTTATTTTTAAGTTTATATTTTATTAACTTGTAGTTGTAGTACGTAAGTTAATATTTTAAAGTACTACAAAAAATGCATGTGTATTTTGGCATATTTATTTATGAATGATGTTCACGGGAATGTAAACTAAAAGCCAAATGTGTATAATGCCATAATTATCGGAGTAAACACTTGAAACCAAAAAAGTTTTCTAAAATAAAGTAAAAACATATTGTATTCGTAACGGTGACGTTCACAGGCAAAAAGCTCTGTGAATTTTAGTTGAAGTAATAATTAAGATTACAGTTAAGTTTTACCATCTATTCAGCTAAGCTTATCGGGCACTCGATAGTAATGAATAAAAGGATGGGACAAGTAGTAAAATCTTTTTTGAATAATTAAAAAATAGGGAGCAATTAAGACTATCGATATGTAGTAAATTAGTTAATGAAATATTGTGGCAATAAATAAATGACAAAATTCATAGTCTATTCAAGAGATAAAATAGATATTAAACCCATGATTAAAAAACATTCTATTTGATTGCAGAGGTTTTAATGAAAATTTTTAGTAATCAATTGTGTGTAATTTATTGTATTATCTTCTTTAATAGTGATAGTCCTTATTTAGATGGGAGCATATTGACAGAAAATGTAATATTTACCCGCGTTTTAATAATTCTGGACTCAATTTTTATTAACAAAATTTACTTCCTTTATGTTATCGTAATTGACAAATTTTTTTTGAGAAAATTATCCGATTTTGGAACTTGGTATATTATAAATTTATGTAATTATGTGGCATGTTGTGAATTTTATGTCTCGTGTATGTTACATGATGTCCTGAAATGGCACATATTTAAAATACTGGACGGATGTTTATCTGATTTAATACAAAATAAATATTGCAATTTCGTTATTTATATTCGTATGTTACTGTTGTTGTTCGACTACCTGTGGAACATTTACAATGCACCTGGATTCTTTGTTCTTGAACATATATTTACTATGTTCAATTCTTTGAGAACTGCCACAATTGATTATCCTCATTCTAAAAATGAATATTATTGTATTTAAAAATAAATAATGAATGAGTGAACCTTTACCTCGTTAATATTTAAAAAAATTGTATCAGCCGAGAAATGCGAGGCTGTTTTTATTTGTTATTAATATTATCTTCAGAAAAATAAACTAATAATATGTACTTGTACCACATGTTCAGTATCCCAGTATTTGCAATAAGATGTTTTTCTTAATATTTCTTTTTAATCTAATTATTATATGATTTAATTTACTTTATTTTGCTATCCTATAGTCTCATCAACAAGATTAGATAGGAATGAAAATTCGCAATAATATTTATTTATTATTATGAAATCAAATTGCATTTTACAAAATATAAAAGCGATATATATATATATATACTTTTTTAAATTTTTTTTTTAACTTTACTCATAACACTGACATCAGGTTCATCAACCTTGTATGGTACTCCTGTGATCGTTGTCTCGGTTCTCATATCAAGAGATTATGTAAGTAGCTGCAGTGTATAGAAAAGGATAGGTAGACGATACAAAAAGTGTTAACTTCCAGACACGGTCCACCTGTCCGCTTGCCCATCCATACTACATAATAATTTGGGACATAACATTTACGTGTATTTTGTATCACTTTTCAATAATTTTATTTAGATCAACGTAGTTAATATGGTTGGTTGATAACCTTCTGATCATTGCATTATATTATAAAATAGAAAATAGAACTTTTACTTCTAAGATACCATGCTTTTAAGTGAAAAGACATGAAATTCTGTCATAACGTGAGCAAGGCACGACCCTGCGTTTGTAAACTCTGTTCATAAAAGTTCAATAAATCAGAGTGAAAAAATTGCAAATACAATATATTTTAAAATGAATAAACGTCGATAATGATTATCTTGGAAGTGCTCTGATGCAATAATAAAAAAAAATTAATGTTCTTTAAATTTCACAAAGTATTATATATATATAGATATATATATATATATATATATATATATATATATATATATATATATATATAGAAAGTGTACAGGACATTTCATAAAAAGTAAATTTATAATCTCTGAAGGATGCAATATTTAAATTGTCTAGTAACTATGGCTCAACTGAGGAGAAATAGACATAAAATATATAACTCTACCAGTTATATATTTTATGTCTATTTCTGTTTCGTTGCAATTTTAAATTATTCCTACTAAAGCAAATTTATGAAATTAAAATCAATTTGCCTTTTAAATTTCTTTAATAATAAATATTTTCATATCTTTAAATGTGAAACGGAAACCTATTTATTTATTTTCTTGTCCCGAAATATTTCATTTAATTAGATTACTTAAATATGCACATTTATCGAAAATAAAGGCAAAAGTATAGATATCCGTTCATTCTCTCGTTTGATGCAGAGTGTTTATGAATTTTGACATTTTCCTTTTTTTAAACAATCTGGAGCGTAACCGTGCATCCATTTAACAATTCAATGACAGTACACAGATCTTTAATTCTCGCTGAATGTTGTCGTGTCAATAACAGAAGGTTCTTTTCTATTATTTCGATAATCTTTGTAAGCACAATTTATTAGAATTATGGTTTCATTTTTTAATTTGCTTTTTTATGTATAGTTTTATTAACGTGGAGTCCTTTTTACTAGACGTTCAATTAATACACTTATTTGTCAAGTACCACAAATATAATGCAAAAGGAAAGTGCCAGTTAGATAGTAACCAAATAGTAAATAGAGAAGAGATATTAGAAATTAGCAATTAAGCTAGAAATTTGATTTTAAATTATAATATTACTCTAAGATTTTCTGATCACCCTATAAAATAACTTTCTAGGTTTAACTGAGGTCTTTATTAATTTCATCTATAAACACATTGTAACTGTTACTTATGAATTTTGCAGATTAAAAGAATAATTTTAAAGTAATTATTTTAGCTGGTTTTTGGTATCGATATTACTATGTATAATCTACCTATTAGTATAAATGAACTTCTTGTTTATCTGGCGAGTAATATTAGAGACCAGGATGAAATACTACAAGTCTCAAAAATTAATTTACTTAAGAAAATTTAAATAAAGTTAATAAATTCTAATGTTCACATAAAAGGACCAAAAATATTGTTACATTGGTCGCGTCAAATAAGAGATAATGAATCAAATAAAGATCTCACAATGCTACAGATCATAAAATCTATAATATACTTCAAAATGAATACAGTAATTGGTCAAATCTGAAACTCATAGTTATTATTTACTATCATAATTTGTGTCAAAGTCAAACCTAATCTTACTTTCGAAGCTCACTGCTATCATAAATATTAATATACTTTAGGGGCCCAGCAAAACCTTTTTCGGTAAAACGTTCAAGTTAAGTGTCCCTTACGCATAAAATATTCAATGTATACATTTTCATTAAATTTCGCGCAAAATCGTTTCCGCAGTAAGCCATCTTTGTGTTGTGCGGTCGAGTAAAGCTCATATTCCGCAGGGAGCTACGTTACTGTGAAATGCGTTTATTTTAGAGGCGAAACATCTAATGGCGCATTTAGATGGAAGTTAAAACATTTTGATGCCACGTCACGACGTGCCATTCTAGCAGCTTTCATACATAGAGTAAAGTATCATAAAATTAAAAATATATTTCGAATAGATCGTTTAGAAATATTTCTGTGATAAATTATTTCACAAAAATAAAATAACAAGATTGAATTAATATTTTTTTATTAACAACTATCTGAATGTAGGGATTTTAGTTACAATTCGTTCAAATAAAAATATAAAAAAATTTAGATGCTTCACATGTGCCAGGCGTCTGATGACGGCTCTCATTTTCTTAACTAGAAATGTACTGATGAAACTTGTTGGAGAAGGGTAAGCTTCAAAATGATAAAAATAAACCATTTCTTAGCAATAATATTGTAATATATTGGACTTTATTTAACCATTTGACCAATTGATCACTTTCTACTCTTGAATTTTCAAGAGTCAATATTGCGAGCAATATCTCATTTTATATAATGTGCGAAGACAAATAAAAGTGATATCAATAGAACTATTTACTTAATATAACTTTTTGATAAATATCCCATTGGAAAAACTTTATAGGTTGTGTTTCTCTCACTGGAATAAAAATTCAAATATCATATAAATATAGCATAGACTATGCTAATTTGTTAAAATTTATACGGAAAATTAAATCAAATATTTATGGAGACATGGCAATAAAAAAATTGTTAATGAAAAAAGTTTGAAATATTTTAAGAATATAAGATTTTTAATGTAGGATTCTATCAAAATAATCCTAACTTGATTCAATTGGTTTATGTTAAACGAATGTAAAAATAATTTGTAACGAATTAAATTGGGAGGCTGTATTTAAATTACCAGTTGGATCTAGAGATGTTACCCGTAGCTTCTTTCATTTCGAATTAATTTTTATGTGTTCTTTACTATATTATTTTGCCTGATAATTTTTATTTTATATTTATACAAAAGTAATATTTATATACATACTCAATATTTTCATGATTGTTTAAATAGTTTAACTCGAAAAATGTTAAGTAAACCAAAAACTACCTGTCACCGTTATTAAATTTATTACCATTTATATATTTTATACGTCATGACGGATTGATTTAAAAATAATACAGCAATAAAAAGAACTCTTATGAAATTCCCATAAACTAAACTTAATGAAATTATCTATATCGTGAAATAATGATCTATCCATCTGATAATTAAATATATTTATTTTTACCACCTTTGCATACAAAAGTCGAACAAACACAAGAAGATCCATTATAGTTTGCTAGCGACAATGCGATAGCGCAAAATAGCAAGCAGTTATAGCTTAGTTATAATTTTAAGTTATTTTTGATGTTGGGAGCAACAACAGTGTGATAGGTAAAAGTAGGTATAGGTATGACAGGAAAGTTAGGGTTTTTTCAATAGATCCTTGCAAAAAATATCATTTATCATTTTACAGGATCACACTAAAACTAACTAGGCTGAATGAAATTACGAGTATGTAGCAATTTAAATCGCATTCCTCTCGTACTAAATTATCTACATATATATTTCAAATTACACATGCTATTTGATAAAACTATATTTCAATAATGCATAGCAGCATTGATCGCAAAGCAGCCCTAAAGTCTTGGAGGGTAGATATAACACAACATATACTTTTCTTGATGTTTCAAAGGATATTGGTATCGGAAATCAACAGAAAGCTAAATTATATGGCAGTGTTTCATATTATTCGAAACCCTTATTTTATCTCTCTACAGAATATTTTTTTTTATAACTGGCTGTGCATCAAAGTCCATCAACTGCATCTTTCTCCTTTCGCATCTACAATTGTTTCGAACGTAATACCATAAATGTAATAGCATTAATTTTGTAAGTGCTCAGAATATAGCAGGGAATTTGAAAAGTTATTTACTTTTTATATTTCGATAAAGAATTGGAAAATGTTTTTTAGTATTAATTTACCTTGATAATAAAATGATACTTCGCTAGTGTTACTTCTAGCGATGTATTTCTCATTAAGTAAGACTTTCTGATTGATTAGGACTTTCCCCGTACTGTTTTTTTAGATGAAACGCGAGGTTATGAGTTTTGGAGATACGTTCAAGAAAGAGAAACTCAAAAATCTGACATACTCCTCCGAACCACTTCTATGAAATGCACTTTAGTATATCCAAAGCAAAAATATCCCGATCAAAATCGTCGTCATTCTATTGCGACGACAACGAAGCGCAATCAAATACACTTTCAAATTTTTAACAAAAGGTTCGTTTATTTTATTAGTTGAGATTAGATTTCTTGGGTTGAAATGCAGCCTATATCATTGCTCGGCCCGCCACCTATCTCTGCTTAAAAAATTACACCAATGTGTAGCCATTGCTTGGCTAGTGGAAAGTGACCATTGCTTTTCTCCAGTCCGCCAATCGCCTATTTGTCAAAAATCACGATTAAAAAAATTTGTTTAAAAAAATTATGTGATTTTTGTAATTAAAAAAGTTTCTCTGTGAATACATTGCTTCCTTGTTTACTTCTTGGATTTTTCCAATTTTAAATATTCTAGAATAAAAAGTATTCAATGTTATTTCCCAACTCCCTAGATAAAAAACTCCCTTAATAAAACTCCCTTTTGTTTAAAAAATTACGTAAATCTGTTGCTTCTTTATGACGCGAAAGAATAACAGTTAATCACACTTTTACATTACATTACTTAGAAAAATAAAACAGTGGAAATGGCCTGTCTGTATAATGAATATATTTAGGGAGAAATAGTTTGGGTAATATATTAAAATTAATAGAACAGAGACAAATTTGTTTTGAAATGTATATCTCTGAGCCCGTTTACTGATTCATACACCGCACGAGAAAAGCTAAGGGTGATGCGAGTAGAAATTTTCTTTTTGTAAACGAGTATTTACGTTATTTATCCCTGTGTAAACTAATATGCTAATTTTTTTTTGCAAAAACTTTGAAGCGATTGTAATGTGAAATACAGTTACATAGGTATACCCGAGTAAAAATGTTACATTCAAGTCTTATAAAACGACGTTGTTCTTAACAATTTTTAAAGTGAGACATTAAGAGAATATCGTGAATACTTAACATAAATCGATTCTGAAATTTAATCGTAAAGAAAATAAGTAAGTTTTCACTAAATTCTATCTTCTATTAAGGTACCAGGCGGATGATATAGTGTGTGGGGTGCAAGTAAATGTTATGTGCTCCCAAGATTATGAAACTGGAATATAAATGTTCCTTAAAGATATGATGGAGTGTGCAGATTGATGAAGGTTTTTAAAAAAAAGCAAAGAATAACAAATTTCTTCAGTGCCGAATCTCTACTCATTCAAACTATTTTTTAAATTCACTGTAATGCGATGTCAAACGACTTTTTATATAAAATGGAAAAAAATCCAGTAAACGGGTTACGGAATCATTATTATTTACTGGTAAGCTGCATAGACATAAACAATAATACATATTTCCAAAATTTAAAATAGACAAAGGCAGAGTAATGTCAAATACGAATTTTAATTTGGAGAGAAAATGTTTTTATAGTATTGCGATTTCATTAACTTTATTTTGAATAATTTTACTACTGTCATTAATGACATCGTGATTTTTAAATTCAAATTTTGTTTTACGTAAATAAAAACCTTTACCTCGTTGACTTTTTTGTTTTTATTAAATAACATATTTTCATGTACCTAATGTTTCACAACAAAAAATTAAAAAGTTTTATAATATTAAATAAATATGAAAGTATTGGAATATTACTGCGAATAAGTAAACAGATTTGAAAAATCTAAAGTCCCATCTTGCCAATAATCTTTAATCATCAACAAGAATATAATATACGTACGAGGAAAGCCAAATAAAAGGTTTTCATCGGTAAGTTGAAACATTTGTAAGTACATTGACTAGTTATCTTTCAGTCATGTGATTTATATTTGTTGGTTGTTTTAAACTCATACATCTAAAAGATAAAAGCTTTTTATTTATTCAATCTGTTTTACAGTACTAAAAAAAATATTTCTATTTCACAAAAAATATTTTTCTTTATATACTATTTTCCATGAAACAAGCAAAATATTTTCTTCTAATTCAAATGTATTCTTAATTATATGGTCTTTTCCATATTATTACATAGTATTGTTAATTAAGTTTCCATAGCAGCACATATTAAAATTTGTATTTTTTTCCTTAAACTTTCATAATCTACGTTAAAATAGAATAATTTGAATATTTTTCCTTTATCTAACATTAAGAAAAAAAGTAAGTATTATCTTATAAATAGATGACAGTAAACGAAATCTGTATCTATATTAATTTCTGACATACTCTTTATCGAACTCTACTGATTTTATAAAAGTCTTATTGTTTTTTTTTAAAAACGCTCTCTTTTACTTTATTTTCAATTTTTACAGTCGTTCACCTTTATTAAATATAATTAGACTTAGTTAAATTTATTCTGACACTTAGAATTCTTAGGAAGCCTTCTAACAGAGAAAATACCAGAGTTTATTTTAAAAATAACATTAAAGCTATAACTTTCTAAATTGAATTAAAATGAACGTATCTATGTAAAAACAATCAAAATTTGTTATTTAAATGAACTTCTTCAAACGAGTCGGTATATTTTTTAACATAGTGTTTAGAGCAGCTGTCGTAATAGGTCTACCTCAAAGTTGCTCCGCGAATTTTATTATGGGTAAATTGGTTAAACAAAGTATTTGTCTTAAATTTTGTGTTTGAAACAAAATGTCTTGTGCCGAATAAATAAAAATGTAAAAAAAGGCCTGTGGTTACTTGACTTTGTCAAAAACACGGACATACAAGCGGTACAAACTATTTAAAGAGAGGCATGAAATGGTAAATGGTTTGCCTCGTCCCACAACAAGAAAAAACGGACAAACTTTAACGTCTGCCAATGAAAATAATATAGAAAAAATCAAACAATTAGTGTTTCAAAATTCTCTTTCTATATTAGAGAGTTATCGAAAGCTCACTGTTATCGAAGTTATCGCTGCAACACTGGTTCCAAAAGAGATTTCTCGAGGCACAGACTTCATGAAACACGTTATAACTTATAACTAACATATAACTTCATGAAATACATTATATAACTGCAGACGAGACATAGTCCCACATGACTTGACCCCATTTAATTCCGTGTGAAATTTTCCTGTTTTCAAAACTGAAACTGCCACTTGGTGGAACCTGTTTTGACTCGATTGAAAACCTCAAACATACAGTACTTTAAATTCACAGTAGCAATTAAAGGCCATAACACTTTCGGCCTATGATAAGTGCATTGAAGAGAGAGTTAGGCGTTATCACAATTGTATTGCAAACAATGGGGATTATTTTGAAGGTGATATAATAAATTTTGAAAAATAAACTTGAATTTATATTTTTATTAACGATTACGGGTAGTTTTTATACAGAAGGCATGTTTATTGAATTGCATTAAGCGAGGGAGAGAGGAAACAACATAAACCACAAAACCCCTCAGAGCGGGGTTTAGCGGTGTACACTGTCTTGCTAGTGATCGTCCGTCTCTCCCCCGGCACGCAGTCTCATGTTTCATGTATTGCCTTCTTTGTTTAACAAGTATATAAAATAACAGGTCGAGATTCGAAATTTATTCAGTATTCGCTAAATGTATTTCTATTATCTTAGGTCGCATTCATTCTACACCTGACTTCAAGACAAGTACTCGCTTCATACGTATCTCTGTATGTACATAATTACATTGAAATATTCAATTTCAAACGATTTTATGTTTCCTATTTTGCAGAGTTTATTTGTAAATAATATATATAAATTTCAGAGAAAAAATCAAAATGGCATCTTTAAGTTTTAAGCAATTTATTGATATATACCCTTGTTTCTTGCCCGTTACCCCTCAACATCATAATATTCTTATTTTTTAATATTTCATGTTCTTCATTACGATTTTTAATGCACATTTGATGTAAATATTCTTTCAACCTTTTATAATCCACTACATTTACCAATATCGATGTTATTCCTATACAGTTGCTTGAGTTTATGACTAAATTCAAATTTTATTTATTGTAAAACTCATATGGAAATGTAGTTGCATTATAGCTATCAATAAATAAGCTTTTGTAAAATTTATGAAAATCATTTCATTTAGACCAAAATCATCATCATTATAATTCATATCACATAATATAATCATTATTAAATCAGTTAATAGTAATGCAATAATTACAATTATTCATCCTAAATTGTATTATCTCACTTTACGACGCTTTACCTGTTGCCTCCTCTTTCCGAGAGATTTTAATATTTGCAATCTACGATTAGCTAGTTTAAACGAATTTAACGTATGAGAAATTTATGTAAGCTAAATCAGACAAGTTTAATAATTTATCAACATTTGTTTGTGGTACATCAGTCAATTTGGTTCAATAAACAACTAATAGGTTTATATCCTTCAGTCTACTGTTTATTAATATCAACTATTAAACTCGAGCACTTGAAAGGAGTATTTGTGTAATATGATGTAGAATTTAGACATTACGTTATAGCCTTAACGAACATTAAATTAAACTTCATCAAGGTTATCAAATTTGTATTTCAAAACAGTCACATGGGGACAAACTTTAAATTCGTATAGGCAATATACATTAAAGCAGATTAAGTAATAATATTGTTTTATTTTTGCATCGCTTAATGAATGGGAAGAGAATTGTTTATCAATTTAAAAATTTTGTTTTTAATCGAATGGTGAGATAATTACCCATATTTATGTGACTAAGATGGAATAAATTCTGAGCACGGACACGTGAGTTTTTATATCTCAGTGAGTTATGCTTAAGACAACATTTAGCTGCCA
The DNA here is from genome assembly GCA_039881145.1 of Druceiella hillmani. NCBI lineage: Eukaryota > Metazoa > Arthropoda > Insecta > Lepidoptera > Hepialidae > Druceiella > Druceiella hillmani. The sequence continues at coordinate 4,366,348 of JAYKKI010000114.1, forward strand.
TGCTAATTATGATCATTCTTATAAGTAAGCAAAAATAACAGATCGGAGGAGAATTCGAAATCGAACGGACTAACAGAACTCATGGTAGTCCAAATGAATAAGCGGAACTCATGATATGATTTATGCTATGCTAAGGACAACAATCGATCACATTGCTGATCATGTAATACTGACTGACAATTCTCATAAACAAGCTAAGAGATGGGAAGAGAACGTGATGCCGGACGACGGGCACGATATACCACTTATTAATCCTTTAGCTGCCGTCAGTATAGTTAAGTCATATTTGTAATTGCGCTTATAAATAATGTTAGTAATATAATTTTACTAAAATTAATGTTTCTTTGAAAAGTCACTTTTCGTACAGCAACTCATAACTCACGCCAAAAATTTCATTACCAAATAATTTCTGAAATTCCGGAAATTTATCTATCACAAAAACTATGACATTGTCAACTATCAGATACCTTTTTATCTTCTTATAAGACGATGATAAGATCTTGTATGAAATGACATGATACTAAGTAAAGGGAAGTCTTCATTTTTAATATAAATACTATCCACGCTTAAAGGATTGAATTTGTTTTATCCATGAAGAAATGACCCTATCATCGACGTACCATAGTATCATATTTAAATATTTTTTGCCAATATGTTCTAGCTTATCAACGCGTCCTCTTTACTATTGATTGACGTAAACTTTTATCCCAAGTTTTAAAATAAATCGGTCCTTATATTTGGAAATGTTATAAGTATTAAAATTATAACCTTAGGAAAAATAAAAATTTTTGAAAGATCACTTTTGTTAAAAATTCGTAAAAATAAGATTCGTATTGATGATAAAGGTTTCAATACACGTAAAAATAAAACTGCGTGAAAGTCTGTAACAAATATGCAACCAGAAAGCTTATTTATAATTAGCTACTATTATTATAGTATCGAAAAACCCGGTCTTATATTCACTTATGTGTCATTTATGAAAATTTTTTAAATGTTCGGATGTTAAGAGCTAAAGGAAAAACTTACTTGAAAAATGTGAATGTACGAATTTTTATTACGAAAAAAATTTAAGATTTAGTAGGATAACACGGATTTAATTTCTTTAAATTGCAGTTTTTTATTTTAATGATGCATATCTCAACAAAGGTATAGGTTATTTACAGAAAATCTAACTTACAAGACGGCAAATTCATAAATGCAACGAAGACATAATTTTACCAAAATTTGTGCGTATGTGTACATATCTTAAAAATAGTGTCATTTCTAATCTCTTCTGAAATTTCCGAATACAAAGAATTCTTATTCAGTTCACCTATAACATTTTTTATAAAGTTTTATATATTTCCAAATGGAATATCACTTTTTACTACTACATAAAGGAGAGTATGAATGCATTAAATACTTAGACTAAAGAGGAAAATACCTTACTACCTTAGTTATAAATATCGACTTATTTGAGTATTAGCATAAACATATAACACCTAGATGTTGTAAGTTCCTTCATTCTAGATTTTACATCTATTTAGAACTCAGTAGGAAATGCTAAATTAATTTAGAATAGAATACGAATTTCATTCTAAAATACTGTCAATTTTAATCGGTAAACATTAAGTTGCGTAAGTCGCATGCTGTCGCAGTAAGTCTCTTATGCAGTAAATCAATCGTTAAAAATTTCGGTTTTTAAATATTTTTATATATGCATGCATAAAACATAATTATACAGATTTCTTCAAAAAAAATCAGGACACTGACTTCATTTTCTATGAACATAAAGCTAATAGTTAATATAAGCTCTTCTTTACTATACAAGTAATAATATGGTTCTGTACACACATAAGCAAATATTAACATTTTATGGTACGTTTTATTATTAATAAAATAGTTATATATATATATATATATATATATATATATATATATATATATATATATATATATATATATATATATATATATATATATTTACATAAATATTTATTAAATGTTAATATATTATACAGCAGATTTTTCATAGCGTAAAATTATCGGGAATTTTTCAGAAAACTATATTTTTTAAAAAAAATGCTAATAGTTATCAGGCGAACTTTACGTAATGGCCAAGAAACTCTGCTTTATATTATTTTGACTTCACCTGTTTCGGAGATGGGTGACTATGGAAGCACACATTTTTTATTTTGAGGATATTTTCAGCAATGTCTCAAGAATATAAAATTTGAAAAAGTAGTTTTAGAAATATTTTAAATTAATACCTAAAAATAAATAAGAAAAGAGTAAAGTACTTTATTACCATCTAATATTGTCAATACAGACAAATGGGTGGTCACATGCGTGATATAAAAGAGGTTCCTTTTTTCTCTTTTGAGATACGTACTGGTTCAACCCCATTGGTTCAACCTTTACATAATATAATGTGAAAAATCGAATTTGACATACTTTATTACACGTTTCATTGATAAACAAATAAAAAAAATTCCGAATTAAATACTCCAAATCTTTATTAAAACTTCAGACATGAAACATAGAACGATATGCACAATTCAAATTCAAGTCCTTAAAATTTAATTAAATATGTTTTTTTCAAAATAAATCTATTCATATTTGAGTTCATTAATATTTACAAAATGTTCATGTCTATCATAAACAAAATTTTAACGTGGAAAAAAATATCACATACACTTAAGTTATATAATAACATATAAACAATACCGTAAAGTATATACTGCATACTATCAGATAACATAAATACACTTTAAAGTGTACATCATTTGCTTTGCCTAGCATTGATCCTGCATTGTTACATCATCCTCAAATTAAGCATGAAAATAACTTTCCACAGCTCACAATTCAGAGAGCTTCTACAGAACTCCCCACATTCAAGAGGTGTTCTTAAACCATGGCCACCCTTTTATTAAGGTAATATGATTGAAATTTCATCCGCCTTCAGTGCTTCTTTCCCTTTGAAACGTTTAGATATTATCTGAAGTCATGATGCCCGCGGGCTCGTTTGTAATACGATACGACTGGCGGTCGCTTTCATCGCGGCCACATCTTGTTCGCCTTATCGCATTTGTGTTATTCGAGAAGGGTTTTTACTTTACCGCAACAGTAGTCGTGAAAATTCGTTGTGATTATTCAGCTAAAGGAAAGAAAATAAGAAATAAAAGGAAGAAAATTAATTAAATTATGAATGAAAATTAAGTTTATTAACGTCGCAAATTTTCGCTATCCATATAAAATTTCAAGCTGTTTATAGTGATAGATAAACGAAACAGGTGCATTAAATAATACGATATTTTATAAAAAAACTTTCTCTGTAGAGCATCCATATTATGTTTGATTTTCAGAAATAATTCCATACTACCTATTCAAGTATTTTTGCGAAAAAAACTCTAATTTTAGATACATAATACATGTCCAATTACCAATTAAAAAAAATTTTTGGCTTCAATACATTAGAAAGGTATATTAAATTTCAATATTATATCAAACTAAGAAACGATTGATACATATATGATCGGATGAATAGTCAAAAGTAGGATATGCAACATTAAATTAATTGGTTTTCAATTCCTGGAACTAGTATCTGATATTATAAAATATGCAATATTGAAAGGTAAAATGTTGAGAATTAAGTGTATATGACATATTACAAATCAAAATATTTTAATAAAAAGAAACAAATGTAGTATTTGGCAAAGGTACGTTTTAGCAAAAAATATTGTAATCACTCTTGCCAACAATCATTTAAATATTATAATTTTCAGTAATTACAATACATTATTTTCCGTCTTCAATTCTTGATAAAGTTTATAAATATTTATCGTAAATTAAATATACAACTAACGCCCGGAAAATAATTTTCTATATACGCTGAAAGGAAGATTCTCTCACTGACGACAATAGGTAATAAAGTACATTTAATTTATACGAGAATTCGGTGAGAAAATAAACATTAAAACAAAATATTATAGTGTAAAATTAAACATTTATTTCTTTTAAAACTCTTTTTAAAACGAAGCAAAATTTTATTCAGATTACCAAATTACGATATCAGTGTTATTTTCTTGGTTCCGTTACTGTAAAGTAAGAAAGAGAGAATGAAACTCCATTTCTTTTTAAATGCGTTCCACAGGCAGATAAATGTCCATGTTTGTTTTTAAATTTCATATCTTAAGGCATATAATGGTAAAGTTATTATTTAAACATATTTTTTACAAGTCTTGAAGTAAAAATTAAGAATTAAGATGTTACTTTTAATAAAGTACATGTTTTTATTGGAAAACACAGATTAAAAGGTATTTTTTCTTTATTGCGTTTTTTGTTATTCAACTTTTTTTTTCAAGAATGTTCAAGCCGCCGATATATTTAGAAATAGACATTAAAAATAATAAAAACTTAATACCTTGAAATATTCCACCAAGAACAAAATAATTGTTTTAATCCAAAAATAATTCTGAATAAGAAATTCTTTGAATTTGTATAAAATAATATGTATAAACAGTCGGTCTTCACAATTTTTAACTATGATAATAACTTTTAATTATTATATTTTTATTTGAGTTAACAGAAAATTTCTAGGAAATACTTTCTTTTTAGGTTTATCACTTCAATAATTCATAAAAACGTATGCTCAGAATGAGTTTTTAAAAATCTGGTTCTAAAATAATTATAAGATAATTTTATCAAAAATGGGAAATTCAAGTAATATTTGATAGCAAATACGATCAATTATTAAGGTTACATTTAATCGATATAACGAATTATGAATTAATTGCTATCCACACAAAATAACAAAATAGAGTTAAATTATTTTTTCTTCCGAAGTCCTTCAATTAATGTTGATTGAAGTAAGACTGTAATATATTATTCATATCAAAATAATTTAAGAAATTAATTTCACAAATTTATTAATTTATTCAAAATAATTGTCTAGAATTTCTAAATGTTTCGTTTTTATTTAACAAGAAGAAAATAAATAATAATTTGCTATCACTGTTATATTAAAGTATTATTTATTTGAATTTTATGTCTGTAACATTAGGATAAATTCTTATATTCAGTGATTTTAAGTTATATGTCATTTATTCTTTAAAATTACAATCAAAGATGAAGTATTATCACACTTTTATTTATTTATTTACTTATTTATTTTTTGTAATGTTCAGAGACATAAGATGGACTTATTGTTACAAATATAGTCTCTGCAAGTCACACAAAACATCAAGTAGTCAAATAGATAATTAGGAATATGTATTATAGACGACTGCATCAAATTATGAAAACATTTTCAAAACAGAGGAAAAATTTTAAACCATAATAAATAAGTTGACAAGCTGAAATAAAAAATGGTAAATAAGAAGTAAGTAATAAAAAAGGTATTCAAAGGAATCCAGAAAATGTTGTGTACATTTTCTGGCTTTCTTTGTACGGCAACGGATATAAACGGTAAAGGATCTCTAACTAGTTAAGTTGCACCCTGTAATCAGAAATATGATCGAAGTTTGAAATCGGAAATGTAACAAATGGACGAATTTTGAAGTCGCTGTATTTTAGGTAAGCGGCCCTCGATAAGGTTCCATTAGCAATTTAATACGTCTCCATAGTCAAGCAAAGCAGCCAGATTACTTGACACAGATAAATTTTAAATTTCATTAGGATAAAATGTGGAAAATATAATGTAATCTGTGGAAAAGTGTTTTGGACGACATTTACTTGCGGATACCTACTAAGATTTGATGAATTAGTAAGCCCAGATTGTTGACATTAGTGGAGTGGTGGATTGCAGTGTCGTTCAATAACGACTGTGATAAAGCGGAAATAGAGTTATTCTAATAAAGCCCTTAACTACCGATTGCAATGACCTGACGCTTGCAGAAATTGATTTTCAAACCCGCTTTACTAACCCAATGATCAGAGAGGGTCCTTATTGATATCATTAAAGCCGATTAAAAGATTACAAATATCGGAATAGACATAAATTTGTAAACAATCTGCGTACTCTTAAAAGTAATATTTAAAATGAAGATAGTACCTATAAATAAAAAAAAAGCTGTAAAAAACTCCAAATTGAAATGACCATCCACCAAATTGCTCCATTCTTAACAAGTATTACGCAGACAATGTATGTAAAGTGGGATCTAAATCAATCTAAAGAGGTTTTTAAGGTATTGAGTGATTTCAATCGAGAAGCAAGAATCTTATTAGCTATTCTTTAGTCCATCAAATACACGAAAAAAGTATTTTATTATAATTTTTTACTATATTTATATAAATTTTTTTTTTTAATTGTCTGAAACGAAAAGTAAGATAACAAGAGTCGAAGAGTATTATTCATTTGCTTTTGTCACAATTGCACTACGTCAGTAGGTATGGAAAGACCGAAACAAAATCCTGTCCTGTGTTTATGGGTTAGGAGGATATCTGCCATATTTTATAGAAACCTGCTATATAATCTAATTTGCCCACTGCTTACAATGTTACAATGCTATCTCATTAGGATCTATGTTATGCCTGTGCACTAACCTGGGATACAAACTTAGAAACTATTAGGTTGGCAATTTATAAATCTGCCATCTCTGTGCACAAACTTTTTAAATATTTCTATGTGTTCAATAAAATTAATCATTAATTACATAAGCACCGTCGGTATCTAACACTTATCGTCAATGTGTATACAGAATTAAAGTTCCGTCCTTATATAAATCTTTAGGCATTTGATCGAAAAACCAGTGAAATTCGTTTTTGATATGACATTCGTCTTTAAATTTTCTATCACGTAAATTATTATACAGAGAGCTAAACAAATGATAGGTAGATGGCAAAAGATCTGGAGATCACGGTGAGTGATTTTGCATATTCCATCCAAATGAAAGTAATTTTTCACACGAGTCAGCGAAATCAACGTAACTTTACCCGAACGCAAAACAAATCTATTAGCAATAACACTGCCACGCTGGAAAGGAAAACGATTATCAGTTACGAATAATAAATTAATTTCTATATCATTTTTGACTTAGTCGATAACGCACAGCATAAATGACAGTTGTCAGCTCTGAGGAACCCATTAATTTTTAAAAGTGTCGACAACGCCGTCCGCTGCAAAAGACATAAATCATCAACTCATAACTAGCAAAATTCAAGACGAAACTATTGGAGATAATGCCGCCCCAAAGGACAAGGGTTATCAGCTACAAGGAAGGAATTATTATATTTAAATGTGTTAAACATATATATGAGATATTCCGTCTATGTATAGAAACTAATATAAAATGCATGCCTGCCCTGACTCTCGGTTAGTCAGCTCTAATAACTGTAACACACAAGTGTACCGTATTTTTAAATAATAAATTTATTTTACATCAACTATCGCCTTATATCTATTAACTTGCGTTACTTTTGCTACACGGAGTTGAGCATTTTCATCTAAGAAATATAATTTGCTTTGGTTTGAAGGAAGTTTAATGGCGACTTTGCTCAGTTGTTCACAATAAACCTTAACTGTAATTGAACTATTAGCTTGGAAGAGTTCCCAATGAATAACTCAATTAATACCTCCATTTATACCACAGCGTGCACTCAAAAGTACCTATTGGCAATATTATATTTTGGTACTACTTTTTATCCAGCTCCTAACCACTGTCCTTTATCTTAAAAGTTAATGTAATCCGCCCACTTTTCATCTCCAGTAACCAGATACTTTAACTTCTCTTTGGTACGATAAGAACTCAATAGTTCCAAGCAAACATCAGCTCTGTTCAGAAGTTGGAAGGATGTTAGCTCCTATAGTAGCCAAACGGAATATTTTCACTTCTTTCTCAAAGCATGAAGTTGTTTTCCATTGCAGTATAAGAGAATGCAGTATCTGAGATCTATTTCAATAAGACTTTTAATTTTTTCTAAATCAATTGTAGGAGGTCGTTTTATGTGAAGTTCATCGAACAGGTCAAAATCCTTTTTAATCTTTGAAACCGGTGCTTAGACATGTCGTAAGAGATCATATCTTCACCCATGGTTGTATATATATTGCGTGATATTTTGCTAGTTTTTTCCTTAAACAATATTCATGAAAGAAGTACTCTAAATTAACTTGGAAATACTTCCATTTTAAATTTATTGTTTACTCGTCAATTACTCAATTGTAAACTGAATAGAAGTTAAAAAGTTGCATTCTTTATATACACTGTAAGATATATTCTAGACACTTCTATAACATTCCGGAAATCGGTCAAAAAAGTGGCGGGTGTAATATAAGTTATATAAGTTGCCCTACTAATATTATTATTACTACAATTTAATTAGCATACGAGATTTTTCAATTTGATATCTTTTTCTCCAGTTCTTGTTATTCGATAATTTAGTGCATGCATAAAACTTTATAAAGTAAAATTGTGTCCTGCTAACCAATATTTTTTTATCCTGGACCAATATTTTGTTTTATTTTATAAAGAAATAATGTTGCAGTAATAATTTTGAAAGAGCTATAGAAATAAAATTACTACAGTTAGTTATAATTATTTAGTACAATTAGTACTAAAGGTACTAAAATTCGAATATATTTTTCAATTAAAATGATTTCGTGAACATCACAAAAATAGGACCATGTAGACTCAACGCTATGTAAGAATCACAAGGCCATACAACTGATTTATAGTAGAAAAGTAATTCGTACTTTTATAGTATTATACTAAGCCCTATCTACGCCAGACGGCCAAAACAATTATTAATTCATTAATTGCGTATTCACAAGTGGTAAACAAATTCTAGATAAAAGTTGTATCTTAATTATTTTTAAAGGTGTGTCACGAACCACGGCTCTTTTGAACTATAGGAGCCATTTTGCTCATCTACGAATTTGTCCAGATTCTGATTTCAACTAATTTATACCTATTTCGACCGAATAAAATAAACTATAGAGCCATTGCGGATAATATCAACATCATTTCAACTCGAAAGCTGGTTGACGTAGAAATTTTAAATTTGGCACAGTCATAAAGCATCTTAATCCATATATACTTCTAAAATTACCGAAATAATTATCATCAATCATTTATCGAAGGTTTTCAGGTTCGATAAATATTACATTTTCCGCAGCCATTGATACACATATATTACTTTTTAAACTACTTATGCGAAATTACAAACATAGATTTCCTTTTTTTTCAAATTTTTGGTGTTTCAATAATAATATTATTTTCCGCTTAGTACATTATGCCGCTCATAATGTCTTTTCTTACTACAAGACTATTAAAATACGTCATAACGAATCACTCCGAATGCACTATAATATGTATAAATAAAATCACGGCTGCGTTGCAGCATCCGGCCTCTTCAATAGCGTAAATAGCGTATACAATTCCTACTATAAAAGAAATTGTCCTCACAAGTGCATTTTTGTAAGGCTAAACATACTGACTTGCGGTCGTCTAATTAACTATACCTGTCAGCTAAACTCAACGTATAATATATAATTCACAGTTAGATAAATAATATATGAATATTGAAACACCCTGCTGGGAATCAATTGTAGACTTTCAAATATTTATAGGCGCATTTTTTGGAATTAATCTTGCTTTTTCGGGCAGCATTACCTATCATAATATTAGAAATCCTTTAGAATAACACATTAAAGATGTATATTCATCTGTTCTACATTCGTTGCAATGTAAATTGATAATTGAAATCTAAATTAAATAAACAAAAGATGTGTAGAAATCAATACTTTGGTATAATCCTATAAAACGTAATGATGTACAAACAGGAAAATAAATCTAATTTTTATATATTAATTACTTTATTATGATAGATACGATGCTTTGAAACCATGGTTTTCAATTCAGTTCGGAATGGAGTATCGGCATAGAAAAATCGACCAAAACCAGACGGAAATGACGCCAAATTAGCGGAGGAGCATCGATGCGATCACGTATACCTATATCCTCATAGGATGCATGTGTAAACGGGGTGATACGGAAGATGTGCATCGGTATTGACAGAGTCCTATCCGTATTTTTTCTCTGCCGTTTAGCCAAAATGCCGCACTTTCTCCTTTCATCGGTATTTCCCGCTTATTGGAAATATACATAACAAAATACCTCTAGTATTTTGTTCATACTGCATTCAGATGTGGTATAGTAAATGTAACATCTTATTTCATTTGAGGATTTTATTAGCGTGTTAATTATATCTACATAAAATGATAACAGTGATAAATCCATCGATGCTTTTAGCATAAATCAAATAGAAATTTGCTTTAATATTTTGTATGACCTTACTTTCTTTCGATTTTTGTTCCTTTCACCGATTTACTTCTATTTTAATTTTAACACAATTGTTTTGGATATGATTTGATTTTTTTGCATTATAAAGAACTCTTTGCTTCAAAACTGACAGCTAAAATCTAACTGAACACGCGTAATCTGGGACATACAAGACCTATGTAAAAGAGTAAAAATTCATATGTGTTATTGATGAATGACTATAAAAATATAAAATGATATGTGTGCTGTAGATTTATAGCCATGGAAAATAATAAGAGTAAGTTTCTACTTTCGACATGAATATAATTAGTGATTGTCAAGCTGCGTTAGGAAACTTGAAAGATGATTAAATATTATTTTTACATAGTGCAACTGCATACAAATTAATAAAAATGAAAGCAAATTATAAAGTTTCGTTACTCTAAACGAACGAAATCAGACATTCGGTTAATGGATCACTTGCCATCCGCAAAAAAACAAAACTGTAAAGCAAAATAAAAGTGATTTATCAAAAACCTTTACCCATAGATAAAGACTTAGTTTAGCCATGAACTAGAATAAAAACACTTCAATTTAAATTAATATGTCTATCAATATCCATAGTCAACACTAAAAGCGTCGCGTCAAATTTTTTTCCCACCCGTTAGTTTGATCGCATTTAACTTTTATAGTTTTTTACTTAGGTTTGCAAAACTTTTTGACTTTTAACACTTCATCGTATTTATTGAAATTAAAATTAATTTCGTTTTTAATTTAACAAAAACTGCCGCCGGGTCGATTTAGTAACATGAGTATTCTAAGCAAAAATTCTATCACAATTAAATGAAACTTCGTGATGGAGTATTATGTCTACTTTCTTTAATTTCTTTACCACGACTTAGGTTTCGTTGTATTACAACATCCTCAGGTCGGCTATCAGCAAATATTTCTTCCAATCTTTCCAATTTACGTTTCTTTATCTTCCAAAAGATGATTATAAACCTAATGACGAGCATTTAGGCGACTAGGTGGTGAAAAAATTGATGGAACCTTACATCAACAAAGCCAGAAATATTACTTGTGACAAGTTTTTTGCTTCGCTTTCCCTAGCGGAGTATTTGAAGTCTAAAAACTAGTATTGTGGGCACAGTCAATAGAGTTCGCAGAAAAATACCACGAAGACTGCAAAAGAAGTATTATAAAGTACATCTATTGTAAAAGCAGGTGATATAACTTTGACAGGCTAAATCTAATAAAAATGATCTAATGCTCAGCACTATGCATACTGATGTAACAATATACTCTAGTTCAAAGAAAAAAACGTGACTACATCAGCACGAAATATGGAGCACACGTTGTAGATTCGATGAGCTGCAAATATGTAAAGGCCAGTTCATACATTTTATAATCCATTAGATCTGGTGACTGTCAACGCATGGGCATTGCACAAAATTTTCAACAACAGCAAAATTAAACGCAGGGACTTTTTCTTGCAACTTGGAGAAGAATTAGAGACACAATGTATTAATAATAGAAAAACAACCATATCTGTAGAAATTCTAGAAAACATACCAGAAAGGCAAGAAAAACGTACAAGGTGTCAAATCAAGTCAAAATTAAAAAGTAATAAGTCATTTGTGAAGTGCCACCCTTGTTTAAAAACTATATGCAATAAATGCAGTGGTAAAGTATATTACTTGTGCAAGATTTGCTCTTCTATAAATAATAAGTACTTTATAGATTGTTCGTAATTAAGAACAGTAAGAACTATTATGTTCGTTGTGATGATTATAGTAAGAAACGAAAAAAATCACGTAGTTTGTTTGCCTCATACTAATGAAAGTTGCAATATATATAATGGGACTAAATTGTCACGGTGGTGGTTTAAGGGGGGGGTCGTAACTTTCGGCGCTTTTAGTGTTAAAGATCACATTCGTACTTGGCTATTTTTAATTCTATTATTCAAGTAGTTTGCGTCAATTCGTTTAAAATGTGGCGAATGCTAATACCAATATGAATTGGCAAATAATCGCCAAAGTAAATAATAATATGAATATTTAAAATACCCCTGTTTACTCCCATACAAACCAATCATTTCATGGTATTAAAGACTGTCTCTTTTAATGGCGTTTAAATGTATCTCGAATTTTGATTCATTTCAATATATATGGACAAAGAAATTTTTTAATCCTTTTTTACATCGTCTCTTTAATAAAATTTACCAAAAGGTTGAAACAATTGCGGAATAATTATCGCAATTTATTCAATTTTAGAGTGCTGGTAAAAAAATAACAATGTATGCAAACGGAATCTTTAAAAACATTCACTTCGTAACATTCATATAGACTTAAATTCATTTAGGTATTCGGGGTTTTATCTAATTCAAAATTAAAAAGGGCTTGAATTATTTATGGTTATGATCAGTAATAAAAAAAACTCTTGGTGAAGTATTTAAAGCTTTGACATTTATTTTCAAAAGGTAATTTATGCGCGTTATTTCCTGAGTATAATAGGGTTCAATTTGAAATTTCGACATCTAAATATTATAAGAAAAGTCACCTACCTGACGATATTAAAATATAACGATTTCTTTAATAATGAAATCACTGTAAGTTGTTTTAAAAAATGCTAGAACAGAGAGCAAAAAGAAATTCAAATTGAAAACTTCATAGTAACAGATTTTTCCAATTCTGAATTATTTTTAATATTCAAGATAAGTTTTTCTGAATCGCTCGAGGCTGACGACTGGATTGAAAGTACAAAAAAATTAACGACTGACATTAAAAAACGAGGAAAAAGAATTTATATAGAAGGAAAATAGAATTAATTTATAAATTTATATAATTTAAACTTGTATCGGTTACAAGTAATTAACTTTCTAAAACTTCGTCGTCCTAACTTTAATGAGCAGAAGTCAGGTCTGTGAAAGAAAAGTCAGTTGGGAATTTTTAATATTACATTATTTGCCGACACGTGGGTCGGAAAGTTTAAGAGCTTAAAGTAAAGAGCTTAATTCAAACCTATTTATATCCTTTACATTTATTTAGATACAATCTAAGTGTACAGTACATATGACGGATTTATGGCTAGAGGAATTATCTCTTTCCTTCAACTGTAAAAGTAAGCATTGAAAAATTTATTGTTTCGTAGTATGTAGAAGACATTAAAATATAAAATAATATTGGGAGTTTTTTAGGGGTGTACGTACTACTTAAAATTGAAAAAAAAACATAAAAATCATTGTGTCATTTTAGTGTTTAAATATGATTTTAGGCACATTGACACCGCGACAGGCTGGACTGAAACACTGGAAGTCTAATTCTCAACAACTTTTCTGTGCAACAATTTATGAAGCGATGAGGCTTCATTTCTTTAAACGGCTACGTCAATAAACATAACTAGTGTGACCCGTGCGAAGTCTTCGCATTATTTATTATGAAGCTCAGATAACAGATCAAACAAATATTTTACTAAAATTGACATATAGAGGCGCAAGTATCAAAAGCATTGAGCTAAAGCGCCACTTTATTTATACGTGAGTGGATTTGAAATTAAACAAAAATTTTACCGACCGTCAATCATATTGACGTTGAGCCGTTAGATGGCAGCATTGCTGTTTTGTGTATATAATTTTAATAATTAATTAATTTGCAAAAACAATAGCAATAACAAATTTTTTAGTTGTGGGTGCCGGTAGAGCAAGCAATTATCTATAAAATGATATATAATTTATGTGGATTAGTTGTGAGGTTTTTTCTAAAAAGGGAGTGTAACATCTTAACCTTAGCGTATTAATATATATGATGATGATGATGATTGTTGGTTTTGGAGTAAAAAAAATCGGTGTGCTATTATTGAGATATCGTAAGCTCCACAAAATTCACTGGTTGATGTGCTTTGTAGACTGTGGTAATTATTGACCCGTATTTCTTCAAAGGTGATGCCGGCGAGAACGTTATAGCCATTAGAGAGAATGTCAGATCCATTATTAATTACTTTTTCATTAAAGTTTTGCTGCTTGATTAAATTAACGTCGATTGCCAAATTTCAATAACTTGAGACGTGGCTAGAATTGAGAAATGGGAAAACGATTTCCATGTTGCGGATACATAAATTTTGAAGGCGTTTTAACTTATTTAAATGTTCTTCATTAAGATCAGAATATCACAAATATCCATAATCAATTGGTTATAATAGAAGCATATGACAAAGGTAGATTTTAGATTTAGTCACAAAAGAATGCGAGGACTTTTGATACAGTGTGTCCTGCTGAAACCAAGACGTCTACCGTCAATTACTTGAGGTTGCCAAATAATTGGATATATTAACCATATTTACTTTTGACATAAGTCATTGACAGCCAACAATGATACCTTGTGACTGCATAATCAGTCGATACTGAGAAGAAGAGAAGACAAAGAATTCCTCCCTGGAACTTTGTCTCAAATTAGGAGATATACTGAAAATAAAATGCCATAACACACAATATACTCTGTGCAATCTTAAATCTAGACATATGCATTCACATACATGAGCAGTTTTATCAGAAGGTTAGTTTCTCTGCACAATGTACGTGTAAGTTTATATTTAGGTATTTGTTCCTAACCAAATAATATATTTAATTATTTAAAACAAATTCATTTCCAAGGATGAATGAAAACCCGATTACCGGTGAACGAGACAAATAAATTAGGGTTTCTTAATACTTGTTTTCACATTTATATTATTGGTTAGGTTAGGTTAGGTGAACCATATGAAACAAAATGAAACTAGGCGAAATGAAGACCATCTAATATACAACTTAAAAAAAATTAATTTTCGAAAAAATTTGAATTACATGAAAGTCTGCAATATTATTTCCGAGTTACGGTTATTCCTTAATGCTTTACAAGCTTACCATAATCCAAAATTTCTTCAACACATTTTAGCTAAACGAATGCGCGTGATCCATAAGTATTTAAAAAATAAGTTTGTTTGACCATCTCAGCAAAGATAATCAAAATTGTAAAACTGATTCTGCGTGAAATTTGTTGAAATTTTGTACATTGAATAATTTATGTGACAGGATCACTTAAATATTTTACCAAAAAAAGTTTCACATTATACCTGAACGTATATTCATTTTCATTGCAATTGCTTTTAGCGCTTTTGAAAGTAAAGACTAGGTTTAAAAGCTTTAACACAGATTAAACTTAAATCTGGACTAGGAATATTTGCACTGAATTTTTGCATGAGAATTAGATATAATATAATATTTAATTCGCAGTGTTATAGGACTTTTATATTACTTACATTGTTTCATTTCGACGGCAATATTTTGTTTAACATATATTCTTTAATTTTTTTTAATGTTTAAATATTACATTTGACAACTACAGTTAAAAAAATTCAATATAAATGTTTCTTTTGCGATAGATAATATATCGTATCGTGATGAAGCTTTACAATATCTCCAGGAAAAGAGAAATACCAAATTTTACCAGGAACTCGATAGACAATATTAAATAAATAATGAAATAAAAAAAGTTATACATTTTTTTAATTATCAGAATCATTAAAAATGTTATAAATATGTACTAACTTACTTAGCGGAATGAAATATTGTGGCAATAAGTTTTTGATAAACTTCAGGTTTTATATTCTGAGAGATAAAAATTATATTAAAGCAATAGCTGGATGGTTGGAATTAATGTTTATCAGTCATTTTTTAATTGATCTGTATTTGCCTTACCCTACTATATTTATTTAAAAACAGTAATTGTTACATAGGCAGGACCACTAGTAAATAAAAGTGAAACATTCCCTTGTATTGCGATACTTTCCAGTTAAATTTTTATTAACAAATTAAATTCTTGCTGTATTTCCTTATTTTAATATAATTGAATAGTAATTTTCTTTAATTAATATTATTCACTATGCAAAGATATAACAAAGCTTATTTTAGAGAATTTTGTCTCAATCTATGATAAGATATCCTAAATTATTACTTCATAAAATCAAAGAAATGTTGCTCATTAAACGTAGTTAAGAAACAATTAGCAATTTCATATTTCTTATTCATACATTGAACGCGAGAAGAAGGCTATCAGACAATTTGAAATTCGTTGTTCTTACGCATTTAAAATGTGCTCTGATATTTTTATGCAACTAGACTGTTTAGATTTTTACTGTTCAATGACATCTATCCCTTGCGTTGGAAATTGACCCGGGAAACCTGAGGTTTCCGGATATACCTGAGGGTAGCACGGCATCAGATGTAACTTTTTTTTAGAACGATCGCTATTCTCTCCGCACCGGCTAAATTATTTGATTTTGTTTCTGATCGTAACATCTATTCGAGTAACATTTGTTATACCTATGATGAGCTAAGGGTATTGTATGGACGTTCGGTGGTTGCAAACCTTCCATGTCTCTTTGAATATACCTCTTATTATGTTGACTTCAAACTTCAAGTAAGTGTTGCGTATTTGACTACTTCGATCGTGTAGATAACGATATCTTACCAAATTCTTGTAGTTCTCTCAATGAAACCCACCAAGGGCGAGGAATAATTCTCCATTCCACCTTTAATTTTTTTTCCTTTGTATCTTGTGAATAGAAAACTATAGGTACGCGTGGGGAACTTTATACTCGAAAATTACTTTACGCAATCGGAATTGAGCCCGGGTTCCAATCTCGTGCATCTGTTTTTCAAAATTGTAGCAAACTATATTGGTCGCACGGTGAATATCGAGCGTTGTTTATTATTTTCGGATGAAACGAAGCTTTTCACAATCGTCAGGGATGACGCAGGTGATCAAAAGCTGCAGCGAGACATCAGGCGTAATCGTTGAGTGGAGCGCAGCAAGCGGCTTACGGCTTAACGCAAATAAATGTTCAATAGTGAGTTACAGCTGAGCATACGTTCCCATTAAATACGAATATATAGTCAGTGGATAGGAATATACCCTCTATATTACCTGAGTGAGATCGTTGATTTGTGAATCATATTTTATTCGCTATTTACGTTCCAAGTGCGCTTGGGAGATATAGCTAAAATTATTTCTTGCTATACATTTATTGAGTACAAAGCTGATAAGAAACCGCCTCTATTATTTGGATCCCATACGAAGCTAAATACGGCTTGATGATTGAACGTGCAAAAGACGGCCCTCTTATATCTGTATATGAGACAGAGTTGTTACTTCCATTTTTTATTTTAGACTGATTCCATCCGGGGTATCCTAGGTTTCCGTTATTTGAGATGATTCCGTTAAAAGCAGAAGAATCATAGAGCTTATAGAATTTATCTTTCAGCCATTGAAAAGAAAAATTATACGCTCCTATTGTTAAGTCAATTTTCATTGTTGATACATGACAATGTCATGCACTTAGATAATCTACATATTTTTGCTATGCTACCCTCCAGAACCCACTTTTATCGGAAGTTCCTAGTTTTCCGCAATATTTATCCATCTGATTCTAGTTATAGTAGAGCTGTAATTTTTTTATGATAAATGAAAGCCAACTCGTTGAAATATGGTGTTCTCATATTTTGTAGATCTTATGTACTTCTGCTTTAATATAACTTGACGAAGTTCATTACTTTAATAACCACCGTAATTAATATGTAGATCTTCATTATTCTAATAAGAGAGGAAAAACTTATTATTAGAATGAAAATAATATCTTTCAACTGTTAATTTCTTTGTTTTATCTAACTGTGCTATAGTTTTGTCACACCGTTTGAGCCGCATGACGTGATGTTGCGCGTATAAGTAAAAAAAGCATGTATAAGTAAAAAAAAGGTGTCTCTTTCTAATATTTATATGCATTTCTTCATTAAACATACTTAACCAAAAAAAGCAAAAATTAAAAGATTTATTTTAGTGTGAGTAATAAAGATAATTGTGCAGTATACTAAGAATTTGTCGCGGATAATAAATATAAAATTTTGAAACTACTTGTTTTATGCATTAATTAATTTTACTTCATTATTTCACAAATAAGATTAAAATGGGAAATTTTTATTATTTATCTATTATTTATGGAATTAGATTTAATTTTACAAGAGTGGCAAACAGCCTTGATAATAATAATTTTTTTTAAAGACCCGAAATATGCTACCCATTATTATTAGTTTCATTACCGTTTTATGGCGCTCCCTCGCTCATTCACTTAGCGTTTGTGCCAAGAGCTTTTGAGAGCAGCTCTAGTGCATGGAAAAAGGTTACGGGTTTGTCTACATTCATATGTTATAATATAATGTTAACTAAATAGGTGTTATCTGTCGACTGAGCAGAGGCAGCTAAAATGTAAGAAGTGGTAAAAAAAGAGGCAGTAAAATTACAATACAGTATTATCTTTGCTGCTTCTAACTAATGAGATGGAAATCACTTTAATACTGATTATTTCTCTGGTAGTAATACATTTTATATCTTTAAATAGAAAATTTAATTTGAATATTTATTTCGGACCATAATATTTAATTTCTCTTAATTATTTAGAAATAAATACAATAGTGCTTATCGAAAACAAAGACAATGGCGTAAAAGATTTTACCTCAATTTATCGCCCCGTTTATTCACTATTGTCGAGTATTTGGTGAACTTTAACATGTTTCCTTTTCTGAAGATGACTTGAAGCTCCGCTCTATTATTATGTATCATTTTAGTGACAGTTCCAAAATGTCCAAGTCTTGGTAAATACGGCGGTGGTAGCAGCAGAAACTTATTTTATATCTGTAACCTTTCTAAGGTCGATTTGTTAAAATGACGATTTTATTTGGAAACGTGCTTTCATTTTACATCCTTTTAATTTTATTTGCGTGTTTATATTTGAGTTGTATAAATATAAAACACTTGTATTTATTCAGTATCCTTTTGTATATAGCATATACTAGTTACTGTTTGAAGAGTCATGGTTTAAATTAATTACTTAAAACTCATTATTTTACCTTATTATTGTTACCCAAATATATTTAATCTACATCTAGCAGTTGAGGTAACTACAAATATGGTAAGTGAAAAGATGAAAGGCAATGAAGTGAGTTTTCCTGGATTCTACTTTCAATCTTCCTGAAACACAAATAATTAAATAGGTATAAAGAAAGAAAAAAACTACCTAGAACTATGCTCGAGGATGCTTGGTATATATTCTAGCGCAAATGAAATTTTACTCCTTTTCCGGTCTTATAAAATTAAGGTAACTAAAATTAATTTTGTCAGGGTAACGTCCAAAGGAATTCCATAATTAAATACTACATGCAATGCGATGCATAACTTTCTCAGTTTATATTCCAGTGTTGAAACATGAAAAAAATAAACAATATTACAAGAATAGCGATTGAAATCAAACAACAGCAAAATATAATAATTATGTCACTACCTTTCGAATTAAGAAATTCTCCAAATATTGCATTTGCTCAAATCGGAATCTAATAGTTCAATACGAATATTCATTACCTACTATTATGAATTATCTCAAAGCTTTGGAACCCAGTCTTTACTTTCAAAGGCCTTGCGATAGGCGATCATGAATATTAACATACTTTAAGGGACCCTGCAAAACCTTTCCAGTAAAACGTTCGAGTTAAGTGTCCCTTACACATAAAATATTCAATGTACACATTTTCATTAAATTTCGCATAGACTCGTTTTCTCAGTAAGCTCTCATTACGGCGGGCGGTTTTGTAAAGCTTATGTTACACAGGAGTTACGTAACTGTGATTTGGGTTTATATTTTTCTAAATATGATAATTAAATTTGGGGGACAAACGTAAGCTTCTAAATTATCAGAAAATTCTTAGGATAATATCATAATATATAAAACTTTTTAATAACTTGGCAAGTTAACAATTTTCTCTCTTTAATAGTATTTTAAACTAACTTCCCTAGCACAATTTAATTTTTTTTGGAGTGCCAAGGCAAATATTTATATTATATAATTATTTATCAAATGTATTAGTTTAATAAATTTATCTTCTTAAAATTTTTCAGATCACATTTCCTTATTATAATTCAAATCCAAACACCACCTGAACTGCATAGGCTAAATTGTTATAGTTTCTACAAAAATATGAAATGGTTACTGCAAGGCATAGATGCAAGTCTTTTAATTCAAATATTTTTCGAGAGATCCCAATAAAATAATTTTAATTATTAGGTCAAAAACATATTAAATATAATAATAAATATCAAAAACCGTTACCCTGTTTAACTAACAAAATCATAAGCAATGAATGTTTATTTCATTTTGAAGATTCGATAATAAAACATTAGCCAGATCCACTTTCTTGAAATCAATTAGATGTTTTTACCCGATTGCGTAACTTAAGTATTTGCTTTTCTTTTGTATTTTTGTTATTACAATTGATTTGCTTTTATTTCTGCATTCTTTATTTTTAGTTATTTCCCCCCTATTCGCCCCTGTTCAATAAATATTATTTTTTATTTACAGTTTGCGTAATTATATTTTAAATTTCCAATTTGGCCAGAACATATTTTACGAAAATTTAATTTATTTCTTTCTTGACTGGATCTTGCTTGGCCTTCGCTGGCCAAGAATTATTTTTTTTCTAGGAAAATTTGTGTTGACTTAATTTTCATGACATTGATTATTTTTATATGAAATTTATGAATAAGAGTTAATAGTTAAATAGTTATGAAAAAATATGATTGGTTAATTAATGGAATCGAAAAAGTTAAAAAACAAAATTTTTGTCTCATTTATTATATTATTAAAGATAAGTTAGGAATGATTTATATAACATAACAATACATACAACTAATATATACCTCACAGCAGTACACACAAGTATTACGCAAATAATCTTTACTCCAACAATCGAAACTTAATCAAGTTCCTAATGTAAAATTGTGACGTAACCATTTAATAATTAGAATATATTAGTTTATGCGACATGGTAAATCCATCAGATCCTAACAGCTATAAATTGTAACCAGTTATAAGTAAATTATAGTTTAAATTAAGTGAAGCGTTAGTTACGACCAAAATAAATTTGGATTGCGTGTGATAGTAGTGAACCATGCTGCGTGGCAACGATTGTAACTGCGGCTTATTTATCGTCATATGGAAGTAAGTTTTGAGCGCAAATAGTTGTCTCTTAAATAAAAATAGCTCTTCGCGTCCTACTTTAATCAATATTTCGTTAAAATATTCAAATATTTAACATGAATTGGTTAAATACACATTTAGGAAATACCATTTGAATAATAAACCTCATACAATTCAAGACATAACTTAATATCTTAAAAAATAAAAGATAGTATTTCGGCATATGAATATATAAATATGTAATCTCTAGCAGAAAGTAAAATAAAAGGCAAGTTTGAACAAGACCATCGCAGTAAACACTTGAATCTTGAATAGTCTAAAAAAACATTTAAAAAAAAGTAGCATTATATTTTTGTCACGGTGACGTTTAAAGGCTTGAGGCTCTGTGAGATATCCCCAAAATAATAAATGGCACCATGGTAAAACTTTACGTTTTCATAAAAAGAAAATAACAAAGTTCACCGGGCATTAGAGAGTAACAAATAAATAATGAGACAAAATAAGTAGAACCTTTTTTTGTAATGTTGAAGAGATGCGAATGAATTTATGTTCTGGATATATACTAACTTACTTAACGGAATAAAATGATGTGACAGTAAAAAGTTTAAAATGTCAGGTATACACTTCGGTAAATACAAATAAATATAAAGAAAAAAATTTAAAATACGCAATGTGTTTGATTTCATTAACTCGTCACAGTGACAATATTTTAGTAACTAAATTTTTACAGGAAATTTTAACTCTGTATGTATTACTAACCTTACCTTTTTCCTTAAATAATGATAATCATTAATTATATAGAAACTTTAATAAAACAATAATGAAATATTTCCTAATATTTTGAAGACTGCACGCCTGAATTTCTTTGTTGAAAAAAACGCTTACTCTATATTCTTAAGATAATTAGCAAATAATCTTAACAAGCACATTCGATTTTGGAAACTGGGATAAATTTTATGTAAGTTTTTTCTCACATACCTTCATGAATGTCCTAACTTGGTACACATTAAAATTATCGGACTATTAGTCAGCAGACATATTATAAATAAATTAACTTCAGTCCGTTGTTTTTAATAAAGCGTTGACTATGTCTAATATTCCATCAACCACCGTAATTGATATGGAAATCTTTACCATTCTGAAAACTAACATAAAGACTGGTGTAGACTACTACACGAATTGCGATATAAATGTATGACACTAATTTCTGGCCGGTCACACATAAGGCGGTTTCGATGTCGCGACACTAAACCTTGTTCGTTGTCGCGACATTAAACATTGGTCTAAAATTTCATCAACCACCGGAATTGATATGCAAATCTTCACCATTCTGAAAATGAATATGGATAGGGAAATCCTCAATATTCTGAATATGAATATAAAGACCCGCATATACTACGACACTAATTGCGACACAAATGTGAGACACTAATGTCTGGCCGTTCACACATAAGGCGGATTCGGTGTCGCGAGACTAAACCAAGTTTCGCAATAAATGTCGCAAACGCAAACGGCGGTGTTCACACAGACATTCGCTGTATACACTGAGTATATATGTAACTTAAGAATTTCAAAAATCTTCAATTCTTTACAACTTTCATTTTTATCGCAATTTTACAATTAATAATCCGTATCAATATGACATCAAAAAAATACGTGTTCACTTGAACAATACATCAAAAGTGAAATTTGGATTATGGATAATAAATTGTTAGATACTTTTGGGTTTTCGTACTTCAAAAGAAAAAACGGAAACCTTATAAGATCAGTCAACTATCCATCCATCCGTCTATTCTAGACTTTTTTTTCAGAAACCACTTGACATTTTAAAGATTTGAAACTTAGCATGTTATAAAGCTTATTAATTCGTAATGAAGCATAATATTTATATACGATTTGTATTACGGGTTGCAGATTAAGCCTTGAAATTTTCTTTTAAATTCGTTTATAATATCGTTTAAATGGGTCCCAATTATATTCTTTACATTTAGGTAACATACATTCAGAGCTAGTACATATTTAAAAAATATGACCCAATAGTTTACATACATATGAGGGAGAGGACCTTCATTCTCGAAACTACTCATCTCAAAATAAAGAAAAAAAACGATTTTCAGAGACCTCTGCCATGATTATAAGAAAATTAAAATATAGATTCTAGATAAAAGGTTTTTTCAAAACATTTACGATAATATATATGACCATCTACTTAATTATATTTGGCTATACTATATTTAATCTGCTTTGCTCTGCTTTCTCGTATATATATATACCAGTTGATGCACTAAAAATGAGTGTTACTTTTATTTGGCACCGACTGGAAAAATGTAACAGTAGCAGTATTTCGCAGATTTATTTTGTTTGGAAACGATATTGTAACACAAACGCTCCAACTAAGGACTTATATTTTCATTATTTTATAGTTTTCAGTTCTTTTCTATTCGGTGGTTATTTGAAGTCGGTTTATTTATTTTTTAAAATGTTTTATTTTTATATTTTTGACACCGCGGGTTTCATACATTACCCAAAATGTCACGAACTTACTACAAATTCAGTATGAATGACATCATATTTATTAAAAATTTTATAGACGTTTGTATTGTGTATATAGATGTGTGTGTATATATATATATATATATGTATATATATATATATATATATATATATATATATAGTCCGTGTATATGTGACTGAACTCTTCATAAACCACGGAACTGATTTTTTTTAAATTTCGTGTGTGCGATTAAGTTGATTCGAGAATGGTTTAGATTCCTAGTCTAATCCTGTAGGCGCAGTGATCGCATTTTAGAATTTTCTTTTTAATCTTTGACATCGACGTTTTTAATCCTTTGGCATTCACATTTTTAATCTTTGATATTTGTTTATATTAGTATTCTCTCATGTAACTACCTCCCAAGTGTAGATTTATGTCACCCTTAATTGTATCCAAATTTCAGAGTTTTATTATTTGAATGTCATTAGACGTGTTTCATCCAAACTCGATCAAAGCTCTTGTGATGTTCATTATTGAGAAGTTCTACGCTTCCTTCAATTACCATGATCAAATTCTAACTAACTTTTTAGACACATTAAACTTATTAGAATGAAAAGAAAATCACGCAAATTGGTTGATTAATGCCAAAGATATAAGTTAACATGCATAAAACACATTGCATTTCTGTAGCATTAGCGTGAATTTTCGAAGTTAAGTGACAGAGTCTCTGCTTGAGATCCAAATTTAAGCAAGTCTTACAGCAAACGTTCAAGTCTCATGACTTAAGGAGATAATTTCCCCTTAATATGAGGACTAAGGAGTAGGAAACTGGAGTTTAAGGACAGAGTCAAAGTACTGTTTAAAAAAAAACAGATCTTCAAATCGCATGATCCAGGCAGGCAGTTCTACCACAAAAACAGGATTTGTTGATAAATGATAGAAAATATCATAATATAGTATTGTCATGGAGAGTGGATAAGTGAGCAAAGTTACAAGACAATTAGCAAAGTAGAAATAGTTGTTAAATGAAACACAAGATTTTAATAAAAATAATATATTTTAGAGCGTGAAGCTAAACAAAATTATTTTAAAAGTCAAGAGGACTGAGAAATAGGAAACTAGAGTTTAAGAACAGAGTCAAAGTACTAATGTAAAAAAAACAGATCTTCAAATCGCATGATCCGGGCAGGCAGTATTGCTACAATAACAGGGTTTTTTTATAAATGGTAGAAAATATAGTATTGTCATGGGGTGTGAATAAGTGTGGGAAGTTTCGTAAGAATTAGCTAAGTATTAATAGTTGCTAAATCAAACACAAATTTTAATGGAAAATAATATCTTTTGGAACGTGAAGCTAAACAAAATTATTTTAAAACGTGGCTATATACCTTTGTACGCAACCATATAGTACTTTCCTACCTATTTACTTTGTTACTTCCTTACAACGTCTGAACAAGTCAAACAAGTTCATAGTCAATTAATTTACTGCTCATCATTGTAGAGTTCCTGTTACCACTTTACGGCTGCATCATTGTAGCCTGATTTTTCCGAAGAGCAAATTTTTCTCTTATTAGATATAGCAAAATCCACGTGGTCCAAACTCGGTCGCGATACCTGTATTTTTAATATTGAGGAATTCTAAGGTAACTTCCATGATCTGATACGAACTAAATCATCAAGGGACTATATAAAGAGAACACCCTTCCAAATGAAAAAAAGAATCATCTACATTGGTTTCCTAAATGCCGCACATGAAAGCTAACATACGCAAAACATAGTATAAAATTATATACCAAGGTATAGAATCAGATATCTGGAGATATTTTAAATGTCTGTAGTCAAACAGTCGCACAAAGTGGAGGTTGTCGCCAAAGAATTTTAAAATGTCAAATTGACTGAACGAGTCTCCAACTGTAGAATTTGTGTGATTTCAAATGTTCCTTTTTCAGTAGCCTGTTGATTTTATATCAAAGCAAAAAATATATTATTTTTTATATTTTATGTAATAGATAACTTTGTTATAATAAATATGAATACAAGATGTATCTAACATAAAATTTTAAATTTCATAAGTATTGTAAAAAATTAAAGCGAACAACATACGCTAATGATGTATCTGTTCACGCTCTCAGCTGACATAATGGAAAAAAATTCATAAAAATTATAGACAATGATTATAAAGAATAGATAATATAGAAGAAGATATAATATACCATTTGACACAATAAGCTCAATAGCGTTGAAATTTGAAAAATTAATGAATTATGGTCGAATTTTGACCACTGGGTGGCCGCTAGTTTGAATAATTTCGCTTTAACTAATGCCATTAATACGGTTTATTTTCATGTATTTATTGTGTAGAAGCAAAATAAACAATTCATTTAAGTCACCATAAGTAATATAAAGCTTCGTTATAGTTGCTTAGTATGTACTTATATTATAAAATAAGAAAAAAATAAAAAGGAGGACTTTTATATACTAGCCCATCGAAATAAAATAATATAAAATTTTGTTGTGGCATGTACAAATGCAACCCTGCGTTTGCGATCTTATTTTAGAAAGTGTGTCATCATAAATTAGAGGAATGTCGGTTATGAATATGTCAGAAGTGTTCTAATGGAATAAACCAATAATATTTCTTTTTTTTTAATTTCCCGAACATAATCCTAATATTGTGTGATCAAAAAATTTGTACAATGTATCCAATGATGTCTGAGAACTATAATGAATAGAGTCGAAAAAGTACTTAGATAATACCTGAATATTTTTTCAAAATTTGCTCAAGAAAATGATGTATTATTTTACGTCCTTAATTGATGTATGCTTTTATATAAAAAGTAAAAAAAACTGTAAATATGTAACTGATTTGTACAATATAAGAGTAATAACTGTATTATATAGTACTAGCTAAAGAGTAGCTGTCGACCAACACATCACATGTTACATTATTTAAGGATAGGTTACGTTGGTAAGTTGTGATACCGAGTTTTTTTCACCGCAAGTAACTAATGAGATTAAAATAAATTTCACTCTGGTTGTTTCTTTAATGGTACTACATTTTCATTTATTTAAATGTAAGCGTTAAACTTGATTATTTATTTCAAAACATGATATTTAATTTTATTGTCTTATATACATTTAAGAAAACTACAGAATTAGCGAGTATGTATATTGAAGCTATTGAAGGAAAAATATTTACGGAAAATTAAAGTAACAGAATACAAAAACACAGAATTTGGTTTGTTTGTCTATTTAAACACGCGTTATGTAAAAACCGCCCACTCTACTGAGATTGTTTTTTTAAAAGCTTAATGATTTACTTTCCGTATTTTTTTTTCTCGAAATATTAAAAATTTATTTCTAATGCATCAATACAACAACAGCAAAGAAATGCCTAGTTCCTCAATGCACTACGTATTGAGTAAGTAGGTACAATTATACAAAGGCTTAGATTTTATATATACATCAGCAATAATCTAATCTAAGCCAACAAAACTTGACTAAACTCGATGTAACCCAACTGAACCCAACACAAAGCAAACCAAACCGAACTCAAACCAATGCAAACCCAACCCAACATGACCCAAGCAAACCCAACCCATCCCAACCCAAACTAAACCAACGCAACCCAATCAACCCACCCAACACAACCCTAACTGAAACAAACCTAACCCAATTCAACACAATGAAACCAAATCCAAAGTCAATCCAACCCAACCGTTAGGTTGGGCAATCCAATCTAACTGAAAGTAAATTAAATTAAATTAAACTCATCCCAATCAAAGCAAACATAATCCACATCAAAACAAACCTAACCCAATCTAACCCATATCAATCGAAAATAAACCCAACCTAACTAAACTTTACCCAACACAACCCAACCCAAAGCTAATCCAACTTTACCAAAAACCCAATTCAACCCAGACCAAAGAAAACACAACCCGAATCAAACCTGACCTAACTAGAACCGATACAAATCCAGCCCAAAATAATACAACAGAACCAAAGCAAATCAATCAAAGCAAAATCAACCCAATCCAATATAACCCAACCCAACTCATAGCGAACCCAACTCAACCTAACCCAACCCAACCCAAATCAAAATTAATATCAACCAAACCAATGCAAATCTAATCTAAAGCAACTCAACCAAACCTTACTCAATAAAACCCAAACCCAAAGCAAACCCAATACAATCCAACGCAACAGAATAGTTGCCAACGAAAATCATATTGTACTTTTTTGGCAACGTATAGCCTGCATATTACCAAAAATATATATAACCGGAAATGTATTTAGGAATATGTAAGAATTATATCGCAATTTTACGTTTTAATATGAAGTGTGTTTACTTAAAAAAGTTTACTTTCATAATTATCGTTATATGTGCGTGACATGTTCGCTAAATGTAATATTGTGACAATAATATTTTTTAAAGATCCATACGTAAACGAAATCTCGCTTACATATAGTAGTTACTTATACACAGAAATAACATTTACTGAAAACAAAAGCAACGGCGTAATAGGTTTTACATCTTTTTGTCTCTTCTTTTTTCCTTATTATGGAACTAACAATTTCCCTTTTCTGAAGGCGGTGTAGAACTCCACTACGATTTCATTTATCACTTCAGTGACAGTGTACAAATCTCCAAGTCTCGGTGAATGTCATCGTGACAGTAGCAGAAAGTTATTTTCTTTTATCTCAATAAATTTTATAAGGCTGAGTTTTTAGAATAATGGTTTATTTTAATGGGTATTAAAATTGTATGTCCTTTTAATTGTATTTGTTTTATATGGAGCTTTTGAATGATTTCTAATATTCTTTTATACGCAGAAATATATATACTCCTTTGTCTAACACTATATAATTTTTGTAATAAGTCACAAAGCTAAAGTGCAAGTTGTAAAGTAATATATATGTAATAAAACTATATCGCAAATGAGCAATTATTTAAATAATTTAATACTTCGAAACGACGTTGTAATATATTATATGTTTTCTACCCATTGAGGGGTGAACCATTCCCTATTTTTATTCGAGTTTTTAAGTTGATTTTCCTAACGAGACTATCCTCGTGTAGTTAGAACTTTTATGTCTATGAAATTATTTACTAATACTTCCACAGATTTGACAAGCAACGTTTCTCTGAATGAAATACAAACCCAAATATCTCGTGAACTATGTACGCTAAACTGTTCAAATTACCAAAAATATAAAATGTTTATCGCTACATAAGTACGAGTAGATATAATAAGTCAATTATTTTTAGAGGAGTCCCAATAAAAGCATTATTGACAATAACAAATTAAACAATTGTACAAAAAACAGGACAACATAGCCACGAATGTTAGCAATGAATATTTATTTTTACACTTGGGATAAAATGCATTGAGATGTTATTTGAATGAATCGACCATAATAATTACAGCCCCATCCAGAGTGTCTATGAGTTTGATTGACTGAAATGTGTTAAATATTGTGCATTTTTATTACAATGTTTTTTTTCAATTTATGATTATTTTATTTAAATTAATCCTGCTCGTAACCAAATAAACATGATTTGGGAAAAAAATTAAAATTATATTTTTTTATGTCATTAATGAGTAGCTTTTGCTGCAACTTTGCTTGCTTGAAATCAACCTTTCCTGTCACAAAAATTATATCCTATTTTCTTCCAGGATATAATTTAAATAATGATTAGTCATTTTATGACGAACAATAAAATAGTTAAGCTGAAAAGGAGGAAATAAATAAGTTGACTTTTGCACTTATTATAGTAGTTCGATAAGTTAGGGAAGATTTATATAACAAAGATAGTGATTTCGTAATTCACTTTATAGCAAGTCGGACAACCCTTTCAAAAATCCTACGAACGGAACTTACGTACGTTGTGAGATAGTGACTTGTCCATTTAATAATTATAATATACTTGTTTACAGTACCATTATATGGATAAATTTATGAGACTCCACCGGCAAAGACGCAATAACCAGTTATAAGTAAATTGTAGGTTTAAGTTACGTCGCGTGTATTCGTAGGGACAACGTTGGAAAATGTCAAATATGTATAGATGTGCATCGTTTTCGGATGATACATATGGGTTTGTATAATATTTTTTTGCAAACAATATTATTTACCACTTTAAAGGTTGGCACCAAACTATATAAACACGCGAGCACGCTACGTAAAAAAACTGATCGTATTTGAAACAATTTTGCTTCATATTAACCTGCATTTGCCACAATGACTCATTTATAAAGAACATTTTGAGCGAAACTATAGTTTCTGAATTTCAAAAGTTATTAAGGGAATACACGGCACTAATTTTTACAGTATTCTTTGCAAACAATATATGTGAGCACGCTACGTACCAAGTCCAAACGTGTGAAAAATCCTATCTCTGCGCACTTCAGTATTATTCTTGCAACTTGTTTATCGTAATCGCTAAATATTTTTTGAATAAAATCATTCCTCTATTGAATTCATTCTTATCAATATCCATCATCTGAAATCAGCCATAAAGTATTTCAGACAGATTGAAAATTAGGATATACCACAACACATACTTATCTAAATTATTCTAATAACATGGAATGTCGAAGGTCACAGAAAATATATGGCAGATTCCATATTATTTGGGTGTCCCATAGGAACTCTACAAGAGCATATTATTTTTTGGTAAATGGCAATCTATCGACATCCATTGACTCCATGTTTCCTTCTTTAAGATCTATACTTTTTCTAAATGTAATAAGCGACATTTTTACATATATTAGGATGAAGTAGTAATTTCGCAAAGTTATAAAGATGGCATAGTTTAAATTTTTTCTTTAAGCATTGTCTAGCAAAACATCAGGTGATAAGTGATGGGAAACATTCATCTCATTTCTCCCCTCTAAGTGTTGAGTTTTAAAAAATTCTTCCTTAAATGCTGCTTGCATTATAAAAGAAATGTTCGCTCATAATGTTTAGAGTCATTTATTGATTGCCTCTATTATAAGTTTTAATCTCTCTTTTCAATACGTTAAAGGTTTATTTCCATAAAACTATAAACCATGTGTTTAACGGTTTATTTTTATAGTATTTTTACGAAGCTTCATGTTGATAGATCCAAGCAATATATTTTCTCCATAACTAACTTTGAACCATTATCTTACCTTTGAAAATATATCCTTAAAAAAATCTTCGTATCACTTTTGCAGCTAAGTTTTCATGGAACCTTCGTAGAATGAATTAAATTCGTAATTAAGAGGTTATTGCTCATTCCGGATTGTAATAATTGATTCATTGCCATTTATTAATTATCATATTATGAATAATTTTTATGCGAATATATCAAATGCCACAAAATAAGGAAACCTTTGAGAGGAAATTATAACAATAATAAAATATTAAACAAGGTTTTTTTTGCTACAAGGCATTTTGGCGTGATTATCTCAATAAAGCTTCTAAACTAATAAGTACACCAAAAACTAGTTGATTTCAGAATGCAGGTATACAACTAGATATTGCACTTCTGAATATGTTGTTTCTACTTATAGTCCAATTATTTTACTCGATGACAAAAATATCATAAAATTGTTCATACCAAATAAACAATCGGTACCATTATGGGTTCGTCTCGCCTCGCCTAAAAATTTCCTCACAACGTTTAACTCGATGAAGTTGTAGTTTCGGCAAGCATCTCTCGGTTAGATCTAATTATTTTAAAATAAGAATTTCTAATCATGACGGGGAAGTTACATGAGACTGAATTTTAAAATAAACAATATTTAACACAATATCGGCTTATGCTTGTTAAAAAGACAAGTTGATATAATAAATAAAAACTATGGATGGCCGTGGTCTATAAGTCTATTAAACAGTGTCAAAAACAATAATTGGAAGTAATAAGGTGAGATGTTCCGAAACGACTTATCCAGGTTGAAATCATACCTTGGCAATAGTTTTTGCCGATTGGTGGACCATATATATTGCTTCAACCCATCATGAAAAACGATCAATCATCGTTAAAAAATATCTGAAGCCTTGACATGAAGGTAATGGTCCAAGGATATCATGTTGAAAACGTTCCAGTAGAACTTTGAAATCGCTTAGGGTATGTATGTCTTTGAAATTTCGATTATTGACAAATTAGGTATAATTTGGTCCGTAGCTGGCAGTCTTTGTTGGGCCAAATAAAGCGTCTGGTTTTTAGTTTAACTGTGGATCTCATTTCAGGATGTATATACATATATCCCGATATGCCGGATATACAGATATCTCTGCAGTATTTATGAAAAATTGGATGGCTGATACTCTGAAACATTTGTTGATGAAAAGACGACTCAGCTCCACCCCTTGTCTCTCGGTCATCAACGGGGGACGGGGCCTCAGTTTTCCTAATCGCTTGGTTTCATCTGGGAACTACAGAGAAAAGTGCATCTGAATGTTTTCTCTTCAAACTTCTGTTGAAAATAATGAAGTCACCTAACCGAGCACTGCTGCAATTACGATTACATGATTTAAGTTTATTTGAACAATGCTGCAACTTATAGTCAAAGATCACTAATTGGTTTTGTGATTTTTCAATAATTCCAGTGTCCGTCGCCATAGAAAAAGCGTTACTGATTTGAGAACTAATAGGATTCAACTCCGAAATCTTATCGGTTATATCTGACAATGTTATGTGATCATCCTGGCTGGCTGATAAAATGCGGCGCAAAGGAAAGCATCAGTCACTTTATCACCAGCCAAATTTTGCATTTCACATATCAGTGCGAGGGTTTTTTAACATCAAAATCTAGTTAACTCAACAATTTGTGAATTTTTTTAGCTTCAGAGTCTGCATTAAGTGAGATTAATTTTATTTTAATACCATCATATTTATCAGTTTCTGGTGGTTAGGGAAGCAAATCCGATACTTAAGATAAAAGGTCTGCGACAATAGAACTAACAACATAATCGTATTTGATTTGGTAAACAGTTATATTAACAGTTTTAAACTGTGATTCAAGTTACAGAAACCAAATTTTAGGTTTGATTTCCCAAAAGAGGACACTTTTACGCTTATCTTGGTGACAGTTGTAGTATCGCTCTTGATTTCGATTTTGTCATTCGGCATGTTGAGAACGGAAACTTCGCGGATCACGTCGGGGTCTCCAATAAAGTATGTGTTGTCTCGTTTACTGTGAATCACACATACAACTCTGACTTCAAACTAATATTATTTTTCAGTATTTTAGTTATTTATATATGTGCAAATTTAATTATTCTGTAAAATGGGCTTTTAAAACAAGAAGCATTTCAAAATAAAAATAAAATATCAATAATTTATTATTTTAAAAACATTAATTCGTATTACCAATTCTGTCATATTACATTCTTTTCAGACCAATTTCACCTATTCGTTTTTCTTTTATAATTTTCCACCATTCTATAGCAAGAAATATTTCTTAATAAAACGAAGCCAATTTCATGAACTTATGATATTTAAACAACAACTACACCTGACACTTAAAAATCCGTCAATCCACATAAAAACATAACACGCGAAAAACCTTGCCCATTTATTTTAAAAATAAAGTTTATTCCAAGTCCTTAAGACTTTGGAGTCTCCCGTACACTGACCATAATTAATAAATAATTGCATAACTCCTGCTCTTTCCTCAACGAAAAGAATCTTGCTTTTTCAGGCCTAAGTGAACCTTCAGTGGTTTTGTAGTAAACGCATTATATTGCTAACTTTCACGGATCATCTTTGCTTTTCTTTCTAGAATTATCTGAGGGATAGAAAACGTATTTCCTTCCAGCGTGTATCCCATTTTCCTTCTATCACAACATCCACCCCATTCTGCATATTCTCTTCAGACCAATTTCACCTGTTCGTTTTTTTTATAATTTTTCACTGTTCTATAACAAGAAGTATTTATTAATAAAATGTACCCAATTGAATAAAAATAAACTTATAATGTTTAAACAAAACTACACCTGGCACTACAAAACCCTTCAAGTTACATAAATACATTACACGCGGAAAACCTTACCTATTAATTTTGGAGATGAACTGTATTCCAAATCCTTAAGACTTTGGAGTCTCCTATACATACGTCAAGCAGTATTTTTTCAATGTTGTAAAAAACAAAACTTTCTTTCTTGGTTAATGTATACGTGTAGAGTTGGAAAACAATAATTCATATTATTTGCTGAGTTTCGTCCCTATTGACG
This sequence comes from Druceiella hillmani, assembly GCA_039881145.1. NCBI lineage: Eukaryota > Metazoa > Arthropoda > Insecta > Lepidoptera > Hepialidae > Druceiella > Druceiella hillmani. The sequence continues at coordinate 4,400,341 of JAYKKI010000114.1, forward strand.
ATTTCTCGGTTTTCTTAACTTGCTGAGAGCTTTTAAGAATCGCTTGCTATATTGAGGTGGTCCAATAGGGTAACAATTGTACCAAAATTTGTTAAACTAAATTAATCAAATCATATTAGTTAAGTTTTAATCAAATTTGCTTCTGATACATCAGTTACTTAAATCCAATAAACCACTATCAGACTAATATACTTCAGTCTAACATAGTTTATTAATAACGACTTTGGAACTCGAGAATTCATTTAAAAACTCTTAATGGACGTCAAACTTTGAATCAATATATGCTTATATTTATATTAATATTAAAGTAGATTAAGTCATATTTCCATTTTGCCTTCTTAAAGAAATGGGGAGCTAGGTATTATTTTCAAATTCTCTATTATTTTTCATATGTGCCACTAGATTTAATGTTATTTTCCAACGTATTTTCAGTTGAATATTATCCAGTTCATAAAACTAAATACATTTCATTTTCACCTCAGATACAAACTTTAGTAATTCACTTTATCTAAAATATTGTTTTTATTTTAATAGTAAGATGCTTCTGTACATGGTGAGTGGATAAAATGGAGTCAAATTTCGAGCATGATATACGCTGAAAATTTTCAATTCTAAATAATTTCTAAAACTCAACAAATTTACGTGTCATATAAAATAAAAAATGTTATTTGTCAAGTCTACTTAACATTAATTATTTTAGAGTCAGGTGAAAGTTATAACATCTTCAACATCACCAACAGGTAAAGAGGATAATTAATTACGTGAATGTGATTAAGAACATCTAGATTTAATTATAAAGACACTTAGAGACAAATTGTTAAAAGCACCTTTTTATCGAATTATTTATACCTTTAATAAAAAGAGAATTTTTTATGTAAAATTTTAATTAATAAGAGATGGGCGGAAATACAAATTTGTCATAGGAGCTGAAATAAAAGAGTTTTCTGGTTTTTTATCTCTACTTGACATATAAACAATGATTTTGCAATCATAATTATTCCACTAAAAATACATTACGTATTTTTCATAGTATTCATTTAAGAATGTTTAATGTTTTTTTACTAGAATTATCACAATTTTTGGTAAATATTGTTTTAATATCGGAAGACTTACTTTAATACCGGAAGAAAGAATGTCTTTAATATCGGAAGACTGTTAATAAACGAAAAATATGAAGAGAAAAACTCTGTAATGAAATGATAATAATTAACGCTTAAAAAATGGAAAGCAATAGAATGAGACAAAGTAAATCATACCCTATCTACTTGTGAATCTGCAGTCCAGCCTATTAAATTAGGATTTGTCCGTTAATTCAATATTTTCCATTAAATTGTCAAATAGGGTTATCAGTTGAAGCAATCAAAATTAAAAATAATGTATATATTATTAAAATAGGTATTAATTACAATATTATGGAACATATTTTAATTTAATTTTTATAACTAATACTAACTGAATGAAACTCCTGCTTTAATATGTTAAATTGACCGATTTCCTCAAAATAGTAGGTTTTCGAATATAAATCGTGATTTTTTTATTTGATAAATTTTAAATTTCAATTTTAGTTACCTTTTACTCAATGCAGTAAACTCAGATTGTAAATATCCTTATCGTTCTTATAATTTTAAATATATCGCTAATTACGATGTCATTTTCTGTCCGATGTATATCGCACAAGGGATTATACTCGTTGCATTAATTACTTTACATTATTATTTTCAAAACTATGGGGTTAATATACTTTCTAAAAAAAATTGTGACAAATGCATATTACGATATTCTTTTAAAATTAATATTACGACTATGAAAACAGAAAATAAATAATTTCGTTTTAATAATATATTTGTTTTGCTCGAATAGATACGAGTAGTCAAAATCAACGAGCAGCCCCGCAGAAGTTCCTCTATACGAACTTTTCATAAAAATAAAGCAATATATGAATCATCCTAATAATAATGTCTTGCAGTCACGATTTAATACTGAATAAACTAACCTCAAATTATATCATAAATATGGTTGGATGATTTCGCATCAATAGCGGCTGAGTAATACGCGCTATAACAACAAAGGGAACTAGATTTTACATTAGATGCTAATAAGTTAAAAAAGGTAACCAAAATATAATAATAACTTTAACGCCTTAATTTACTGTGCGTCGCCCCCAGTAATTTTCTAGGACTTGGAAAAAATCAGTTATTTGCCTTAATCTGTAGAAATATTTTAACGATTATAAATAAAGGTAAGAGATGCAATCGATGTTATGAAATAATTAAAATAATTTTTAATTAATAATAATTTGTCTAATACCAGAAACGGACGAAATAGCGAAGGAAGAAAAGTATAATGAGATTGTTATTGATAATGAGAAATTTTTAACAAATTGGATGAAAAAGAAGAGGTAGAATAAATTAGGAACAATTTGAATTTTGTTAAATTAACTAATATATTTGGATGGAGTTACTGGAGAGGCTACACCTCTACGTTGGTGTGATGAAGTCTTTATTTTAAACCAAATTCGTGCATGTTTATTAAGAAATGGTTTCTCCTGTAAGAAGAAAGGAATCTATAAAATATTAGAGCATGAGTCAATTACTTAGGAATATAATACCGATTTAACTCTCGTTATGAATTAAGTAAAAGCAGCCAGAACGTACTCATATAATGAGCCCAAAAAAAACAAGTGGAAAACTTTCTGTCCTTGTATTTTTCATGAAACATCTTTCTTCATTTGACTGTAATCTATCTGCTCTTCAAGGTCCTACGATGGCTAAATAACAACAATCTATTACACACGGTATTAGCAATATGTTTCTTCGTATATTAGTTTAAATACTTCTTAATAGCATTCACAACAAGAAAACATTTTAAATAAATATTAATACATATTACAATAAAAGGTGCACTTTCTTCAGACTTGATTCAAGGATGTCTTTGAAAATATTAGTTGTATGAAAAAAAAGTGGAACAAAACTTGTTTTAATAGGAAATGTTGTGATAATCCATTCTTTACCTTTTACGGAAAACTAATAATTACCCATATAATTGCCGACCAAAAAGGAAAATTAACACTTTAGGGTATGAACCCTAAACAAGGAATTCGGAGATAAATTTAGGGCCAAGGTTAAAACAGAAAATGAAGGTTCCTACTAAAATTTAAATTACAGAATATTTTTCATAAATCTACTATTGTTAAAATCTTTAAATTACTGGTCTAATATTTATTATCACACACTCCAAACACAATATAGTACATTATATACTTTTATACTTGTTACAATAAGGCTACCATTACAAACTTTCAATAGGCCCGGTGTTAATTCAATGACTACTGACAATTTATTTCCCATTACCGATTATATCCTCCTTATATACCTTAACTTAAAGATACATAAAATTACAACTCAACCGAATACTAGTAAAGTCATAATCTGACCTCAACTGTATTTATATATAATTTAGTTAACTAATACCCCATTTAAGTGTAAATTAATTATAATTAATTTTTTTTATATTTGGCTACTAAACGTTATTGGAGCCGTTATCAACGTAATAGAGGAAATAGCCACACCTTGACGTATCTTCTGTTTCTACAATTCATCGACTACTGACGACCCATGGAGTCAATTTATAAATCTATGACAACTGTCTGAATGAAAATCTTCTGACACGTTTAATTAGAGCATTGAATTTTAATTTTTTCTCACTGTCTGCAGAATCATTTTTGAACGACTTATGCGAAATCACGTTTCCATTTAATTTTTGTTTATACACGTATTATAATAATTAATATAGCAATGTATATAAATAGCATTAGAAGCAATTCCCACGTACAATATAATGGTAACTCAGATCAATTTTAGCTTCAAATGACCAATTATAAGCACATTTTTCACTCGGCTCAGTAAATAATATTACTAGAATAAAATTACTATAGCTGTTTAATATATGTAAGTGGTGCGTTCACTTGGCAAATTTCGTAGAAGTTCAAATTTCGTAAAGAGATCAAAATTGTCTTAATCCAGATCAAGGAAATCAAAACAGAAGTATACCTAGGCTAGTCTACGAAAAATGCCTCAAAATTCGGTAATATAATTTAAACACATTTAATATTCCCTCATAACCTAACTTTGAGTTTCGCATTTTCCTTAAACGAAATCAATAAAAAAATACTTTGGAACTTTCTTTAGTAATATTATTTTGTAAGGGATTTTGTAAAAAAATATGCCTGGATTTATATGATTTACCATTTAATATTCCTTCACGACCTAACTTTAAGTTTGGCGTTTACCTTTACTGGAATCAATAAAAAAATACTTTGAAACTTTCTTCAGGAAAATTAACTTGCAAGGGATTTGGTATATATGTATACCTAGATTTTTATGATATACCACACATAAATCCGGGCGACATCTTTATAAAATAATATTACTAAAAAAATTTTCAAGCTTAACCATGATTATGATCCAAATAACTATGGAAATTTGGGCGAAAATCTTACACTCTGCCCAAATAACGTAAACAAAATAAACTTAAAATCGAAAAGAATAATATCATACATCCAGATTGTTAATTCTTGTGAAAAAATAACTAATCGAGACAGGTTAAAACCCGTCATTTATATTCAAAAAATAATTGAAAAATGTTTTAGTATAAAAGATAGGTGCAAACCCCACTCGTACAATTATGTCGAAGACGTGGGTTCAATTCCCATCGGCAGACCGCCTTTTTCGTTGTATGTTCTACGCTAATGGTAACTACATCCGATTTTTATTTATTGTATTATGAAAATAAATATAGGGCTAATGCCACTTATTAGCGGCATTTGCAAGATTTACGCTCGTAGAAAATTAAGTAAATGTGAAGATTTTTTAAACAAATCTATGTTGGGTTGATATTTATCCATCCCTATTTCATCCATTGTCAATACGTATGACGATTGACAATGGATGAAATGGATGAAATCGTCATACGATTGACTACGTATGACGATTATTCTAAACAATAATCATCAAGTTTTTTTTAACTTTACCATCCGTCATATGTTAAATAATAATATTTTACGATAAATGGCAATATTAGCAAACTAAATATTGGCAACAATATTTTGCCTAAGATTGTATATGAGATGAAGTCAAATAGATTTACGTAATTTAGGTGACTTCATTGTAGGCGCATAATTGCATAGTTTGATAAAAAAGTAATACAAACCACACTTGTAAAATTAAATATATCACTGACTCGGCATTGAAGTAAGGACTTTCGGACTGGATATATAATTTACTTGGCAATATTAGATTATTAATTTCTTTATTTTGCTATAAGATCAGAGTTTTAATCATATGTGTAAATAGTGCCTGGCAGAACGAGATCAGAGCTTTCTCTATATTCAAGCGGCCGAAAGAAACGAGAGTCTTTCGTTTACAAAAAACTGCAGAGTAGCGTGAAATTTGATTAATTACCCAACAAGAGCGTCAAACTAATTATCGCGCCTTAGAAAATACCGATAAACGCAGATTTTCTTTGAGTACACAGCATATGACTTCTGATTGTGAAAGACACGCAAAGTCTCAAGTGTCAGACATGTTAACACAGCGTTGACGGTTGGTAGCTAATAGAGAACATCGTGCTGAATTTACGGCTCTGAGATGTTATCAAAACGAGAAAATTGGTTAAATGTTATCATGAGGACCATACAACCGTGAGGTGAGCGAAAACTAAACAACAATGTAAGATGCGACTCAAAGCAGGTAGTGAATTATGTCATCGCATGCGTCAAGATAATGACAGTTCTCTCCAAAAACTCATTATTGAAAAAATCAAGGAACGTGAAATAATGGAACAGCGCAAGACTTGCTTAAATTTTGACCGCTTTAAATACTCATTGAACGGAATATTATTTTCAACTAAAGGTGGCGATAAATCCTAAGAATATAGCGTATCAAATGAAATACTTTGACGAAAAAATAAGGAAGAGAGTGGGTTCGCTCATGGTAAATTATAATTAATTCTCTAGTCCCGGTTTAATCTCAGAGTTCTGTCAACATTTTAAGATAATAATATAGAGGAAAGAACTCAATGGATTGTGTTACGGCAGTGGTAAAGTTTGCATAAATAATTGGTAAGACCCTTCGGAACCTGGAAATTTGTTGTTGATTGGTAAATAGCCAAACAGTTCTAGAATGTGTTGATTCTTACAACAGTACCTTACATATGACATCGTTTGGAGCCAAACATTTATGTGAAGGCCCATTCATGCCAACTATACAAATTCAAGGCCAAGTTCACGATGCCATTAGTTACTTATTACCTGAAAATAAGCCTAAATTTCTGCAACAAATTTCGGGTCTAACTGCGTTCAACAAACAAATATTAAAACATGAAAATTGTTAAACATTAATTTCCAATTAATTTAATGCCATGTTGTTTGTGTCGAATAGCCGTAACAATTAGAGAACGGATTTCTACGGTGTCTAGTAACCAGGACTAATAACCAATCGTTAAATCTCTTTGTACTGCTACAGGGCCATTTTAACCATAGACAATGACTAAGCTATAGCAATTAACGTCAATATTCTAGAGATACTCGATGATAAGTGTATAGGTCCCTTAACATAGTCAACTATAAAGATGAATCCAGTCACTACATTGAATTTCTAACTTTATATTCCAGTCCAGGACTACCTTTATATAAAATTAGTAGAAAAGTATCCAAAATTTTGTTGAAGAACATAAGTCCATCAATAAAGTGTAATGGTATTCGACTTAAGATGATATCGCTGCAGCGAAATGTAATAAAAGCGGAGATGTTAATGGGATGCCATGCGAAGGTTACTTATTACCCTCATACAATTGATTCTAGCAAGTTTACTTTCTGCTTTAAATCTATTAGAGTCTGCATTGCTATAAGCATCAACAAAGCTCAAGGTCAGGCGCTGCACACTGCATAAGTGCCTTTTCCTTTTCTCATGGACAACTCTACGTCGCACTCTACTCGTGTAACCAACGCAGAAAATTTATTCGTCTATATACAAAACAATAGTACACTAAAAATTGTTCATAGAGAATTTTTGTAAATATTTCATACATATTTTTTACATTTACTTTATTAGTTACATAAAAAAAATACTATGTAAAAAAATCAGAAAAAAATTACAAAAAGG